>CM051025.1:29944398-30549398 GCA_027627225.1 Congeria kusceri
TATAGAGAGATCTACCTAAAGTAAAAGTCGAAACCTTACAGATGTATTAAATTGTGATATAGATGGTTTCATACATAAAAAATGCACAACATTCGTCGTTCAGAACTTCAATTCGTTAATATTTGGACAATTTTGATTATACATTTCGGATATTATTTTAATAAAAAATAGCGATGTTAAAACTTGATTAGCCCATTACATGAAATAATTAATCCAAACAAACAAATAAAACGCAAATAATTCCTCACTGACCCGTCCAATACCTAGGTCAGTTATTCTTGGAAACAGATAATCGCTGATGCTGACCAGCGTCACGTGACTGTTTTTTGTAAGAAAAGCGCTGATTGGTTCCTACCATTCGGCATGTTCATAGTCTGACGGATATAGTTCGGGAGGTTTGCTGATGTTTTTGTTATTGTTTTCTGTTGTTGTTGTTGTTGTTGTTTTTTGTTTTAGTCGGTGGGGATGGTGTCTGTTCTCCTTGTTATTATTGTAAAATTTTACATAATAACGTCATACTGAAGCATGTTCAAATATTTCGATCAACTATATTAACTGTGAAATATTTCTTGGAGTTATGGGCCTTTTGATTACTACAGAAAATTATATTCTGAACTAGACAAGAAACTTTCGAGAAGTACGTGCCAAATTGTCACGGTTACGTAAGAGATGTACACACATAAATACACGTAGTTATTGTAAAATCGTTCTTTTTTGCAAAATCTACCACTTAATCCCAGCAAATTCATTAGACAAACGTATACAAAAAACTGAAGATTTCAGTAAAATATAATCAAATGTTACAAAATTATCTACATTCAACCTTAGCGAAAGTTTCTTTTTTGGTTCAGTATATATAATGCACCGTTCGAACACAACACGAATATTCCACAATGCAGTGTCTTTTTCGATTTCAGGAGTTACTCTTATGTCACTTCCGGGCGCACCGAGCGCCACCTCGACGCCTATAGAGAACGCGGATCAGAGCGTCTGTATCGTCGTCATACCCCCGACACCGGAAGTGCGGGTGCTCCCACGGACCGTGAGTTTCCACTGCGCGCAGCCGGACTTTGACGGACTGTTTGAAAATCCGCAGCCTTTTCGGTTTGGTTATGTTGGTATGTCTGTAACTAATATTCAGTAAATGGCGGCCATGGTACTAGTTTATTTCATGCTATGCCCTGAATGAGTGGAGAATACCAGTGAATGATAACCCGATCATTTCACTCTAGGTCGAGTGAAATGATAACGTTTGATCATTTCACTCTTGGTTATATGGAACTACTTTTAACTTTGATTTTATGTTTATTTTTTTGAAAGTATGCGAATACCCTAATCGACAGTGTTAACATCGGCCTTTTCAAACAACAGAAAACACAATAAAATTCAATACAAATATAATTAAGCGACAACGACGCAGTAAGAGTGGCACTATTTTCTCACCACAACAATGATGGACAATTTCGGAATCATAACGACTTCATATTTATGACATCATAATACACAAAACTTGAGATGCTTCAGCACATCTCGCGCATTTTTTTATTTATCATTCAAAAGCATGAAATAAAAAGAACATTTGTTTAATACAGTGTAATATCGTATTTTATTTCATTCGTGATCATAGAAACTTGATATTTTCACGAGTGGCTGCGCTATGTTTCTATGACCACTCATGAAATAAAATGCGATCTTACACTGCATTATATAAATATCCTCTATATAGTATCTAAGAAATTCGAGGCAATGTCCCACTCTTAAAAATCACTTTCAATAATTTCACTAATTTCATCGTGCGTGTGTGTGGTGTGATTTGTATCGAATGCAATTCTTTCCCAAATGGTCATCGCCCCCCACCCCCTGGTAATGTCTTCTAAGGGATAGTGCATGATAGGTTTTTGGTCACTCCTATTTGCCATTTGTAATTGTATGTACAACTGTATACTTATATGTGTGCATATGTTATCTATTTGTAAACACTGTATCCGAAACATTGTCCACTCGGGACGTTGGCCTTCTGGATGTTATGTGAAATAAACCTTGATACAAGAAATATACCCTGGGTGTTTTACTGCCCGGATCGAAGCACTGTGTACCCTTCACCCGCGTAAACGTCTCATACCAAAGATAAGTAAGTAGGTTATTCGGTAGCGATGGATCGAATCTGTGACCCTTGGGTTGTGAAGCAGATGCTTTACCACACGACCAAAAATCCGTTACTTAACAATCGACTATTGACTCAGCTGATTTCCACTCGTTTCTTCGGTAAAAATCATTGACCGAGCATCTGCTTAACATTGCATTCTATATTCTTTTTATGTTCAGGTGTAAGCATCGACGAAGGCACGACGGACTATGGATACAGTCGCCTGTCAGATTCTCACGTGACCCCTTACATCGGCGGCGGCCCCGGGGCTCATTGGGGCCACTGTCGGGAGACGTTGAGGAGTCCTCTGGCGAGGTCGGACAGCGTCATGAATCTGTTGTTCACGGACATGGTCCGGAAGAACTCGGAGCACTCGCAGGGGTTCATGGGATTCCGGAAAAGAATGGCCAATGAGATTAACCACAAATACTGCTCATGTCATAGTAATGGCCAATGTATATGGAAAGTGCTACTTGTTTTATTTCGCGGTTCGAACCATGCGCGAATTTAAGACATTGCGTAAATTTTCTTTTTGCAATTTTATTAAAAATGTATACATGAAAATGAAAAGTGCACGAATTTAAGACCGCGCCAATAAGCCTTTTCTCAAACACGGAAATATCTTTTGTGTTATACACTTTTAGCGACATGTTCAGAATGTATCGAAAATTGTTCAAGGGATTTCGTCATCATTGGGAATTTAAATGAAAACAATTTTCCAAATGCCGCCTTAAATTGGATTCTTATCCATTTACTGTAAGATGAGAATACATTCAAATAATCAAAATCACTGTAAAATAAAAAAGAATCACAAAATGACACTATGTAAAAATATTAACAAGTTAAAAAAAATCACAAACAATTTTATTACAAGCGATTGCAGAATAAGACTACCTTAATTGGGATAAACGTTTACACCTTGTTGATATTTCAATAACCAGAATAGCCTAAATATTGAATTATCATTCGCTAACATGCTTTCGCCTTAATCGTTAAAATACACTTGTAGTGATAAATTTTGATACGTAATCTTCTATCACATGTGTTTTTATTTAAAAAAGAACGTTAATGTGGAATAGTTTTAATGGATAAATAATTAAGTATTTCATGCAATTCTATTGTTCCTGTAACATTTTACAACATAAAAAGCAGCTATTCCCGCCTTCATCGTCTAATATATACTACATGTGTTTTGCTACATGTTTGAGATTGCATGTCTAATCTGATTTGCTGTTCAACTTTATGCGCTTTTGTTGATTTTGGCTGTGCTGTGTTTAATTTTACATATATCTTTTATATATCTTGCTAAAGCTCGCCCTATTTTCATTCTCTAAGCCTCACCGGATAAACTTTCTCCACCCCGGCACCAACGATGTATTTTCTATATCTATTCTACATTTTCGCTGTGATGACACCCTGTTTATATTCCTGTATGTTGTGTTTGGAATTGTCTATATCTGTGCAGGTTGGAATAATTTTAGTTTTACTCTTTTATTTAGTTTTTAGCTCGACTATTCGAAGAATAGGTGAGCTATCCTACTTACCCCGGCATCGGCGTCGGCGTCCGCGTCTGAATTGGTCAATGTTTTTATTCAAAAGGCTTGTAACTTCAAAACTAAATAAGTTATTCACTTGAAACTTGGAATATACCTTACTCATCAACTCTAGTAGCAGGTGCAACCTTCTCCATAACTCTATTTTGTATTTTGACAGAGTTATGCCCTTTTTCACTTAGATATTCTGGTTAAAGTTTACATTCAACAGTTTTGTAACTTCAAAACTACATAAATTATTCACTTCAAACTTGGAACTAACCTTTGTCATCAAATCCAGTATCAGGGGCAACATTCCTTATAAAAAACAATTGTGTTTTGACAGAGTTATGCCCCTTTTCACTTAGATTTTCTGTTAAAAGGTTATTTTCAAAAGTTTGGTAACTTCAAAACTACATAAGTTATTCACCTGAAACTTGGAACTAACCTTTGTCATCAACTATAGTATCGGGTTCAACATTACCCATAACTCTGTTTTGTATTTTGACAGAGTTATGCCCCTTTTCACATAGATTGTCTGGTTAAAGTTTGTATTCAAAAGTTGTGTAACTTCAAAACTACATGAGTTATTCACTCTAAACTTGGAACTAACCTTTGCCATCAAGTCTAGTATCAGGGGCAACATTACCGCTAACTCACTTTTGTATTTTTACAGAGTTATGCACACTTTTTACATAGATTTTGTGGTTAAAGTTTTTGTTCCAAACATGTATCAACTTTACAAGGCTTCACTTAAAAGTTTTGTATTTTAACAAATGTATGCCCCTTCCACTATCTAAACTACCGGTATCACCCCCTGTACGTCGGTAAACTTATTTGCAGATGATAAATCAAATTTCAGAGAGAACATATCGTCCGCAATTGACAGGTAGGTACAGTCAAAACTCGTTATTTCGAAGTCGTCAGGACCGGAGAAAATACTTCGAAATAACGATTATTCGAATTAAACTTTTCTATATTTTGGGGGGAAAAAAAAGTTGTAAAAATCGCATAGTTATAGGTTACGCACGCGCAAATAAATTCCTTCTTTGTTACATATAAAATATTCAAAATTTGATCTCACTTTTCACCATGACCAAGCTACTTTCCAATACATTGTTGGAAAGATGAGGACATAACCTTTTGAAAAAACAGCATGTCCAAATATTCTATGTGTTGTAACTCAACGTATGTACCTTAGAAACATAAATCCGGTTTTGACGGGCATGGAGGCTGCCATTTTACGCATGAATACATGGGCCAAAAGTTATTTAGCTGGGAACCACTAGACAAAAAGTAGTGCACAAAAACAGCTTTTTTTTTCTTATTGCTTACATACCTTTAAAATGATACCAAAACATATCATTTAAACTGTATTTTACAAATTATATGCATCCTGCACTCAACCATATGTGCTTATTATCTAACTGTAACCCTGAGGATGTGACTTCCGTTTTAAGGTAATTAGACCTATATAGTAGAGATGCGGTTACACTACACACTTTGATTGAACTTATTAAAAACGAATAAGTACGATAACTTGATGTACGTGAGTTTATTTTATAATTATATTTTATAACTACATTTAATTTAACAATATATTCATTTGTACATATAAAACAATATTTTACAGAACACACGTGATACAAGAGTAACAGTATAATGCATAGCATTCATTGTAAAATGAATAAAGCATGGTAGCACATAATGTCACAGCACAACAAAATAGACATGATATAAAAGTTCAAAAAAGCATGGTAGCACTAGATATAGCACTGATTGTCACAGAAATAAATATAATAAACATTATATGGCAGGTTTTAACGAATGACACATAGTCTAACTACACAGTATTACTGCTTCTGACATCGTGAATATTAGCCCAAGTAAATGCGATCTGACATATGCAAGTCTAACTTAAATACAGAAACATAATAATTGCTCAAACGTTTTGACATCCAGTACATGAAGTATTCTAAAACTAAAACAGTCTTACAAAATAAGGGTCACCGGCCTTTTTCCGGAAATATTGAATTTTGAATACGGTACCCGTCGGGGCCTTTTTTCAGTTTGTGTTACTTAGAATGTTGAATAATATAAAGCGTTTATATCGAAAAAAAGATGGAGATCTTTAAATGCATTTTTTTTTTTATTTGTTGTTTAGTAATATACAAGTGCGTTTTAATGACAAAACGCGCTTTATCTACAGTTATCATTTCCCAAATGACTTGTAATGGACGCTTAACGAGGTGAATTTTGCATTAAATTTGCCTGTGAAAACATAAATAATTTATCGTATATACGAATATCTTTTGTTCCAAATGACAGCTTTTGTTAAAAGATCCCTCATACATGTGTCATTGTATACTGAAACCAAAACAGTCTTACAAAATAGGGGTCACCAGCCTTGTTCCGGAAATATTGGGTTTTGAATACGGTACTTGTCGAAACCCCTTTTTCAGTTTGGATTTTTATCAATGTTTTAAGTATATAGGATATTTATTTTTCAAACAAGGTTATGGTAATTTCAACTTATATCTTTGTACATGCTTTGTTTGGCAATATACATGTTTATGTTGATAATAAAAACGTTTTACCTACATTTACTGCTTAAATACTGAATTTGACTGGACATTTAAGTGTGTCAAATGGAACTAATAATGCTTTCCGAAACTGAATTTTTATCAAATGCATATTTTGTTCCAAACGACAGATTTTCTTAAAATTGCGCACAGACATGCACCAATGTATATTTAAACCAAAACATTAATAAAAAGAGAGGCTCACCGAACTTGTTTGGGGAATATTGGATTTCATATAGGCCTATATAATAGGGTACCTGTGTAGCCGTTTTCCTGTTTCGTTTTAACATACATAAACAACGTATCAATATAATGAAGATATTTAATGGATCATTTCTGAACTAAATTTGTTTGGAAATACTTTGCATAGTGTGTTTTTGATTATTATATATGCTTTATGAACTTTTAATATTAAAAATATTTAATTTGAATGGACATTAGAGATAAAATTAGTATATTGTAACCTATATACAATAAAGAAAAAATGAAGCAAAAGGAGAAATTAACCCAATTATTTTTTGTTTGTTGCGAATGTCTTTTAGGTTTAACAATATACTAATTCCAATCCTTATGTAATTTAATGTAAAAGTGATAACTTTGACCAAAAATAAATGCAACATTTTGCACATAGGGACCCTCATAACCATACCTTTTCTTAAAGAGCATTCTAAGCTGAATTGATTTAAGCAATAAAAAGGGTATGTCATGTTTTATGTACGGAAGAACTCGACGCTAAACAAAGTTGACTTATCAATATCTTTTTAGCGCTACTTTCTAATTGAATGTAACCTTAGGCAAGCGCACGTGTCATACTGTAGTCTCCAATCTTAAAACATATCAGTGATTTATTTGTGCATACCAATGCTTTCCCTACCAACATCTCCAAAAAAGAATATCAAAGCAAGTGTCTAAACCTTAAAACATGTCTTCGAGATAAACTTGTTGATTTATTTAGAGAGTACAGCACTACATCTCTTATTTATTTAGTGTATTGTGACCTTAAGTTAAATGTGTGAAAATTATCTCCATCTCTATTATTAACACTTCTAATTAACAATTTATAAATGCACTGAAAAACAGGTGTTGGGACCGGATTAATGGGTTCGAAATAGCGATAATTGGAAATAACGGAGTTCGAATTAAACATCATAATTCTAATTAAAATAAGAAGGAAAAAATCGGGACCGAAAAAAAACTTCGAAATAACGAGGATTTCGGATTAACGGTGTTCGAAATAACGGTGATCTACTGTACTTATTTTGAAATTTTCGGCGATTTAAGTCAGTATATATACAAAATTATTGTACATAGTATAAAGTATGGTGGCTGATTTCTGCCATGTCGTTTTGGCACGCCAGAACGACAAATACCTGCTTTGTCGTATCGGCGCGCATATTTATTGTTCTGGCGTAACGGCGTGTTGGCGGCCTTCTAACGCGCCAACGCGCCACAACGATAAAATAAGGGCGCAATACGACAAATTTGTACGCGCCAGAACGACAACAAAGGCGCCAACACGCCAGAACGATATGGCAGAAATCAACCACCATAATAAAGTAATGTCCAACGCCATTATGTATTGAGTGTATTGCCAGAAATCTACGTTTTTCTAAGAAGAAATATATAAATTGTCTGGGGGAAATGCAAAATATTCAAAAAATGTACGTATTTATTTAATTGCTGGCATCTAAATCGACAAATTAGTGAACTAAACCGTTACAGAGTAGTGATATAATCTATCTAGAAGGGCATTCAAACGTTTGTTAGTTGATACCGTAGTGGTTTCTGGGTTAGAATCAATTATATCTTGGAATGGTATGCTTATCTATGGATAAAGCCGAACTGTTTAAAGAAAATATGTAAATAAAGTCCAGACTTAAACTTGATAAAGCTCAAACTGCGCGATAAAATGATTATTTTTTTGCAAAGGAAGGTTTGTTTTGTGCTAGTTTTCATTACATACTTTCATAACATATACATATTTTATTATATGTAATAGAAGAAAAATAAAGCCGATTAAAAAATTGTACAATGTAGCATATACAAAACGAATAAGGCCAACATGGCCCATGATCGTCATGAATAACCGTTATACAAATAGGAACACATATTATTATCATGCATTAAGAAAGAGAAATACATTTATTTATATTTATCTGCGCGTACTATATAAAAGTATTCTGAACTGTATTCTCGTGCTTTCCAAAAATTATTTGTATCTAAGTAATACACAAAAGTAATCTGTACTGTATTATTATTATGCTTTACAAACATAATTTATATCTTAGTAATACATAAAAGTGATCTCTAATGTATTCTCATGCTTTACACAAATAATTGTTATCTTAGTAATGCATAACAGTGATCTCTAATGTATTCTCCTGCTTTACACAAATAATTGTTATCTTAGTAATACATAACAGTGATCTGTACTGTATTCTCATGCTTTACAAAAATAATTTATATTTAAGTAACACGTGAACGTTATAGTTACTGTATTATCATGCTTTGCAAAAATAATGTATATCTAAGTTAAACAGTAAAGTAATATGCACTTTATTCATAAAAGTGATATGTACTGCATGTAACTTAATAAAATAGCATCAATCATCATGTACTGACAGTATTTGTAATTTCAAAAAGCTCTACATGCATAAACAGCTAGTAACTTGATAGTATTTGGATTCTGTGAGGAAAATAACTCAGTGGCTTTTAACAAGCTTGGGCGACGTATATAATATACTGATATATGTATTGTATTTTTGTCTTGTTTGTGAGTAGATGTTACATTAAAAAATAAGATGATAATTATCTTCGAGAACAGGGCAAAGTGGGCAAACGCTATATTACTAATATCGGTATTATTCCACCTTACCTTCTCGATGTTAACCCATTTAAGGTAAAATTGAAGTGCTACAAAATAATGCCCTTAAATAGCCATTTATGGGTCATTCTACACCTTGTACAAAAGTGTCAGTAATTCTTTGCTTAAACACAAAAACAAAAACCATTGAGATCACCAACACCTTGTGCCAAGCAGACATGATAGAATCCCAATAAACTTTACATTTTTCACTTCACTTGCCCAGTTGGTTTTTAGGGGATTACTTTCAATATCGTCTAGCATAATTTTATATATTATTTTAATGAATTTATGTTCTGGAGCACAGATCACCTTAAACTGATACTTTTTATATTTATGTTACTCATAGTTAAAACGTCAAGTATCCCTGTCTCCGATAATAAAAAGTCATTATGTGTGCTGATTTTGACACCTATTTGTCCTTCACCATTTAATAACATATTTTAGATTAAAATAAGCAATTTTATTGTTGTTTTATTGACATTACAAAGGCATTTGATTACATTGTAAGGGATATCCTAGGTACAGAATATATAGACTTGTTATTCGAGGACCACGTTTTACAGCTATAAAAGCAATGTATACTCATGTGTACACAAAAGTAAGACATCATAATGATATCGGAACTGCATTTGAGAGTCATTTAGGTCTAAGACAAGGCGAGTCTTTTGTCCCCGATTCTGTTTTCTTTGTATATCAATGACATGAGGGATATATTGTACTCAAAAGGTGCTAGCAGTATTGATATAGGCATGTTAAAACGCTTCCTACTCATATTTGCGGACGGTGAAGGGCAAACACGTTATCTGTTGTTCACATTTTCGCTCGACATTCAGCTTGTGCTTCCAGCAATACATGGTATTTTCAGCCAAGTTTGCCTACGTTTAATCAAACACATAACACATTTATCACTCTAAAATTATTTGTTTCATTTAAATCTCCTTTTGTATGTATAGGTACAATAAAACATTCGGTCCATTTATCTGAAAAATATCCAAGACATAATATTTTGTTAAACAATTTAAGCAAATACGGAGGAAGTTCATCTCTGCCATTTATCATAAATTCATTTAAGATCAGATCTGGTCCCGCACTTTTCCAGTTTTTATATTGGCAGTCCCTTTGAATAATTATCCAGCAGTAAAGTATTACTGTGATAAGAACCTTAACAATGTCAGTGTTTGTTTTCACCTTTGGAGGAAAGGTGGCGGGGCCCTTCAGATGGGGAATTTTACGGCAAAAGGTGAATTTTTTTTTTTACAAAAGAATTATTAAATACTTATATTCTACTTTGTTATAAAAAATTAATCAACTGTTTTGCTAGAAATGATAACTTAGAATATGCACTAAATTGGTTTTATGAAAGATTGCTGGGATTTTTTACGAAAATGCCTCTATCTTAGTCAATTTTTGTCCTATTTTGGTCAAATTTTTTTCAAAATAAAGCTTACATTCGGAGGGGAATAATAAGGCAAATATAACGAAAATATATACTTTTTTAGCAGGGGAATGGGGTCGAATTTCGTTCCCAAATTGGCCCGAAAAAACACTGAATGTTTACTTTCATAAAATTGTTGCACAATGCGTTAGTGAACTTTTGTGGTCAACAATGTAAAAATCTCGCTCAAAATGGTTTAAATGCATACATTTATAGCATTTACATAAAGCACTCTTGTACAAGTTTGGTTATTATCCATTCAGTTTTTAAAAATAGTTTGGACCTTATCACCTAAAAGTTAGGGCTTTATCAATTTTACATTATATTGTCCCATGAAAATAACAATATAACGCGTATTTGGTGCATTTAAACAACGCATGAAGCAGATATACAAAGAAGAACGGCAGATGCGTAAGGTCGTACATTAATATTTGCAAAACATTAATTGATCAGTACTTTTTTACATAAAATATTGCCAACTTAACTGATTTTTCTACATTCTTAACCAAATTCATACTAATTTGGCCAAATAATTGTCATTAGGAATCGTTTGTAACAGCGCGTTATACATACAAAATAGCATTGTATCTTGTGCAATATTTTAAATATATGAGTATTTGTAAATAAATTACTGTAATAAGTAATTTGTCCGACATGTTTTCTCTGAAAGTTGATTTATCATCTGCAAATTGGTTACCGACGTTCAGGGGGTGGGTATGTACCTACTGAAATACTTCGAATAGTCGAGCGCGCTGTCCTCTGACAGCTCATGTTTAGTTAATTTGTTTATGTTGCTGTTGTTGTTGCTGTTTTGCATATGTTAGTGGTAGCGGTGTTTTTCCCTATGCTTTATCCCTTCAAGGTCGTAACTACGTGTACGTATTTCGCATAAAAACCTTAATTCTAAGATGTGTGCATTAAAAAGTTACTGCTTTGCATTAACTTGCAAAGGTAAAAATGAAAATCTATATGCCGGCAATTGCCATTTCATCATAAACCAATTTTTTTGAGCCTAAAATGTCTTTACATAAGACACTTAACCAATTACCACGTTAATACCAGTAATATAAAGGATGTATCATTCAGCTGCACTTTTACCTTAATCCTTCTTAAAGTATTTTGTTGCTTACAAGTTTCAACGAAATCACGTGATCAAATCTATCCACTATTATATAATTATACTTATATACAATTTAAGTTTGACAAGCAAAAGGGATGGGTCGCAAGTATTTACTTCATTAGAAATCGACCATTCCCTGTAACCGATTTATTGTGATGCGTATAAGATAATGTGGGCATCAGTGTATATATTGATTGCGTGAAATTGAAAGAGTTTTGAAACCAAAGATATTTAGTAAACTTATTGCAAAGTGTTACATAAAAATAAGAAAGAAAAATATAATATTGCTCCGTTTCATCAAGCTTGAAACACTAGAATATGACAAAATAACCATTCATTTGCTTCATCTTCAGCCAGCTAAACATCAGATTGAATGCAATGTATATGTCTATGTACATACGACACTTTACCAACTACAATGTACCACGTGACCTCATTTCAGGAGTGCTGGGCATGGTAAACTGCCACGGCGACCTCTACGTCAACGTCTTCCTGATAGCGGACGGCGCTCTCTCCGTGTTCGTATTTCCGGTCACCGTCATGGAGTGGACAAGACACGTGGGCGGGTGCGTCCAAACCGTCGACAAAGGAGAATAGTGGGATGTTGTATGTGGTGGTGCTAGTGATAAGGATTGCTGTTCTTGCGTTAGGTACACATTGTTTTGAATCGATTTGAACTTCATCATTCTGATATATGTACGTGTACTTGATTACCGGGTAACATTTTGAACTTCATTCTGATAGTACTTGATTACCGGGTAACATTTTGAACTTCATTCCCATAGAATTTGATTACCGGGTAACATTTTGAACTTAATTCCTATAGTACTTGATTACCGGGTACCATTTTGAACTTCATTCCTATAGTACTTGATTACCGGGTAACTTTATTGAACTTCATTCAGATAGTATTACATTACCGGGTAACTTTTGAACTTCATTCTGATAGTACTTGATTACCGGGTAATTTTTGAACTTCATTCTGATATATGTACGTGAACTTGATTACCGGGTAACTTTTTGAACTTCATTCTGATAGTAATTGATTACCGAGTAACTTTTTGAACTTCATTCTGATAGTATTTTTGAACGTCATTCTGATAGTACTTGATTACCGTGTAACTTTTACGGGAAAATTCTGAATTCCGAATATGTTAATGAAACTATTTTATATGTAATCCGATCTGCGCGTTAATAACACGTTGTTATTTTCTCATTGGTAGATATAAATATCATACTTTGTTAATAATATGAGTCTGATTAAAACCGTCTCAAAACGCTAGTATTTCGATCCGATAATATAGAAATGTAAGATGGTATCAGTTTTACATCCCTAATCACCTCTGATGTCCGGTTTTTGTTAAGTGCTAACATACTTATATACGCAAATAGGTATCCTTACATGATACTTGCTATTTTTTCTATAGACAAAGAACAATATTATCGTTGTTAAACTACCCAATAAACAACGCAAAAAAGTAACGATTCTGAGCGGAGCATACATTGTAGTAAAATTCCATAGTTCCAATTACAATTGTAAAATGTATGTCAAATCATGTTAAAATCGAAATAATTTTCGCATTATCGTTGTTAATCGGCCAATAAACAACTCTTTGTCGTTCTGATGAGTGGCTATTAAACCGCTCGGGCTAACGCCCTCGTGGTTTAATTCCTGTTTCATACCTACGCATTAGAACTTAAAAATCAAAAATTATTTTTTAAATGAAGACAAATACATTGTTCCAACAAAGCGTTTTATAAACATTTGCTGTTCCAGACACTTTGCTGGTTTTCCACGGAATGCACGAGATTTCTCGTGACAACCTCGTGTGCAGGGTGGTTCCCCGCCTCCTGAAAGTGGGCGTGTCTCTGGAGGGGGCGTTCCTAGCGTTTGTCGTTTTCTTGCCCTTTTGCGTGTAGGTGCTTATGTACAGTGTTGCAAGCCGGAGACACGATCGGAGATCTTCGGATGTTGTCGTCATGACGGATTATATCGTAAAAGGCGTCGATAATAATGGCGTGTATCGTGCGAATTCCACACTGCGGATTCAGTAATGACAGAAATGGATAGCCAAGCGTATTTATGCGATATGTGTTTCGAATTTAGCCTTCCCAGTAAGTGTACCGACGTATTTTCGAATGTATTGGTTAAGAACTGTGTGTCACAAACACGTGTTGTTAGATTGTGATCCAAATCGACACGTGTCGAAATAAAGTGTGTGGACGATGTAAAATGCATTCGTTGTATGTCACAAAATCTCAATGGGCATGCCCTTTGACAAAAATGTGCAACACAGAATGTACAGTTGATTTAGTGAGGACTGCGAAAATACTTCGTGTCCTTATGGCCTAAAATGTGATGTTCTTTACGAATGGATCCACTTCCGTAGTTCTGGGGTGAGTTGCTAAAGCCAAATAAGCTAACAAACGTTAACAGTCATATGAAGGTATTGATGTTAATAAGACATTGACATTTTGAATTGTGAGCCTATTCAGAGTTTACTGTTATTTTGTATAAATTTTAAAATGTTTGATAAACAAGTTGTTTGTATTTCTAACTCCTGTTACCGTACATTCACAATTAACAGGGCTCATTTGCTCAAAACATTAACGGACAATTAAGCTATCAGCCGTTAAATTTTTGATACTGTTATTTATGTAATTTAGATGTTACACGTATAAACTGTGAGATAATTCTAAATAAATTGTTTTTCTCAAATATTTTTCAAATGTTAAATAAACAGGTTGCTTGCAATATTATTTTTATTTACATCTGAAGTTAACAGGCCGTTAGCTTAATTGGCCGTTAAAAGTTTTGAGCAACTGGGCCCTGGGACCGTATTCCAGAAACATCGTAAGTAATATCTCATCTTTAACCTCAAAACAAACATTTTATTTAACTTTTTATTTCGTTTGTATAATAGATTATGGTTAGTGTTTATTAATTATCACATATAGTTGTAATGCTTTTTCATATAAACATTAAAAGATTCACACATGTATACGTTGATTTGAAATATAACATTATGCATGAAGTTTACTACTTAAGTGAAAATATTTTAAGATTCACTTAAGAAGTTTCTGGAATTCGGCTCCCGGTCAATAGTATATATAAAATGTATTCTGTCAAACCCAGTAGCATTACCTGCTTTCAATATACCACACTCTCTCAGATTGTAACACTTTTATTATTGCAATAAATATACGCTACCTGTTAAGAAACACGCAAAGTAAACAAGAGATGTCAGACGACAGCGCGCTCGACTATTCGAAGTATTTCAGTTGGTACATATTTCGGAAAGTGGAAGGTACAAAACTGAGTTATGGCAATTATTTCATCAAATTATTATAAGTTTCAAGTGAAAACCTTATGTAGTTAAAAACTTGTGTAGTTTTGAAGTTGTAAGAGTTTTGAATATAAACTTTAACCAGAAAATCTATGTGTAAAAGGGTCATAACTCTGACAAAATACAAAACAGAGTTAAAGGCAATGCTGCACCTGACACTGGAGTTGATTACAAAGGTATATTTCAAGTTTAAAGTGAATGACCTATACAGTTCTGCAGTTACAAAACTTTTCAATATAATCTTTCACTACAAAATCTATTCGAACAAGGGACATAACTCTATCAAACTACAAAACAGAGTTATATGAAATGCTGCCCCTGATATAGGAGTTGATGACAAAGGTATATGCCAATTTTAAAGTGAATAACTTATGTAGTTCTGAAGTTATAAACTTTTGAATATAAAGTTAAACCAGAAAATCTATGTGAAAAGGGGGCAAAACTCTGTCACAATACGAAACAAAGTTATGGGGAACGTTGCCCCTGGAGTTGATGACACAGGTATATTCCAAGTTTCTAGTAAATAACTTTAACCAAATTCAGACGCGGACGCCGACGCCGGGGGTAGTAGGAAAGCTCACCTGTTCTTCTAATAGTCGAGCTTAAATACATTAGGCTTACATTGCCATATTTACATTACAGCATATATAGCCATGATTTTGCCTACGATAGATCTATGTAACGAAGTCGGACTTTTATCAAGATTTGCAAATGAAAAACGATTAGATATGAACAATTCGCATCATATTTTATCTAGGAGTAGTAAGAGATAACATTGCTACAAGTTGAACCTTACAAATCTTCCTGGGCGGCGGTGTTCCCGTTGTGGCGGGTTCTGTCCGCCCATTATGTCATTTATGGAAAAACTTGTGTTTTCATTGTATATTACAAATTGTTGTGTATATACAATATAGTGTTTATTTAACGGAATTTGAAATAAATGCCACATTTCAGTCATAACCAGTGTTTTTTTTCCTTCAATGCCATACGAGTTCGACCGCTCCGTAGACTTTTTCCGGGGACAATACATACATGTACATAAAAGCTCAAGTATGCCGATTATCACACTACGATAACAGCGCCAAAGTCTATATCAGTCATCGGCCCCGGGCCTAAAAGTACCACAGATACGAAGCCCGCATTTTTACGGAATTTGATTAATTTGACATGTGGGCTAAATGTATAAGCTAAATATACAATTTATAGAATTGTTTTCTTTTGTGGACACAAAACCAGTGAACAACAGTCACTGTAGAGAAGGGCTGGCTGCTAGAAAGCTTCGATTGTAAAGATTGGGGTAATTACATCCGCCAATGTTATGTTTTTCTTATCGGTTTGTTTATCTGGCTGTTCGTTAATTAGAAACATTACGCCAAACCTTTAGAACGGTTTGGGAAATGTTAGAACTGGGCCAGTGAATAAAGTATTCGGTTTTGGTTGTGATCCGGGTCACTGTGTGGATCCAGGAATCTTAATCGTTATTAGTCGGCGATAATGCAAGGGAGGTAACCTATCACAGACAAATTCAATTGTTAACTATTTACCTATCTTGGCAACGGTCTGTGCTCTCCGATAGTGATTTGTAGTTTCTCATGTTTTATTGTTTGTCGAGATGAAAATCCTCGGAACATGTATGACTAACAATACACCAGCTGTATATGTATACCAGGTATATTACATTCTGCAGGGGCCAATAATGCATGCGCCGTAATTATCTGGGACAAGTCATTATAAATCATGTGTAAATGTGGACTATTAATAAAACATCGCGCTATACTTAGAATACACGCGAACAACAAACAAATACTGATCGTAACGGGTATTTCTTCTGCGCCTGGCTTTGATGAACAATCCAGGTGCCTGATTATTCACAGCAAAAACATCAGCAATCAGCTCAGAAACGAGTTACGGAAGAGAAGCTAGAAAACTAAATGCACATACATTACTGTGAGCTAGAAATATGCACACACTTATGCTTTACGAATGGTCGATTTTATCGTTTGAACGCAGGAAATCAAATAAAACAAGAGCTTTAAGAGGACAGCGCGCTCGTATAACAGTTTGTACATATTTTCGTACATATTTTGTAAAGTGGAATGGGCATAAATTTGTTAAAATACAAGGCCGAGTTATGAAATTATTTTATCAATTTATTCCAAGTTTCAAGTGAATAACTTATGTAGTTTAGAAATTATAAAACTTTGGAACAAACACTTTAACCCCAAAATCTATGTGGAAAGTGGGGTTATCTCTATCAAAATTCAAAACAGAGTTATGCGGATTGTGGCACCTGATGCTGTTGCACTTGATGTTCAAGTTTCAAGTTAATAACTTATGTAGTTTTGAAGTTACAAGAAGTTTTAATATAAACTTTAACCAGAAACTCTAGGTGAAAAGGGGCATAACTCTGTCAAAATACAAAACCAAGTTATAGGGAATATTGCACTTGATGTTGGAGTTGATTACAAAGGTATATTTCAATTTCAAGCGAATAACTTATGAAGTTTTGAAGTTACAAGACTTTTGAATATAAACTTTAACAGAGATCAGACGCCGACGCGTCGCTGGGGCGAGCATGAAAGCTCACCTATTCTTCGAATAGTCGAGCTAAAAACAGATAGTTACACACGTGAATTTCAAATAATTATAAATGGATATCGGCTAAAAACCATGAACAATCGAGTTATGTCAAACACTTACATTTTGTTGGTGCAACATGTATACATGTATTATCATTAATAAAAAAAAATAAAAAAAAATTATGCAATGTGATGCGAGTTGCCAAGAAAATCAATGTCTAAAATATGGCTGTTAGACGTTATATACATTTATACAGAGACGAGGTTTGATTCTTTAATCGTCCAAAAAGATTATTATGATTACAACTGGCATGAACGATCTAGAACACAGATGATTAACTTTGTGGAGGTTCTTCATTATTGCCACTCTTCTCAGTGCTGTCACTCTCGCTCGTTTTTTGCTCACGACTTTCGCTCGTTTTGTGCTCGCGACTTTCGCTCTTTTTGTGCTCGCGACTTTCGCTCTTCGTGTGCTCGCGAAGAAATGGATTGTGGAAATGAATCCCGTGGTGCTTCGAGTGATCCTTGTGTCGCGTGACAAGCACGGGCACGTGCAAGTGGTGCACGATGTAGTCCGTCACACTTCCGGTCAGCGTCCGACGGAGCATGCCCTTGCCCCGACTGCCGACCACGACGAAATCCACGTTTTTATCGGACGCCAGGGCGCAGATGGCGGGGCCCGCCTCGCCGCGCGTGCTCTCCACTGTCCCCTCAAGCTGTGGAACATAAGTGACAATTGAAACGCGAGAGGAATTTGATTGCTATGAACAAAAGTAGTTCTTAGCGCAAAAACAAAATTAATATATATCATTTTCCTTAACAGAAGTGCACTGAACGACACTATGTTTGTGTTGGTAAAGCTAAAACATTACTTCATATAATTATTTATTGACATAAGATGTCATAAACTGTCAGTTTCGAAGTCAGCTATTCGAACTCAACATTTCTGGTCTATGTTCTGACGATCAGTATCGTAAGAATAACGGTATCATGAACAGTATGAATATGCATCTCTATAAATATGCAAGAAGAACGAGTTTCCGTGAAACGGTTGATTCTCAAACTGTCGCAATGACATTACAGCACATCACCATCATAAGTACCTTGTGTTCTTTGAGTTTCGCGGCGTACCTCGCAGCGAGTTCCAGCGCCATCTTGTTCTCGTTTTCTATTTCCGCGATCAACATGAAGGCGGAGGCGGTGGCAGGGTCTCCGGAAATGTACCCTGTCGTTAAATACAATGAATCTACATGACAGTCCTCTTGGATACAGATCATAACAATATCATTATAATCATCATCAACATAATCATCATCATCATCAGTCGTCACACCATAATAGGCATTATAATCATCATCATCATGATGATCATCATCATCATTATCATCATCATCATCTTTATTATCACTTCCATCAGCACCATCATCAACACCGTTATCGTCAACACTCACTATCACTATCATTATCATCATCATAATTGTTATTATATCACCATCATCTTCCTCTTCTTCACGACGACCATCACCCATGCCAGAATTATCATCACCACTATCGCCAACAACCGGTAATTAAAAAATATGTTATTTAATAATTATATAGTCTTTTAAATCAGATAAAGAGAAAATGAAACTGTGGATGTTCCTTTTCTCTTACCGGGTCCTGTAACGACCTTGTAGTCTGTAGAGTGGGCGACTATGAGCCTGTTCCCCGGCTCATGAATAGTCTCCACGTAATCTGCAAACAAGAGGGCCATGATGTCCCAAAGCGCTCAACTGAGTTTTGATTATAATGATATATCATACTACAGGAAGCTAACTAAAAATTGTGTGTGCCAGCCAATCGTCGATAACATATGGATGTTTTGTCCCACTCACAAGGGACAATAACTCTGATGTTTCTGGCCCGATCTTGCTAATATTCGACTTCATCTGTAGTCTTATCACCATAGACAAACTATGCAAGATCCGTGAAGATTGGATGAAAAATAAAGTCTGAGTCCTGAATGAATAATGTCCATTTTTATATTATTATTTTTTCACAAAGGGTAATAACTCCGGCGTTTCTTGCCCGATCTTGCGTATAATTTACTTCAACTGTAATATTATGGTCATAGACAAACTGTGCAAGACTGGTCAAGATTTGATAAAAAATGAAGTCTCTCTCTTGAATAATGTCCATTTTTGTATTTGTTTTCACAAACAAAGGGCAATAACTCCGATATTTGTAATACAATCTGGCCCATTTTTCGCTTCTGCTGAGATCGGGAAAAAAAAGAGGCAATTACTCTAGTGTTACTGGTGTGATCTGACCCAATAACAATCCCGTCCGAGATTTTATGGCCATACACAAACTATGCAAGTTTGGTTAAGATTGGATAAAAAGTGAAGTATCTATCGTGAGAACGAAACAAATTTGTTGACGGCACACGGACGACGCAATTGAATATCTGTAGTAGTTACAGAGATATGGACCTGTTGCATGCAAACCTTAACCCGAGCATTACGGCGACGGCGACGCCTAACGAATGGGTGAGTAGTCGAGCTAACAAATGGGCATAACTCAAGTACGATAAGTGCAATTATGCCGAAAACCGAACTTAAGCTTTCGTTTATGCCTACTAACACTTCCCTAAAGTTACATAATGATTGCACAAAAGCGTCTCAAGTTATTGTCTGCACAAGCTGAAGGGAATGTCGCCACCAACGCCGCCGAGACCGCCAAAAGTAACCCCTATATGTCGCCTTTCCAGGCAATACAAAAAGGTCTCTAATTAATTTAATCCGAGATTTAAAACAAGAGGACCATGATGGCCAAAAGCGCTCACCTGAGAACTGGTACAAATGAAGACCATGCTGTTGTGACAGGTTTGAAAATTAAGGTATCTGAACAATACGCAGCAGTGGATAGGATCATTTTTTATTTAAAACATCGGTTAGTGCAATAGGCTAACTAAAGTATGAGTTGGGTAGCGGATGTGCGTTTTTTGCTAATGATTCTCAAATCATTTTCTCGATATTCTTACCTGGCCCGTTTGCATTTATTCATTGACATTGGAAAATGCAGAAACTTTAGATTTTGATGTCTTTTTCGCAAACAGTTTTGGAGAACTAGATGCAATGCGCTAATTGCGATGGCTGTGCTATAAGGTAAAGTTTTGCTTTTTCTTTGATAATTTTCTGTCCAATGGTGATAAATGATATTAATGCAGGCTCTGAAGACATAAATGTTGCATGTACAAATAACTGCATGCAAGTCTTGCAACTGTTGGAAATCAAAGTTTATCAATCAAATTTTATGGTCATACGCAAACTGTGTAAGTTTGGTCAACATTGAATAAAAAATCGTGTTTGCAAGCCTATCACTGATAACTTGTTGATGTTTTTTTCCAAACACAAGGGGCAATAACTCTGATTTTTCTGGCCCGATCTTGCTTATATTCGACTTTACTTTTAATCTTATGGTTATAGACAAACTGTGCAAGAATGGTGAAGATTGGATGAAAATGAAGTCTCTATCCTGAATAATGTCCATTTTTGCATATTTTTTCACAAAGGGAAATAACTCTGGTCTTTCTGGTCCGATCTTGCTTATATTCGACTGCAGCTGTAATCTCATGATAATAGACAAACTGTGCAAGATTGGTGAAGATAGAATGAAAAATGATGTCTATATCTTGAATAATGTCCATTTTTGTATTTTTGTTTTATAAACAAAGGGCAATAACTCAATAAACACGATCTGGCCCATTTTTGGCGTTTGCTGAGATCTGATGGTCATTCACAAACTGTGAAAGTTTGGTTAAGATTGGATGGAAAATGAAGTCGATACGTTGGAAAAGGGCATTTTTGCACTTATTTGCATGAACAAAAGGCAATAACTCTGGTGTTACTGGTGATCTGCCCAATAATAATCTCATCCGAGATTTTATGGTCATACACAAACTGTGCAAGTTAGGTAAAGATTGAATATACAAGACGGCCATGATGGCCCTAGGTCGCTCACCTGAGTGTAAAGCATCATAATCGCTTTTAAGAAGCAGATTGATTGAGATTTCAATAAAGCCATATAAGGAAAACTGTCCCGCCCCCTGGCAGCCATGTTTTTTTTAACAAATCGCGAAAATAGGCTAGTGTATATGTACATGAATGGTCTGGACAGTTATATTGCGATCTGGCTATATCGCGATCGCGATCCATGGACCCCGCGAATTACGATATAACGATTTGCAGTGTACCAAAGGCAATACTGTCACGGTATCGTTAAACTTGTGAAACACGTGCACAGACTAAAATGAATGTAAACACAGAATACAGTTAGAGCGCCTAATTTGTGCTAATACAGGTGACGAGTATTAGGTTAATGTTTGCTAGCTATACTAGTCTTTGTGCCCAAAGCTATGCAATTCTGTCTTCTAAAACAAGTCAACAAGCCAATCCATATCTATTTTTACAATGAAATGGGCTAGCTGGACCTGGATTAAATGGTCACACCCCGAACACTGTAACTCAGTTTGTACTCAAGTAATTAAACAGACAGCATTTTTTTATTTTTAGTAATGGTGCCCTTGACCACAACCACCCCAGATGCAACCTCAAGCGAGGGATCTATATATGAAGTTTTATTACAATAGCAATTTTTGTTCTCAAGTTATTGTTCAGAAATCAAAAGTTGGTGCTGCTGTCAAGTCTGTCAGCCCACATGCCCAACGACATACTCCAATCTAATAACCACATATTTTAATTTGGTTAAAAATGGCTATCTTAGATACTTGTTATAACTTCATCTGTAAAGTAATTAAATGATAATGCAAAATTTGGAAGACTTGATGCCGTAACTACTGCAATTTGTCTTTTTTTCTATGATTTTTTTAAATCCACTGAAGTCCAACAAATTAACGTTTTAGCATTATACCTGCTTATGTTCTATTTCAACACTTTATCCTGATGCAAAAACAACAACAATTAATTAAAATGCAATATCTTACCATTGCCCTCTATAACCACACAAAGTTTCATGAACCTAGCTTTTGTATTTATGGAGTTATTGCAGGACCCAAATTTTATTGCACAGACAGACATACAGACAGAAACATAGATGGAGGGTGTCCCATCTGATCATGCAACCAGTAGTGGACAAATAACTTTCAAAACAAACTCTTTATTAATGTCAGTGACATATTAATATTAAATTTCTAGGCACATGACTAACTTATGAAAAACTTAACATATTTCTCTGAAACAGAACCTTCCCAACACAGAACCCTGTTCATATTACGCCTTGGAAGAATCATGTGCAAACATTCCATTGTTATTGATAGTGCAGTTTACTGAATTGTCTAAGAAGCTGCTTAACCACAGGCCAAGTTCATTGGGCCACATGAGGGTAAATAGGTCAGTTGGAGAAATTTATACATTTCCTGACAAAACATGTATATATAATAAGAGGTCAAATAAGATTCAAGTAAACAGTTGCTCTGGTTTTTGTGTTCCTCCCTGATGTGATTTTCTGGAGATTATCATAATTCCCAGAAGTATTGGGAATATTTAATTTGAATATTCAAATATTATTCTAATATTAGGTTGTTGTTTATGTTCATGCCTCATCACCACTACATCATCATCATCATCATCATCACCATGATCGTCATCATCATTATCATCATTATCATCATCATCATCATCATAAAAAATACCAAAATCACAGTATCATGTCACAGGGTACCGAACTAAAGCGTGATTGGTGATTGGTGTGTAAGCGGCCCGGTTAGCTCACTCGGTAGAGCACTCGCCCTGATAGCGAGAGGTCCCGGGTTTGAGTCCCGGATTGGCTGCACATTTTTCACCACTCGGCAACAATCATAATATCATAGCCTTCATCATTTTAATATTTATAATCATCTTCAAAAATAAGCAACATCAACAACAGCTTTAGCAATTTAAACCGAGGTCTTATAGGCTACATTTATAAACATTTACCTGACCTACCCTAAAAAATGCCCAAACCATAGAACATTTTTATTAAGTTTGTCAGATATTTTGTTGTTTTATTTTTTCCAATAATTAAATGTTATTGGTTAAATAAGTGTTTTCTTTTGATAGCATGCACTTCACAAGGAATTCCGTAGAGGGTCACCAAAGGAACATTTATGTGAAATTAGTTTGAAATCCAGCCAGTGGTTTTATTCCAGAAGATTGTCAAAGTTTTCAATATAGCAATATAAGGAAAACTGCCCCGCTCCCTGGCGACCATGTTTTTCCATGAATCAAAATGGTTTCAAGGAATTTGATAGAGGGTCACCCAAGGAACATTTCTGTGAAATGATTTTGAAATCCAGTCAGTGGTTCAAACGAGAAGATTTTTAAAGTCTTCAGTAAAACCATATAAGGAAAACTGCCCAGCCCCCTAGCGGCCATGTTTTTTAATGAATCAAAATGATTTCAATGAATTTGGTAGAGGGTCACCAAGAAACGTTTCTGTGAAATTATTTTGAAATCCAGCAAGTGGTTTCAGACAAGAAGATTTTGAAAGTTTACAATATAACCATGTAAGGAAAACTATCCCGCCCCCTGGCAGCCATGTTTTTTAACAAATCAAACTGATTTGAAGGAATTTGGTAGAGGGTCACCCTAGGAACATTTCTGTGAAATTATTTAGAAATCCAGCCAGTGGTTTCAGACAAGAAGATTTTTAAAGTTTTCAATATAGTTATATAAAGAAAACTGCCCCCCCCCCCCCCTGGTAGCCATGTTTTTTAACGAATCAAAATGATTTCAAGGAGTTTGGTAGAGGGTCACCCAAGGAACATTTCTGTGAAATTATTTAGAAATTCAGCCAGTGGTTTCAGACAAGAAGATTTTTAAAGTTTTCACATTAGCCATATAAGGAAAACTGCCCCGCCCCCTGGCGTCCATGTTTTTGAACGAATCAAACTGATTTGAAGGAATTTGGCAGAGGGTCACCAAGGAGCATTTCTGTGAAAACTACTTTCAAATCCAGCCAGTGGTTTCTGACAAGAAGATTTTTTAAGTTTTCCAGTTGTTAAGCTTTTGGTTGCCATAGTTGCCAGAGTTTTCAATATATTTTAATAAATTGAAGGAATTTGGTAAAGGACTATCCCAGGAACATTACTGCCAAGTTAGGTTAAAATCCACCCAGTGATTTCAGAGAAGAAGTTGTTTGAAGTAAAGTGTTGACGACGGACGACTTACGACGGACGCCGGAAACAGACTGACCACAACAGCTCACCCTTGAGCACTTAGTGCTCAGGTGAGCTAAAAATAGTCCCCAAACTACAAGCCCTTACTTATATATATACCATACAAGCAGCAAATAGCATGGTGCACTCTAAATAGTGTAAATATACTTCTCATTTATGGAGAAAATGTAAAACAGTGTAGAACTATTTTTCAATTAAGTAGAAATAATAAATCAGCTCCAAAAATCAATTAAGATAATTACTTCAGTTTCCAAAATCCAATTTCAAAGGTAAAAGTCAGTTCAAATTTTACATGATTAAATGATATTGAATAAGTGACTAACTAAACAGTCCAAAAACTGCAGAAAATAATTAAAGCTTTCAGGCACTAGATCACATGATCTAAATCCTATATTCTGTTTGCTGGTTTACAACATGAATTCTAGCTATTGATTATTGTTTAAATCTTTTTTCTGACTGGATGCCAAGACAGACAGTGGAACACTTTATTGCTGCACACACCTTCAAAATATAGGTCAGAAGCAGGCTATCAATGGTTACTTTGTGTAATGATGCTAATCTCGAATAGAAGTATCATGTTGACTCAGTGATGCATTGATTTTACTGATAAGCAGATTCCACTATCTGGGTTATATCTGTGAATGAGCTACAAAGGGAAATAACATGTTGCTGGCAATTATCTTCGTTATAGTTCATTTACCTCCAATTACCAGGTGAGTTATTCAGGAATAGATGTATTAGGGACAAAAAAATGGACAATAACTCGGCTGTTCCTGGTCCGATCGGGCCCATTATCGAACCCGTCCAAGATTTTATGGTTATACACAAAATGTGCAAGGTTGGTCAAGATTGAATAACAAATGTAGTCGTTATCATGATAACGGGCCAAATTGTTGACGGCAGACTGGCGACGGACGACGCCGGAGAGGTCCCCCAGGGTTCGACCTTAACGTGTGTCAGTCGGTCCGTGACCTGTGATATTTCACTCGCACAGGTTGTCTTCGAGCGATGACCGGTCCGGTGACCAGTTGCTTTTGAACTGGTTCAAACTGTGTAATTCGTGATTATTTGTGAGTAAGAATACAGGGAACCATAATTATGCTGTTCATTGGCATTTTACCACAAGCTCTGGTGTATAAATTGCACCTTTTCAAATTCTTCAACTTTGCAATCATTATGTTATAACAGCGTTTTGACTTTGACTTTGACTGAAGAAAGTATATCCGACCGGCATTGAAGTCGCATTTTAGAGAAGCAAAAATTCCCATTTATAACAATAAATACATTCATTTAATAACCCTTTATTATTTTCATAAAAAAATAATCAAACAACAGATATTGTATAAAATAATGATTTAATAATAATATTCAAATTATAACATGCAACCTCAGCAGGGTCAGTTTAATTTGTTCACATGTTTCTTTGACAAAAACCGAAATTCCGAAGTTTCGCTAAATACGAGTACGTTTTGCATCGTTAATATTGTTCCTGGCTCAATAAATGTTGAACAATGTATTCTCTTTTCGACACAGCAATAATTTATTATTGTTTTTTTTTACACCAGGCAGTTTTAAATTGTATCTCTAATAAAACAATAGAAATAAACACAATTCAAGTCTATGTTACCGCATTGTGAGAATGATTGCAAAACGTTAAGGAACGAATAGCCCAATCAAATAGCAATAAATAATTATATTTTTAATTGCTCTAATTGCATTTTGATTGCTCAGTACATGAGAACGCATGGATGTCAAATTTATGTCAAGTTCAAGAAGTTGATACTTCATATTTTTTTAACCAACAATGAGCATACAACATTTTTAGCGAATGAATAATTGATTCACATGTGTGCTCAATATATTTTCCGATTTCCATTCTGATAATCATTTTGTTGTTTAAACTAATATACGCAAACATGATGCAGTTGTATTTTAATAATCGGGACCGGTTCATAGAGTATCGGACCAGTAGGCTTTGAGGTTAGCCGGTGCTGTGGAGCACCACTTCCTAAAAGTTAAGGTCAAACCCTGGTGCCCTATACCAATAGCTCACCGAGCACTTCGTGCTCAGGTGAGCTAAAAAAAACAAAAAGATACATCAGTCTATTTTTATGTTATGTGCAATCGCGGTACGTACGCGCCATAAGTGTGGCTTTAAGTATACCGATGGGGTTTAGCTAATTTATTTTGGTGGTACACGTAAATAATGATGAATCTTCAGTTGCATTTAAAATGACTTTGTACATTAATGTTCAACATGCGCAATCTGTAATTAGGTGGACAATATCAAAGTTCGAAAAAAATGTGACATATTCGTATGCAGTGTTCTAGTTCCCTTTTTCGGAGTCCATACAAGGTCACACGATATCGTTAACCTATTTTAAATAGTTTAATGACTTCAATAGTGGAGTTTATTTAAAGCGGCTTTCACGCTTACTACAATCGGATTTTTGGTCGAGAAAACTACTAAAGAATTAAAAGTGCATTGTAAATAAATATCAAGCAAAGAAGGCAGACGAAGGCAAAATTTGGAATATTGTAATTTACCAGTATATAACAACTGTTTAACAGTTTAAAGTACAAAACATACATATACATTGTAATGCATTATCAAGATGGTACATAACATAATAAAGATGGGACATAATTCAATAAAGATAAGACATAGCATAATAAGGATGGGACATAACATAATAAAGATGGGAAATAACATAATAGTGTAGTATATAACATAATAAAGATGATACATAACATAAAAAAGAAGGCACATCACATAATAAAGATGGGAGATAACATAATAAGAATTGTACATAACATAATTAAGATGGGACATAAAATAATATTTAGATGTCACATAACATAATAATGATAGTACATAACATAATAGCTATGGGGCATAAGATGATAAAAAAATAAAGATATCACATAACATAATAAAGACGGTACATAACATAATAAAGATGGGACATAACGTAATAAGGATGTCACATAACATGCAGATGTTAGACAAAAGTGCAGGCGTTCAATAGTGCAGCCGTATTTTCGGGATTGAAAGCGCCGCTCTGTGCTGTAATTCGGCCTGCTAATTCAATATTTGATATTCATATCTCGGGGGTGATCTGTTGGAAATAACCCCAGCGGACAAATGTACATTCCGATATACATTCGCATTTCAAGGCGAATACCATCCGTGTATGTTTATTAAAGACGTTCGCAACAAAAAGAAAATAATTGGGTTAATTTTTCCTTTTGCTTCATTTTGTCTTTATTGTATATAGGTTACAATGTACTATTTTCATCTCGAATGTCCATGCAAAATAAATATTTTTAATAGTAACAGTTTATAAAGCATATATCATAATCAAAAACACACTTATGCAGTGTATTTCCAAACAAATTAGTTCAGAAATGATCCTTTAAATATATCAATTGTATTGATACGTTGTTTTTATGTATGTTAAAACGAAACAGGAAAAAGGCTACACAGGTACCCTATAGAAAATCCAATGTTTCGCAAACAAGTTCGGTGAGCCGTTCTTTTTATTAATGTTTTGGTGTAAGTATACATTGATGCATGTATGTGCGAAATTTTAAGAAAATTTGTCGTTTGGAACAAAATATGCATTTGATAAAAATGAAGTTTCAGAAAGCATTATTAGTTGCCATTAGACACACTTAAATGTCCAGTCAAATGATTATTTTAGCAGTAAATGTAGGTAAAGCGTTTTTATTATCAACACACACTTGTATACTGCCAAACAAAGCATGAACAAACATATCAGTTGAAAGAACCATAACCTTGTTTGACAAAAAAAACTATCCTATATACTTAAAACATTGATAAAAATCCAAACTGAAAAAGGGGCTTCGACAGGTACCGTATTTAAAAAAACCAACATTTCCGGAACAAGACAGGTGACCCCCTTTTTTAAGACTGTTTTAGTTCCAGTATACTATGACGCATGTATGTGGGATCTTTTAACAAAATCTGTCGTTTGGAACAAAATATATTCGTATATTTGATAAATCATTGATGTTTTCACAGGCATATTTAATGCATAATTAACCTCGTTAAGTGTCCAAATAAAGTCATTTGTTAAATGATAACTGTAGACAAAGCGCGTTTTACCATTAAACTGCACTTGTATATTGGCACAAAAAAAAAAACATTAAAAAAAATGATGCATTTAAAAATCGCCATCTTTGTTTGAATATAAACGCTTACTATTATTATACATTCTAAGTAACACACACTGAAAAAAAGGCTTGGACAGGTACCGTATTCAAAATTCTATATTTCCGGAAAAAGGCCGGTGACCCCTATTTTTTAAGACTATTTTAGTTTTAGGAAACAGTGATGCATGTATGTGCCAATTTTTAAGAAAATCTGTCGTTGGAAAGAAATTGAAGGAAATTGTTGCGAACGTCTTTAAGGCATCACATTAGGCTGCAACATTATAGAGACTTGTCCACCGATATGCCAATTTCACAACATTGCCACGAATGGCTTAACGGGCAAACAACTTAAATAAAACAGATGCATGCTTAGTTTAAAATAGCGCATGAAAAAGAAATAGCGGTCATTTACAGCGTCGACTTTGTTTATAAAGTGACTATTCGATTGTGACAAAAGTAGTGCCGTGACGGTAAAATATAGTTCGCATTTTAATTTCAAAATATATTGGCCGGTTAATGTTAGAATCGAAATATTTTTTCGCTCCATCGGTGTTTATCTTTAAATAAACAACGATTTTTCGTTCTGATGCGCGTATATTAAACCACTCAGACTAACGCCCTCGTGGTTTAAACCATACGCATCAGAACTCAAAATCGTTGTTTATTTACAGTTCTACCACGGCACGCGGCTAGTGGTCCATAGATAAAGGAGGAAAATAACTGTGGGTTATTCTGCAACAAATTATGAGCGGAGCTGAATGTTTTGAAAATAGTTTCGGAAATTCAAAGAAATTGTTCCGTAAAATGCACGTGCTTAAACGCGCGATAACAAATTGTGACAAACAAATCATTTTTGCATTATTTAGCACAATTAAACCACATTTGTACTACATATTTTATACTAAAGTTCACAAAAACGTTTACGTTTTGTTACTATGTTTTTAATTTGCGCTTTTTGGCATGATATTTTCACTGTATTATATCGATAAGTATGACGTCATTCGCTCAATGTTTATCAATTAAGCTGACGTCATTTAGAATTGTTATCACTTATTGACGTCACAGAAACGCACGTGTGAATGCACTTCTCGGAAAATGGGCGGAGCATAGATAAATATGGTTCTCATTCATAACCTTTAAAAATACGAATTTTATATAAGATCGTGTTAGAATCGAAATAATGGACGGGTAACAGTTTGTTATTGCGTTAATAACCAACGGTTTGTCGTTCCGATGCTTGTTATCAAACCACTCGGGCTACCGCCCTCGTGGTTTAATTCCTACGCATCGGAACTCCAAACCGTTGGTTATTACCACAATAACCAACAGTTACCCGTCAATTATTTCTTAAATAAACAACTGAAAATCGAACAATATTTCTGAGCTCACAGTAGACACGTTGCTTTAAAGCCAGCTTGATACTTCAGTAATCGTCCGTTTAATTGGGTTGATAACTGGTATGACTAACTATTCCTATCTCACGGTAACTTGGTGTATCTGTCTTGAATAAATGATACAGTAATATGCTTACCAAGTAAAATGATGATTGCTCCTAAAGCGGAAAAAATATGTTTGTTTCAGGTTACATGGCGAATTTGGTAAATGGTCAACTTGAAGATTCAAAACATCTCGGTAATATCCTTAAACATTGTTTATAAGTGGATGCTATCAAGACAGAACACTTATTTATCCAAAAAAACATTCAATTATTGGCAAAAAGTAAATAAAACGAAAAATATCTGACAAACTCAATAAAATCTTCTAGGGTCGGGGTGTTTTTAGGGTAGGTCGGTTAACCTGAAACCAACATATTGTTTACGCCTAATTAGAATAACGCCGGGAAGTAGTATGTGCAACGCTACAATATTATGCGCATATAGATTAATTCATTTTGGCATGCACACAAGAAACTAGACTGTGCATTCATATCTTTGTAAAAAGCTATAACGCGTTACCTGCGCAGTTATCTAAGACTGTGTGTAATACCATACCAGATGTACGGGTTTGCTATGCATATAAAACGTGGCCAAAATATACTCACAGTGAAAAGCATAATCAGAATATTCGCTGCCATCAACCGCAATCAAAACCGTGTCTCCTTTTCTAATAGCCATCTGTTTGGTTTTAGACTCTACATTTTCAGACTCAGCCATTGCTAATTAATTAAATGAGCTTGTGATTTTGGGCCCTAAATGCAAAACAATAAGGCATCAATAATCCGAAAGAACACTGGTCACTCTTTAGATTATTTAACACTGCACTGGCGAAATCAATAGCGGACTTCTAACATTATTCCCCCTAAGTTTCGTGTAACCAAACTGCAGCGAGGTAGTCCGGGCTTTTCGTGACATTCGTGGGACGTTATCTGATGTCAAGAGAAGATAACTTGTCATTGGGTTTATCATGGTTGTCTCCCTTACCTTAGAAACTTCAAACAAATATTTTACTGTTAAGTTTCGTCGTAAAGAAAGGTTTCATGCCGTCTATGAATGTAATGTAGTTATACACTTGTCGGTTGATGTTCGGTTTATCATGCAATTCTAACAATCCGACGTATTTATATAAACTAATGTTATTTAAACACGATGCAGTATATTAAAAGCCTAGCTTGAGACCCCCCCCCCCGCCCATATCACTTGGTCAAAGCCAAGTTCATACGCAATGGATTTGTTACAGACGCAACCCACATCGTGTAACGAGTTTACTGACCGACGTACTACAAGTATATAGGAAACCGGGCTTAATGCATGTGCGTAAAGTGTCGTCCCGGATTAGCCTGTACAGTCCGCACAGGCTAATCCGGGACAGCACTTTCCGCCTTCAATGGATTTATGTTTAGAAAAGACTTCCTTGAAACAGAAAATACCATAAAAGCGGAAAGTGCCGTCCCTGATTAGCCTGTGCTGACTGCACAGGCTAATCCGGGACGACACTTTACGCACATGCATTAAGCCCGGTTTTCCCACCACACGCCTCTTAATTTAATCAATTAAAAACCTAAATCGATATCCAATACAACAGCAACATGCAGTATCCCGTCTTCACGAATCATCATTGTAATCTTCCAACTGTTGTTTAATAACAGTTCTTGTTGAATAAGATAGCAAATTCTAACACTGTTTTCTATAGTAAAAAAAACACAAAATTTACCGCTGTTAACTACCAATAAACAACCCGAAAATAGTTCAGAAACTGTATTAAAATATAGTTCGCATTGTAATTGCGGAATATGTTATCAGGTCATGATAGAATCGACATAATTTTGGCATTATCGTTGTTTATCGCCAAATAAGCACCGATCTGTCGTTCTAATGCGGTATATTAAACCACTCGGGCTAACACCCTCGTGGTTTAATTCCTACGCATCATAACTCAAAATCTTTGTTTATGAGCCGATAAACAACTATAAATAAAAAATTGGTTAATAAATAGCATATTACACAACGTCATTGTGTTGTTTGTTACAGTGTCCATACAGCAAAAAACAACAAAGATATGTATTCCATATTATATGTACTGTTCTTTTTTATCCATGATTTGTTCAATTTAGCCAACTCTTGTTAAAACATATTACAAGTGCCTTTTATTGTTTGTTACTAAAGTCACATACAGCAATAAAACAAAGCTATGTATTCCATATTTATATTTGTTGTTCTTTTGTCATCTATGATTTATACATCATGCGTGATAATCAGCAACAGCATGAAATTGAAATGCAACACAATAATATCACAATTTTCAAGGGAATGAAACACCTTTATCATGTACTCATACTCGTATATAATTGTTTCACATTTACATCATGTACAATGAACAATGCATTTTACTACTTATGTTTTCAACAAATAAAAATAGGCCTTTTCAATGTAAAGAACTCTATTAATAAATACAGCACTTCAGTAATGAATTAAATCGTTAAAAACGATGGCATACAATCCATCATTCAGCGCACTGTTAGTCTAATGTATGTTTTACACCATAAACTTTTTACATTTACACTGTAATCAGTCAAACAGTATAGAATAATGGTAAGCTGCGTTGACTGTAAGTTGTGAAATGGTTTTGCATAAACTTTTCTTTTTTATGTACACTATATTTTAAAAGTGATATATATTATTGTACAATTTGCAAGAAATATTTATTAATTTCGGAACTGAAGCTTTTATGCCCCATGTCGATTTGCCCTTTGAAAAAAATCCCATTTAACCTGAAACGTTTTACCACTTCAAAGAAAGTGTGACTCAGTGTTAGTTTTGCCAGGGGATGACAGAAACAGGGGGACATCAATTGATGGATGAATAACTAAAAATATAATTCTTTCTCTGAAATGCTACCAGTAAACAACCTGAGATGGATCAAAAGTAACAAGGTAGTTGCTCCCATTTATGTGAGTTTATGGAAACTACCCAAATAGCAAATACAAATTGATAATGCAGCACCAGGTTTTCATAAAACAAGAGGGCCTTGAGGGCCCTATGACGCTCACCTGAGACATTGTAACCCAATTGGAATCTGCATCCCCGAGGCGTGGCTTATTTTTATCCCAGGGGCATAATTTGAACAATCTTGAACAAACATCCTGGCCTTGCGGTTTCAGGTAAAGATTTTTAAAGTCATTTTGCTATTTAAGTCTATATAAACCATATGATCCCATGGGGTGTGGCCAGATTTGACCCCAGGGGCATAATTTGAACAATCTTTGGAGAGGACCACTATGCAATATTACGTACCAAATACAGGAAAGCTGTGGGCCTTGCCATTTCAGAGGAGAAGATTTTTATTTAAAGTCATTTAGCTATTTAAGTCTATAGAAACCATGTGGCCCCTGGGGTGTGGTCATTTTTGACCCATGGAGTATAACTTGAACAATCTTTGTAGAGGACCACTTTAGGATGTTACATACGAAAAATGAAACCTCTGTGCCTTGTGGTTTCTGAGGAGAACATTTTTAAAGATATTTTGTTATTGAAGTTTACATAAACCATGTGACACCTGGGGCGTGGCCAGTTTTGACCCCTTGGGCATAATTTGAACAATCTTTGTTGAGGACCACTATACAATGTCACATACCAAATAAGCAACCTCTGGGCCTTACGGTTTCATAGAACAATATTTTGAAAGACATTTTGCTACTTAAGTTTTTATAAATCATGTGACCCCCAGGGTGTGGCCAGTTTTGACCCCAGGGGCATAATTTGAACATTCTTTGTAGAGGACAAATAGGATGTTACATACCAAATATGAAACCTCTGGGCCTTGTGGTTTCAGAGGAGAAGATTTCTAAAGTCATTTTGCTATATATTATATATAAACCACGTGACCCCCGGGGCGTGGCCCCTTTTGACCCCAGGGGCATAACTTGAACATTCTTTGTAGATTACCACTATAGGGGATGTTACATACCAAATATGAAACCTCTGGGCCATGCGGTTTCAGAAAAGAAGATTTTCAAGTTTACAGTTTTTAAATCTATTTTTAACTCTGGTGACCTACATATGCAGCTGACCGTAACGATTTGACCAACTTTGAAAGAGGGTCACCCAATGATCATTCCTGTGAATTTTGGTGAAAATCTGCCAGGTGGTTTAGGAGGAGATGTTGTTTGAATGAAAAGCTGACGACAAACGAACGGAAGGACGGATGCACGCACGAACGACGGACAACGAGCGATCACAAAAGCTCAACATGACCACTTTGTGCTCAGGTGAGCTAAAAATTGTTTAATATTAGCATACAACAGCATAAGCCAAATTTTGTAATCCTGAGTAAATACAATGTAACATATACATCTTAATACATAATTATATACATTACATGACTTATACAGAAAACTTTAATTAAAATCAATGTCAGATATAACAACAGATCTATACAAACGTGTTTACTTCAATGTTTTATATGATATGAAATGGAAGCTGAAAGCTCACCAGTACCCAGTACTCATAAATGCAATTATTAATTGTGACTATTTTATTTAACATTATGACATGTTTACTTGATTCGGACCAGCCGAATACTCCTAAAAAGAGATCTTATGATGCTTAATTCCAAACCTTATTACCGTTGCAGTCTATGATTTTTCATTTAAGTTATAACGCATGTTATACACATTAACACTGCACAATTCGTCCCTTGAAAGCCAAAAGGGCCTATCAGCCTTCATTGCACATATGCTGATAGGCCCTTTTGGCTTTGAATGGACGAATTACTCCTCATAGATCGCAGGGAGAAGTGGTAAGAAGTTAAGGAGAAGTCGTGTTTCTTTTCTTTTTCAGTCTTTATTATTATTATTAATATTATTCTTTTATTACTTTTATTAGTATTATTATTATAAGTTATGTATTTATTTTTATTAATTTATTATAATTATCGAGTTATTATTATTATTATTGTTAATTTATTGAGACAATTTTAGCATATTCTTTTATTCGGAAATAAGCATACTCTAACGGGTGCATGTGGTTACATGTGTATTACGTGGATTGGTCGATCACTCATGCAATTGGCAATTAAGTGCATAACTCTCCATTTTAATTGGTCAATATCAATTTTTCTTAGCAATAAAACTCCGCCTACAGGGTGGGGCAACTTACTGACTTGGCAGCAGCTTATGAATGCAGGTGCTATAAACATGTTATGTGAAAATTGCTTTGATCCTAAGACAGAGCGAAGTCTGAACAAAAGAGGCGACTACTTCGCCCGGGTCGCCCTCTAGCGTTGTATCTAAACACAGGCTAATATTAAAACTAAAGGTCGCAAAATTTTACATACATGTATCCATTATAACCTTGTATGGACTATACTAGCACACACATACAAATTAGGTATGTGCATTGCCGTTTTACATAAGACAGACAATACTTTTTGTTCAGGTTGTTTTACAACAATTTATCCATGAATATATGCCATGATACATGTACTGTCCAATAATGCATGGAACTGCCAGAATTTAGTATGTACCAACTACTATTGAAGCAACAAATTTATTCAGTTATCCAGTAAAAATGTCCTTCCCCAATAAGCACTAAATATGAAAGCGTTTCAGAACTTTCCTGGATCAGTTTGCTTAAAACAAGAGGGCCATGATGGCCCAAAGCGCTCACCCGAGAACTGGTACAGATGAAGACCATACTGTTGTGGCAGGTTTGAAAATTATGGCATCTGAACAATACGCAAAGGGGGATAGGATCAATTTGATAAAAAACATCACTTAGTGCAATGGGCTAACTAAAGTACAAGTTGGGTAGTGGATGTGCAGTGTTTTTGCTAATGGGTTCTCAAATCATTTTCTTGATGTTCTTACCTGACCCTTTTTCATTACGTCACTGACAATTCTGGAAAATGCAGAAACAGCAGATTTTTATGTCTTTTTCACAGATAGTTTTGGAGAACTAGTTGCAGTGCGATAATTACGATGGCTGTGCACAAGGGGCAATAACTCCGGTGTTTCTGGTCCGAACATGCTTATATTCAACTTCATCTGTAATCTTACGTTCATAGACAAACTGTGCACAATCGGTGAAGATTGGATGAAAAATGAAGTCTCTATCCTGAATAATGTCCATTTTTGTATATTTTTTTTCAAAAACAAAGGGCTATAATTCTGGTGTTTCTGTCCCGATTTTGCTTATATATTCGACTTCACCTTTAATTTTATGGTCATAGACAAACTGTGCAAGACTGGTGAAGATTTGATGAAATATGAAGTCTCTATCCTGAACAATGTCCATCTTTGTATTTTTTTTTTTTCACAAACAAAGGGCAATAACTCTGGTGTTTCTGGCCCAATTTTGTTTATATTCAACTTGACCTGTAATATTATGGTCAATAACAAACAATGCAAGATTGATAAAGATTGAACACAAAATGATGTCTCTATCCTGAATAATGTCCATTTTAACATATTTTTTTTACAAACAAAGGGCAATTACTCCGGTGTTTCTGGGCCGATCTTGCTTATATTCGACTTCAACTGTAGTCTCATTGTTATAGACAAACTGTGCAAGACTGGTGAAGATTGGATGAAAAATGAAGTCTCTATCCTGAGTAATGTTCATTTTTGTTTATTTTTCATAACACAGTGCAATAACTCCAGTGTTTGAAACCCGATCTGGCCCATTTTTGGCGTCTGCTGATATCTGATGGTCATACACAAACTGAGAAAGTTTGGTTAAGATTGGATAGAAATAAAGTCTATATGTTGGAAAAGTCATTTTTGCACTTTCTTCAATGAAAAAGGGGCAATAACTCTGGTGTTACTATTGTGATCTGGCCCAATAACAATTCCATCCGAGATTTTATGGTAATACACAAACTGTGCATGTTTGGTTAAGATTGGGTGAAAAGTGAAGTCTCCAGCGTGAGAACAAAACAAATTGTTGACGGCATACGGACGACGCAGGAGAGGTCCCCTATACCAATAGCTCACCGAGCACTTCTTCCTCAGGTGACCTAATAAAAAGGTCTTTTAATTTTTTTGACTTAATAACTACTGTATGTATTATTTCAAACAATATGATTTTAAAGTTTAAATATATACACGTGAGTATATAGTTAACAAAATAATATGATATCAAGGTATTATTAATCAAAACATTATTTAAATAGAAATGCCACTGTAATGGCGCAATTACCCCCTGCATGCCGCTTTGTAACAAGCATACTGGTACAAAAAAACATATAGTTTTGAGGTGTAAAAATGTGTTAGTTCAACTGGGTAAAGGGGAATAACTCAGTACATAATGCAGCTAGTTATAATTTTTGTGCAATCCAATCCGCCTTACAATTATCTATCCATGTATGAAGTTTGAGGTCAATCCTTCCAGTAATTTTTTAGAAAATGGCTGGACAAAGAAAATCAACAAAGGGGAATAACTCCGTAAATAATACAGCTACAGTTATAAATCTTGTGCACTGACCTCCACCTTACAAACATCTACTGGTATCCATGAATGATGTTTCAGGTCAATCCCTTCAGCTTAATAATGCAGCTAGTTATAAATCTTGTGCAATGCACTCTGCCTAACAACCATCTATCCAGGTATGAAGTTTGAAGATGATATCTAAAAGTAGGGAAAGATCTCGGGCAAAATAGCATAGTGCTACACCCTGCTCCTTTTTGGTTTCCTCCTGCTGCCCCTGTGGGCTGGTCAACACAGAAATGGTGAATAGCTTTCGAAATTTAATATATTTTTGCAAATGTTCAATGACCGATGAATATACTATGCTAAAAAACCTTAATTACAAGCATTAGACTAATAAATACCTTGGATTTAGCAAATTATTAGAAAATGTCAACAGGCTGGTCCGGATTTCCACCCTGCTCCTTTTTAGCAGCACCCTGCCCCTTTTGTGATCCTAGATCTTTCCCTAAAAAGGGTTTGAATGTTATGCTCCAGACCAAAAAAACAACAGACAGGCAGACGGACGGACAGACACATTGATTCCAGTATAACCCCCTTACAACTTTGTTGTTCAGGGGGTATAATAAGAAAGTATTATGCTTCAAACAAGTTTTTCTTCATGCAATTTAAACATTATCAAATTAATATACCCAGTAGCATTAAAAAACTAGTGAACAACCTTTACCTTTACTATAGGTAAATTAAAATATAAAATTATAATACCATCTGATCAAACTCCTCGCAGCGGTTACCTCCCCTATCGGTTAACGGTAACCACTGCCATCACAAGTAAAATCCTTCCAGATCTGGAAGGATTACGTGTTGGTAACTTTTACTTATTAAATGCAACTCAGTGCAATTTTCTACATAATTTGACTTTTTATATATTGTTTGCAGTCAGTAATGAAAACATAAAAAGATAATAACTAACTAAAACCATAATTAATATCTAGAAGATTTAAATCGATCATCATTACATGGTTTGTTATGACGGAAGGGATTCAATGAGAGCTATGCTGGGATTCAGTCAAATCTCTGCCCAGCGATTGCCATCTGATCGAACTACATGCATTATGGGTTTAACATTTAATTTTAACAATAAAAGATACAAGTAATGCAAATGACAACAAAAATGTATCCATTTCATATAAATCTTACATAGTAAGAACCAAACGGCATATTTGGCACATCTTAACAGGTACATACATTTGAATATACACAAGCATGTTCTTTAAATACTGTAATATTAATTAAATATTCAACTAAAAATGCAAAATAGTATACCAATAAATGCATTTATTTGTCAATTTGTTTGGTACATTTATCATTTAGGCACTTTACTAAAATACATAATACAGTACTTGACAAAACATGTTTCAAATACTACTGTAAAATAATATTTATAAAATTTGTACAACATTTTTTCCAAAAATTTACTTATAAGAAGAAAAGAAATTCTGTCTTATTAAATGTACATGCAATTACTTATCATTATTGAACAAGGTGTATTTTTTAGAGCACATATCTGTGCTGTCTCAGTTGTCTAACAGAAATTTAAAGATTGCATTCTAATTACTTTTAATGAAAAATTGAAGGAATTTAACTGAAAGGCTTTGGATCTGGGAATTTTGCTGCAACTTCATTAAGTCTAAACTGAAAAATATTCAAACTTCATTCTTAAATGTATGTTTTCCGGACTGCTGTATTCTTTTATTCAAATGTAAACACAAAAACACAATTCATATTCTAATTTCTAATATTGTAAAACATAATGATATGTTACTATTGTAACAGGTACTGAATGTGATTCCCATGCTGCACCTTGAGCAAACAACACAATGTCTTTAAAAATGCTTTCAAAATCATTATTTTACAATACATGACCAGGATTTATAAACAACATGATAATCATTTGTTCAAAGTATATTTGAGGCTTGTCATGCGAAAACCGGGCTTAATGCATGAGCGAAAAGTGTTGTCCTGGATTAGCCTGTGCACATTTCTCTTATATGGTATTTTCTGTTTCAAGGAAGTCGCTTCTAAACATAAATCCACTTTAGGCAGAAAGTATCATCCCGGATTAGCCTGTGCAATAGCGTGGTTTTTCCACGACAGGCCTCATATATATTATTCAATTTAATGTAAGGTTCTAATGGTGCACATGTAAGTCACTTTTCTTATTTTGCAAGTAGAATTTAGCGAATGTAACCAACAAACTAACATCTATAATACATTTTTATGAACCAAAATAGAAATTATTTTCTTTAAGCCGTTACCATGCCTTAAAATATTTCAATAATGATATTGTTATAGGCACAAACACGAGCAGAACTACACACAAGCACACAATTAGTTTCCAATGTGTTTGAAAGTAACTATAATCAATGAAAGACTTTGGCTTTTCCCTTCCAATTAATGGGTTCACAGATTTATTAGTCAACACAGAGATCACTTCATCTAAAGAGGTTCTCTCTGTCCGTGCTGATTTCACAATCTGTGAAATGTCATCATCCATTCTCTTTAAGAAGTTTTGAGCTTGACGACTTGATCCCTTCTGATGGTTTTTAATGCTTATTTTGCGTATGACTTCTTTCTGAGCATCAGGGTCACTGAGATCGTTCTGTGTGTCAGAATCGTATGGTAAACTGCTCTCATCACCACTATCAGAACACAGAGCTCCATTTGAAAGACTAGAACTGGTTTTCAAAGGGTCTGTAATTTTTCTGTCATCCTCCTTTATTTTGTCTATTAGAAATGAATGTTTCTTCACAGGTATTTTTATTGTAGTAAGAGCATGGAAATCTTGGTCTCTTATCAAGTTGTTTATTCTTTTTAACTCAGCTATCTGAAATAATAAAACTACATGTAATTTGAAACCCGTGTAGAACAATTATTACATATACACATCTATAACATCTTGATATTACAGATTAGGCAGGCAAAGTCTTTATTTTATATGAACATAACATTAGTCAATGAATCAGGTCAGTCTAAGTAGTTTTTTTATTTTGTTTCACTCAATCTATTGTTAAAGGGACTTGTTCACAGATTTTCGCATTTTTTTAAAGTATGCCATTAAACGTCTTTACTTGATAGATATAAGCATTGGACCTAAAAAGCTCAAGTACAATAAGAAGAAAAGTATTAAGAAAAAAAATAAAAATAAAAATGGTCCACCGGAGTTCGAATCCGGGACCTCCCGATTGAAAGGCTATTGCCTTAACCACTCGGCCATTCCGACTTTTATATTTCACCATGCGTTATTTACTTTATGTAAGTGTTCCACGTGGTGTCAACAGTTTCAACAAAAACAACAGAAACACCCCAATTATTATTTCATCGTTTCGCGTTACAAACGCTTAATAATTTTATCAATTTCAAATGATGATTACTAATAAACGAAACAGCTTTCACAGTGAATCTCTAGGTCTGTTGTGTTATTTTACTCCATTGTATACACCATCTGTGAAAAGGTCCCTTTAACTGCAAGTGCATGAAATCAACTTAATTTAATCATAGTTTTTGAAATGGTACAGTATGAATATTAAACATGCAACTTCTGCTGATCAAAACACCAGTTTTTATTTATTTATATAGTTATTTAAAGAAACATGCAGTAAGTAACATTAAATTTGTCATTTACTGATATAGAAATATTTTTCTTCAAAAATGTGGAAATATGCCTAATTTATAAATCATTTCACAAATGAATTTAGTTAAGGACTATTTTGGATACCATTGACACTAATAAATACACAGACATTAATGAAAAGCACTGACTGGGCACCCATATTGCAACGAGAGTGACTGCAGAGATTCCTCCTCGCCCAATTTTCGTTCCACGAAGAGCGGGCCACCAGGGTCGGCTCTACTTGTTTGCCGTGACCGTTTCCGTCGACTGATGGGCTCCATAGCAAACTCCACGACATCGTCTGATTCATCTTCGGCAATATCGTCACTTCCAAACACATAGACACTACCAGACTTGACATTTTGGACTTGTCCTAAACTGGCACCAAGTCTTGTGTATGGGTAGTGTTTATTACCAAACAAGCTAGATTTGGCACTCATATTCGAAATATCGCAATTCTGATCTAACCGATCATCAATAACTTCACCGTTGTGTTTTTTCTTACATAATTTATCAATGTTCTGTTCAATTAAAAAAATTAAAACTTTCAATTTAAAAAAATAACACTTTGACAGGTAACCGGAAGTTCATGGCATTGATCAGAGTAATTAAACGCTTAGTCCACAAAAATAAGTGAATAACTTACTCATTTAAACAATAAAGATACAAATAAAGAAACAAGTTATTGCATCAAAGTAAATGATATTTTATATAAAACATTTTTTGCATTGGAAAACATTAATTGAACGGCAAATAATCCGTTAATGACTAAAAATCAGTATCTATTCATTGCCTCAATTCAAGCGTTTTGTCTATCGAGACTATTTAGAACAAGAACAACTAGTTGAATCTGGAATTGTCAAATTATTGTATTTGCATTTGACTGAAAACATGGTCTGCGTGCCTTGCATTGTTATTCCGTTTGTTCTGTGGTTCTTTCATAAATATATTCAGCCACTGATTGTTAAATTTTGGCCATGGAAGTCCCAAACAGCCGTTGATTCTGGGGCAAAGGCTGATGGCGATTCGAAATCAAAGGTATTCAATTTTAATTAATTCTAAGAATATAGTAAGATAAATATATCCATAATCCTTTGTCTAATTTTTTTCATTATTTGTTCTGAAAGTTTACCTGTAATTTTTTTTCCATTGTTGAAATGTATTAAATTTTTCTCGCTTCAAAGTCTTTTTTTCGTTGAAATTGCATCATGTACATTACTCAGACATTTTTGAGGGTGCAGGATGAACTGTAAACAGTGCCAAAGTGTACCATCTTAGGATGAAGCGTACCACCCCTTAATAGATGTGTTTTTACAACAATTACTTCATACCCTAAGGATAAGGTGTGAAAAACTTCATCTGTTACTTGGTGTATTATATAGTATGGAAAATGTGTGAAAAATACTGACGAATAGGTATTTGTAGGGATTTTATTTGTAGGGATTTTCATTAATTGAAATAGAAAAAGACATCTAATTTTTAGCTCGACTATTCAAAGAATAGGTAAGCTTTCCTACTACCCCCGGCGTCCGCTTCTGAACTTCAAAATTTTATAAGTTATTCACTTGAAACTTGGAATATACCTTTGTCATCAACTCCAGTGTCAGGGGCAACATTCCACATAACTCTGTTTTATATTTTGACAGAGTTATGCCCCTTTTTTACTTAGATTTTCTGGTTAAATTTTATATTCAAAAGTTTTGTAACTTTAAAATTATTTAAGTTATTGACTTATGACTTGAAACTTGGAACTAACCTTTGTCATCAACTCCAGTATCAAGCGCATCATTCCCTATAACTCTGTTTTGTATTTTGACAGAGTTATACACCTTTTTCACATAGATTTTATGGTTAAAGTTTATATTCAAAAATTGTGTAACTTCAATACTACAAAAGCTATTTACTTGAAACTTGGAATATACCTTTGTCATCAACTCCAGTATCAGGGTGAACATTTCCCATAACTCTATTTTGTATTTTGACAGACTTGCCCCTTTTTCACATAGATTTTCTGGTTAAAGTTCTTGTTCAAAAGTTTTGTAACTTCAAAACTACATAAGTTATTCACTTGAAACTTGGAACTAACCTTTGTAATCAACTCTAGTATCAGGGGCATTATTACCTATAACTCTGTTTTGTATTTTGACAGAGTTATGCCCCCTTTTCACTTAGATTTTCTGTTTGAAGTTTATATTCAAAAGTTTGGTAACTTCAAAACTACATAAGTTATTCACTTGAAACTTGGAACTAACCTTTGTCATCAACTCTCGTATCAGGGGCAACATTACCCATAAATCTGTTTTGTATTTTGACAGAGTTATGCCCCTTTTTCACATAGACTTTCTGGTTAAAGTTTATATTCAAAAGTTTGGTAACTTCAAAACTACATGAGTTATTCACTTGAAACTTGGAACTAACCTTTGTCATCAACTCTAGTATCAGGGCAACATTACCCATAACTCTGTTTTGTATTTTGACAGAGTTAGCCCACTTTTTACATAGACTTTGTGGTTAAAGTTTTTGTTCAAAAAATTTATAAATTATACAAGACTTCACATGTATTTTAACAAATTTATGCCCCTTCCACTATCCAAAATATGTACCAACTGAAATACTTCGAATAGTCAAGCGCGCTGTCCTCTGACAGCTCTTGTTAATTGTTAAAATTAGGTAATTCCTTTTATATAATGCATGTAATGCATGTATGAGTGAAGTACAAAAGGCCCTTGCCCAAAAGCCCCTTGGTCTAAAAATGCACACATGGACACAAGCCCCTTGGTAAATTTGACAGAGTGGACATAAGCCCCTTAGTGGATTTAACAGGATGGACAAAGCCCCTTGATGATCGTGAAATAGTGGACATAAGCCCCTTTCTGATATTGTGTATGCAGTTCAAAAGAAAATTCTATCCCATCAAAGGGAAATTCTTCATTAATTGCAATAAATTTTTCACAAAGTGATAACTTTTATTAGTGTTGTGCTGATTAATCATTTCGTCGATCAATCAACGACTAATAGGTAATAATTAATTAGTCGATTAAGATTTGGGATTTGTCGATTAATTGAAGATATATATGCATGAGTTTTCTTTCGTGAAAAATGTTCCAATCCTTTTCTTTTAACCTTAATATGATTTGTAGAACTAATATTCGTCTCTAGTAAAACTGTTATGTCTTAATGACAAACAAAATAGTCCATGATGGCTCGACTCAGTATTGTTAAGATGGACGTATTTTGTGAAAACTTTGAACAAAGGTTATAAAACGTAAAAATAAAAATAATAAATTATGGTCTTTGAATTCATTTGCCTAGCTGGTTAACTGTCATTTTTCTTTAGCTCACCGTTATATCAATACCTAAAGTAAATAATAACCATTAACGAGTAGTATATTTTCCTTCCCCAGGTAGCCACATTTCCGCACTCATTTTTAGAGGAATAATGTAAATGCTGTAGTTCAGAAAGATAATGAGAATGGCTGTGCAAAAGTCAAGTCATGCTTGCTGTCTCGTTTTGCTTCTTTCTTAGAGTGAAGCTGTATTATCATCTCCACGTCCTATATATATTCAAATTTGTCTGAGATCTGATGGTCATTGACAAATAGAAGCTGTTTGGTACCGATTGGTTGGAAAATGATGTAACAGTACCCATCCTGCATTAAGTCCTTTTTTTTCCATTTATTTTCACCCCGGCAATAGCCCCTGTGTTATTGCCTGATCTGGTCGATTAACATACTCTGCTATGATATTACATACGGTCCAACTCAAACTGTTAATTGAAAAATTAAGTCACTGTCTTAGAATTTGTGCATTTTCTTTCACAAACAAGGGGTCATAACTCTGTAGTTTCAGCTATGATCATACGGCCACATACAAAGTTTTTTTAAGATTGGATGAAATGTCTCTACATAGGAAATGACAATTTTGAATTTTTGTTATATTTTTTCATCGAACAAAGGGTCATAACTGCGATGTTTTTTTTTTGGGGGGGGGGGGCGGCATATGTCATACACTTACTGTTGCACACAAACTAAAAACACAAACGCATGATAGGTCCCCTATTATACCAATTCATGATGCTGTGGTCAGCTAAAAATAACAAAATTATTGAAGGGCTAAACACAACTACCCGGTATGTGTATTGCTTATTTCTTTAGTCCCTTAGCAATACATGTTGTTTTATCTATGCCATGTTTGTTTTCATTTTTTATTTTATTTTTTTCATTTTTGTACCCATCACAAACGTCAAAAGATAAAGATTTAAAATGTTTGTGCGGCTGCTTAACATTTCAATACATGTAATTAATATATCTGATATAGAGCTTGTCAATAGTCCTGCGCGTTAGTAGGATAATGCAGTTCTTCGGTTATTTAGTCAGAACTTAAGAGCTGATTAATCGACTAAAATTTTAAACACTGATTAACAACACTTACTTTTATTAATTGCATTTAAATACAGCTATACTTCAAACAACAGCATTTTATTCCATCTGTTAATTTGCAAATGGTCTTAATATTAATAAATAAATAAATAAACTTTATATATCAAGGAATACAAGAGATGAGGGCACAGCAATAAACTCGTCAAGGAGCTTTTGTCCACTCTGTCATATCTAACAAGGGGCTTTTGTCCACTCTGTCATATCTACCAAGGGGCTTTTGTCGACCCTGTTAAATTTACCAAGGGGCTTATGTCCACTCTGTCAAATATACCAAGGGGCTCATGTCCATGTGTGCATTTTTAGACCAAGGGGCTTTTGGGCAAGGGGCTTTTGTCAGGATACTGGTATTACAATTATTTGCTTTTATTGCAAAATTACATTGAAATAAGAAACTTAAAAGTGCTCAGCTAAACTGTGAATTATATCATACAAGTTTTCATTCATTTCACATTTATTTGAATTATATTATGATGGATAATAAAACATATATTTTATTTTAAAATTCACCAAGACGCCAGAAATGGGCCAGATTGTGTTTCCCTGTGAGTCTCCGCCGTTTGTTTATGAAAAAATATACAAAAATGGACATCCTTCAGGATAGACCAGTGTTTTTTTTAGGGCCAATTTGGGGCCGAAATTTAAACAATTCCAGCAATATCTCATCAAGCAAGTTAGTGCATAATCTTTGTAGCAAAATTAATTGATTAATGTTTGATAACAAAGTATAGTATAAACATGAAATTATGCTTTTCTAAAAAAAAATCCCCTTTTGACGTAAAATTCCCCATCTGAAGGGCCCCGCCACCTTTCCCCAAAGGTGAAAAAAAACAACTGATAGAGACTTCATTTTTCATCCAATCTTCACCAATCTTGCACAGTTTGTCTATTACCATGAGATTACAGTTGAAGTGGAATATTAGCAAGATCGGACCAGAATCACCGGCGTAATTGACCTTTGTTTGTGAAAAAAATATGTAAAAATGGACATTATTCAGGATATAGACTTAAGTTTTCATCCAATCTTCACCTATCTTGCACAGTTTGTCTATGACGATAAGCAAAAGCGGGCCAAAAACATCAGATTTATTGCCCTTTGTTTGAGAAACAAATATACAAAAATGGACATTATTCAGGATAGAGACTTTATTTTTTATCCAATCTTTACCAATCGTGCACAGTTTGTCTATGAATGTAAGATTGCAGGTTAGGTCGAATATAAGCATGATTGGGCAAGAAACATCCGAGTTAATGTCCCTTGTGTGTGGAAACAAACATCAACAAGTTATCAGTGATTGGCTTGCATACATGACTTTTTATTCATTGTTGACCAAACTTACACAGTTTGCATATGACAATAAAAAGGGATTAATAAAATTTGATTTCGAACCATTGCAAACCTTACATGACTTCATTGAATGTTGACCAAACTTACACAGTTTGCATATCACCATAAAAATTGATTGATGAAATTTGATTTCCAACCATTGCAAACCTTACATGAAGTTATTTGTACATGCAACATAGATGGCTTCAGAGCCTGCATTAACATAATTTATCGTTATTGGACAGAAAATGATCAAAGAAAAAGCAAAACTTGATCTTATATCACAGTCATCGCAATTATCGCATTGCATATAGTTCTCCAAAACTGTCTGCAAAAAGACATCAAAATCTACTGTTTCTGCATTTTCCAGAATTGTCACCGACTTAATGACTAGGGTCAGGTAATAATATCGAGAAAAATGATTTGAGAACCTAAGCAAAAACACCACGCATCCACTACCCAACTCGTACTTTATTTAGCCTATTGCACTAATCCATGTTTTAAATCAAACCGATCCTATCCCCCTTGTGTAATGTTCAGATACCTTAATTTTCAAACCTGTCACATCAGTATGGTCTTCATCTGTGCCAGTTCTCAGGTGAGCACTTTGGGCCATCATGGCCCTCTTGTCTTAACCTTAGATTGCATGTAGGTTTACTTCGGACAAATACATTAATAGAAACACTTTTTTACATAAAAGTGAGAAAAAAAACATGAGCACCTATGGTGGATCAAATCGGTCCCCAGTGTGACAAGTGTACACATACTGACTGCCAATGTGCAAAGCTATTCAGAAAGCCAGGACTTCATTGTTTGAAGGCAGGGCTTTCATTAACTTTTGAAAACTGGAAGTTTGAACTTCTTGGCCTGTGATTTTGGAAGTTTTGCTAATAATATTTGGAAGTTTTGACAGTATTGCGCTACATAAGTCCTGGGCATTTCAGAATAAAATTAAGTATAACTTTCAAGTTTTTTTTATGGTCAGTTCTTTTTCATCAAGTGTTTCTATGCCAAATCATTCAGTGAATGTGGTTTACATTGAGATAAATTACTGTATTTTCTTCTAACTTGTTCATCCTTACATGATGGAACTTCCATGACTGCAATTTTGGAAGTTTTGCAACTTCCATTGCTGCAATTTTGGAACTCCTGTGACAAAAACTGGGAGTAAATTACTCCCAAACTTCCCTTTATGCAAGCCCTGTTGAAGGTCTTGTCAAAACATTTGAAACGTGTCGTGGGAAAACCGATCTTAATGCATGTGCGCAAAGTGTTGTCCCGGATTAGCCTGTGCAGTCCGCACAGGCTAATCCAGGATGGCACTTTCCGCCTACAGTGGATTTATGTTAAGAAGATACTTTCTTGAAACAGAAAATACCATAAAAGCGGAAAGTGCCGTCCTGGATTAGCCTGTGCGGACTGCACAGGCTGATCTGGGGCGATGCTTTACGCACATGCATTAAGTCCGGTTTTCCCACGACGCGCCTCATTTGTATTCTGTGAATGGTGTTTGTAATAGATTGACCAGAGTGTGCTTGGTTCTACAGGTAAATCCAATAGAAATCCATCAGTTCATAACTTAGTGAACATAAAATTATTAATTTCAGGTTGATCAAAATGGGGAAGCAACAGAAATGAAAAATGGACTATCGACTAATGGTCATGCTCAAACAGTTGGTGATGGTGATAAAAAGACAAACTGATTGTTGTTAAATGTGTGAATTAAATCCATACTGAAGAAACAATGGATGCAAGCCACCACTGTCAGAACATGAGAACCTATTATGTACATAAAAATAATATGGCAAATAACCTAGTTTTTAGTCATTGGTGATGGACATTCGTAACAATATCAACATTTGTTGACATTGTCTTCAATCAAATGTGAAAACAACTTAAAATTGCTTTTTGACAGCAGCAAGAACATTGCAAATTTTTTTATGTATATTTTGAAAACATTAAATAAAGTTTATGAAATGTTGTCTGTGAACAAAGATAAAGGACAGTGTTGACAATATAAATATTTATGTCTTTATGTAGAAAAATGAATAAATCAGTCTCATACAAATTGAAAGAACATACAAAAGATCATTTGAATGTAAAGTATGTGTATTAAACTTGTTTTATATTGACCTTGTTTGTCTTAAAGTTGCATTCAGGTCAGTTAATTTTATTATATATTTGTTTTATTTGGTAGTTTTTAAAATAGGTTCTAATATATACAGTAATTGCTTTTATTTTATTTTAATAGCGTATAAACATAATAAATCATGTTTAACCTTTATTGATGGAACAGTTAAGTACAGGTATATAAAAGCGTCTCTGAAATAATTTGTGTTGGAATATGTTGAGGGCCAATATGAATTGTTAAATTATGCCTGCTTTTGCTGTTATTTCAAAGTATATGATTGATGTTGTATAATTACTAACTAATTAAAGGGTTTTATATGAATTTATTGAAGACTTAAGAATTTCATTACAGACACTTCCTATAATTTTGTTTTGGTGTGAAAAATGTGGCTAAAATTACACATGTAAATAAGACATAAATTTATAACATTACTGTTCTTCATTGGCCATTTGTATTTATATATTGCCACACCTGTTTTGCAATGATGTCTTTAAAATTGTGTTAAACATTTCTAGGATTTATCAAAAGATATTTAGAACCTCATAATTAACAAAATATTTCAGAAAATAATACTTGTTCTTTATGCACTAAAAAATAATTGTGCATAAGATTTTATTTTTACCCTTGAAGTATATAATTAAATTTTGGGAAATTAAAAAGATTGCAAGCAATTCCTATTTCCTATATGATGTTGTATTAAACAGTAAAACACAATTCTTTACTTGTTCATATTTCCAAGCAATGACCAACATTATTATGTTAAAATTTAGTGGCCAAAGTTATGGCTAATGTATTTAAGTTTGAGTTTGGGTACAACTCAGAATCTGCTATATGTATGCAATTCCTCATGAGAATGTTAGGTGTATTGATGAAACATGTCTTCACAAGGATTGCCAAAGCATATGTTTTGTTTTGATTTTATTGACAGAAAATTCACGCAGCCAGGTACATAATAATTAAATTGCACACAAAATTGTCAATTTGCCTTAACTTCATGTCTAAACAACCATTTGGTTGACACAAAATTGTCAATTTGCCTTAACTTCATGTCTAAACAACCATTTTGGTTGATTTCCCATAATTTTGGGTCTGAAAAACCAATTTCATCATTTTCCCATAACGTCTATATAACCAGTTTTGTCAATTTCCCATAAGTTTATATCTGTATTTATATAACCAACTTTGTCAATTTCCCATAACTTCATGTCTAAATAACCAATTTCGTCAATATCCATAACTTCATATCTGAATAACCAATGTCAATTTCCATAACTTCACGACTGTACTGTATTGTAACAATTTTCACCAATTTCACATAACTTCATGACTGAATAGCAAATTCATGGATTTCCCGCATTCAATCGAAACAGTTTATGTGCATTATTGGTCTAAATGTATGCAATTTAAGAATTCTTATTGATATGCTGTACTCACTTGCTATCAGATAACATGAAACTAGTATTGTTTCTATTCAAAAAGGGTAATGTGCGCGTGTGTGTTTGGGGGGGGGGGTAAGTATAAACAGAAACCAAACAAGAACAGTTTTATTTGACCCCATTTCGCAATATTAATACACAACGGAAACTATTAAGAACAACACATTGCAAGTAAGTTATATGTTTTACATATACAAAGAGAGAACAGACAAGCGCCATCGTACAATTAATATCACATACTGAAACATGTTAGATGGAAAGGGACAAGTCTAAAATATGTTAGATGGAAAGGGACAAGTCTAAAATATGTTAGATGGAAAGGGACAAGTCTAAAATATTCTGCTTATTTGAAAAAATAATATATACTTTGATCTAAAGCAATAAAAGAAAACATCCCTGTTCAAGGCGTAAACAGCATTTTGAAATATTAAACACCAAGTGATGCAGAAAATTCAAAAACTAGTCTTCAAAGGCATTTAGTTTTGGGCGAATACAACAATAATATACATTTCATGTGTACTCCTATATTAAGTGATTCTTAATCTGATCTTGATTTTGCACTGCTGGGCAAAAATGAATGTTTCAACACAACAGGGCAATTACTCTTATTAATAATAATTTTTGCGGCCCTTGGTGAACATTAATTTGCAACTTGAAAAAAGATACCTTAGCAGATTACATGGCCAATCTAGGACATGGCTTTCATTCACTTTTGAAAACTGGAAGTTTCAACTTCCTGGCCTCTGATTTGAGAAGTTTTGCTAATAATATTTGGAAGTTTTGATAGTATTGCGTGAGATAAATATGTACATTACAATTTACAAGCCACATATCACATATCTTAGTATATGTCTTGAAATAGAAGTTGGCAGATATAATAGATTAACCCGACAAGAACGCAAGTGTAAACTTTGTAACCAAAATGTATGTGAATCAGAATATCACTTTTTACTGTGTTGTCCATTATATAACGAATTGCGTACAAAATATAATATCAGGCCATCCTGGCCTAACATAAATAAATTCATTTCAATGATGTCTAGCACAAATGTTATAAAACTCAAAAACATGTCAAAATTTTTGGTAGAAGCTTTCAAACTTAGATGTGAGAATATAATCGTTTAGCTGCTTCATAATTGCTTGTTTACTAACAAAAACGTACTATATTGTAATATGTACTGTTACTGTTTGTTTATATGCAAATGTTTCTTGAATCTCATATGTATTCATCTTTAAATACGTTATAGTGTATGATTCCCTGTCTCGGCCATATTTTTTTGCATTTGTGTATATGTATTTGGCCAAAGGCAGTTTGCCGGATTGCCAATAAACTTTTGACTTTGACTTTGAGTATAGCTATAATTGTACTTCATGTTATTGTTTTTCAGACCTATTGTAAACTTCGAATTATGATCAGGGCTTGCACATAGGTGAAAATGTTGGAAGTCCTCACTTCCAAGTGTTGGATATTGGAGGTTTTAAGCATTCTTTTTGACTTTTTGATACTTCCATTGCTGCAATTTTGGAAGTCCTATGACCAAAACTGGGAGTAAATTACTCCCAAACTTCCATTAATGCAAGCCCTGCTAAACATTTGGAATAATTGGTTGCATTATTGTCAAACATATTTATTTAGTTTCATACTTTGAATTATAATAAATGGTTTCAGTCATTTCTTTGGATGAATGGAGGTAACAAAAATTAATCCCAACGTCGTTGGCTGATAATTATTAAACCAACATGTTAGATAGACAAAAGTATACTTAGTATAGTAATTATGCAATTATTTATACGGCAATACGTACATAGTTAAAGAGTAGCACATGGCTTAAGCAATCACATATGCATATATGAATCATTAGTAATGCAGACTGACTTGTGCAACAAACACCATCTTTGGTAAAAAGGGCATAGAACATATACTAACGAGACTATATGCAATATTATATTATTCATCAACTTTACTATATAACGCACACTATCAGTGAAAATGCACGTTTTATTCAGTTAGCAAGAGTAAATACAAAGATAAACTTCCTGTATGAATTCAACTGTTCCTGTGTAGGATCAAAGAATTGCATATTGTTGGCTAAAACCAGTGCCTGTATGAAATTTCGATGCCTGTATGAGATTTAGCGCTGTTGATTGGTCAGTTGAACTGTTCATATATGAAATTGGAAATATAGAAGTTTCTCCAGAAACAAAATGACGCCATCTTAAAATAGTGTTTTGTTTTTCAAATAATGAAAGAGTTCTCATTATCCTTCATATCAAAACTTAAAGAGGTTAGGAATGTTAGTCAATGTAAAGTTGATTAATAAAATACTTAAATAAGTGATTTCTTACCGGCACTGATATCACCTACGGGCACATGCCAATACAGCAGACATCGGACAAATAACAGTGTCTGTATGGCATCACTTATTTAATAACATTATAATATATGCTGACTGACTTATGCAATGCACACTATCTTTTGTACCGTAAAAAGGCATATATAGACTATAAATGTGTTGATATAGGGGCATACAACAAAGGCTACTGTATATATGTATTGATGCCGCATACGTCGTGCGTTGATCTACCATCTAATTCAGTTCCTAAGACTTTGAACTGTCTGAGACTTCATATCAGTTGTACTAGTACCCCCTTAAATGAATCAATAGCAAAACTATTTTCTATGGCTGATATTTCAAAATACAACTCTGTTTAAGAACGTTTGTAGTCATCAAATCAGTCCTTTTAAACTCCCTTAAAACTCTAAGAAAGAAACTATTTTCATTGACCATTTCGTTCTTTAAATATGTTCAATTCCCTAAAATTAATTTTGACTGAATATAACAAAATTTTACCCCCTTAATGCAGTGACCGCTAGAAAGCATATATCAAACGAGCATCAATACCAAAGTAGTAACCGACTCTGGAAATCGGGAAAAATGAAAACAAACAAGCGAGGAATAATCGGGAATTAAAAAAGATTAAAGCGACTGATTGAGTTAAACATTTACAAACATGTGTAATTCGTGTGTCAATTTGAAGGTATTTTATTTCGGGGTTGAAATTAAATAAAAGGTAATTGCCAATTTGCCAAGAATACGTGGCCAAGTTTGCCACGTCCTTCAATTATCGTGCTCGTACGATTTATTTCAAAGTACTTAATCGTTATGTATTTTTGACGGATGGAATGATCGAAGTTGTGTATAAATACACGTTTAATGTTAGAATGATGGGTTAAGAATATCGATTGTCGATACATTACACATTACATTATGCTTAACTGTGTTGTATAGCGTGTTAGGTACAATACATATTAAATATTATAACAGGCATCCATCATAGTCATACTATGATTTAACAACAAGAAAGATCATTGAATAACATATACGAACAAAAATTAAAAATATATACGTATATGTACGAAATATAAACTCTTGATTGCAAACATTAAGGAGCAGCGTTGAACGAAAATCTTGTAAATTTCATTTTCTCGAGTCGTATACAGTATTACAATACAGTTGATATTTTAACAGTTGCCTTATAAGCAATAAGAAGGAATTCAAGCCTGCGCACAAGTTCTAAGACCATCCGGCACTAACATCTTGTCATGGATTTGTACCATAGTTACACGATGTCATCTGAAAGAGCGCAGATTTTACTCTGCAACAATATATGTTAAAGCACGTCAGTTAGTACACATGCTGATTAAACTACACACCTATCGCCAACAAACTAAATTGCAATGGATCTATGGCACACGTACTTTCTCGTGATTTGTTTTTCATTTGATTGTTCATTTAATGATAACACTCGCACTTAAATCTTTATCAAAGACGAATTTTTCAAAGTACAAGAATAATGTGTTAACAGTGAATTGCAATATACGTTCCCAAGTACATGTGACACAATATTTATCTCGACGACGGGGTCCCCAATCACTGCACACCTTTATTTGTTTACTTCACAAACCAAATCCTTGAGGTGGTTGGCAGTCACGGGCAATGTCCACCGTCTTTCTTCAGGGTCCTGCGTGTTTCTCACATTCATCTTCTCGGTATGTTCCTTTGTGCCAAACGGATCACCGGGATCACTGCAAAATGCAAATGCTGCAAGACACTTCCTGTAGTCCAGGGAATTAATATGTGGATTCTGGGATATTTTTGTATGGGACAATACATCCTACGGAGCTGTTTAATATACAATCGGGTTCTGAGCTTTTTTGTATGTGGCGCAATTAACAATACGGATCTTATAACATACAGACTGAAAATTAAATTATGAAAGTCACTATCGATCTTTTAGGAATAGATACTTCATGGCGACACAAAATGATAATATGGGGTATGTATTGTTCATATAAAACAAAATGGCATTCGTTTAAGAATACATAAAATAATTAAGCACAATCAATGATCTTTTCAAGCATGAAATATAAATGCCATAAAAAAAAAATGTACTACCGATGGTTTCACTCAATACAAACGTGTTCCAGCACAATTAAACACCGAGTGATACATACGAAATGACGACATCTCGAATCCCATTTAGGTTGTAGCGGTACAACTGGTTTTTCCCATTCGGCCACCTAACAATAATCGTGCTGTCCTTGAAAACGTATGCCACACGACCTATCTTATCCTTGCCCCCATCTTGGTTACCGTAATCCCAGTGAGGACCTACAAAAAATATACGGGGACAATATGGGGCGATGAAATATAAATACATAGCTACTAATGTAATGTTATAGGTTGATGAGCGAACTAACATACATGCATATTTAATCCATAATTGCCCTTATTTGCCCTTATTGTATACACTGTTTGCGTGGGTGTAAATAAAGATTTGTTCTGTTCTGTTGTTATCTACATGTGTGTTATCATCAGCGTAGCATAATCAATACAACCAAGGAAATATATGGACAAGTTCCTCAAACACAACAAATTTTGCTTGTTAAATACCCATGGCGAACAACTGGTGATATAGTTTAAAGGGACTATGTCAACGAAAAATTGGCTTTCTATTGCATTTTAAATGATATTATTTGATAGAAATGCTCTTTACTAAGACATGTGCATTAAATAAATAAAAATCATATAACACACAATAAAATATTTGATAGAAACAAATTAGCAAAAAAGCCTGAAAAAATTAAAACCCCAGGCGGGTTTCGAACTCACGACTTCGGAGCCATACGAAGAATTGAAAGTAGACAGCGATTTAACCAACTGCGCTATCAAACTTGGTACTAATTCATGTGTAAACTATACTTATACAACATGCTCACAATTCTGACGTCAAAATGTAAACAGGAAAAGGGCCAAACAAACACAACCCATATTATAAATTGATTTTTATCTTAGGATTGGTACACTCTTTTACCATTATATATACCCCGTTTTAACCGTTATTATATGCCAGTATTAATATCTAAATTTCAGATTTTTAAAAGAAATTGCCCCCTTGCGGCCCTTTTTGATGACATAGTGCCTTTAATGCACGACTTTGGTGTTGCTGTGTACAAGCAGATGAAGAGAGGTTTCTAAATAATAATAGATAGAGCTACACGTATAAAATGTTTTAAATGGTTTAATAAAATGTTCTCAGAAATGACCCTTTTCCCTACTGGGTCCGTTCAAACCATTATATCGTAAAGTACCACTTTAAGTCTGCAAAATAAAGCACACATATTTAAAGGAAAATGGAAATGTGTACCCAGACGACTCACCCCGCTTAACAGTGTATCCGACCCTGACAGGAAGTCCTGGCCAACAATCCCGAGGAGTGTCGACCGGAAGCACTTCGTATTTTCCGTCAGCGCCATATTTATGCCAAGATGAACAGCCATTGTCCCAAAACACGAGAACGTTGTCTGGAATTTTGCATTTAAACGAACATGTTTATTATCAACGTAACCACTATTGAAAACATGACTTTGTTGTCACATGATTATATTCTAAGCAATTTACATACATGTATTAACATATATCGCATGTAGAACGTTGGATCAGGCGATTTGAGTAAAAAAATAACTTACTTATATATTAAATCAAATTATATTCTATTATATGTTTGTGAACCGGTTCACAGACGGGATGATTTATTCCGCTTTTAAAACCAATATAAGGTCACATGTTACCACCTATTTTTGTTTTACGTTAAATTAATTTCCATCACTGACCCTCTTGAATCATGTGCTTTGCGCAGGTTCCTTTCTTTGTCAACAAAGGCTTGCTTTCTTCTTCCAAGTCAGGACCAAAAGCGAGTCTCGAACCAACCGGCGGAAGATTGCTCCTCTCAAATTTCCAACTGTACCATGGCTCATTTGACTCGGCCTGGTTGGCCACCCATTCAAGGTAGCTGCGCTCAGCAATTTTAAGCATGTCCGCCTAGTTCAATATTGTAATTGAGCAATAATAGTAATACAATTGTACAATCACCGCAGCGATACACTATGTAATATCATGTATACTAGTATTTGGAACTCGCGCCAAACTACGTATGTAGTGATCACGGTTTAATTTACTACACACAGCCGCGTTCTATTTTATATCACATTTAAGAAAATAATATTGCCTATGAATAATTCAAGTACTACGAAGTCTCGTCGATTCCAAATTTACCCATGACATAATCAGCTGAATAGCGAAAAATATAGCTAAACTTCTTCAATCCGACACTTTGAAAGAAAACAAAAGAAAAACATACATTTTGTCATAACATACACATTTACCACTAACATAACGAGTAGAAAGACTCAATGAAATATACTTAAACATGTTCCCAGACGGATCAATTGACAATTAGCAAGAAAACAGGACACAACGAAAACATAAGACTTACATGATCAGCATCCGTCCTGTCAGGATACAAGGTCTTTACTATCGTCTTGAATAGCGGTGCGTCAAACGCTTTCTTTGCCATGAACATCTGATATGTAACTTGACCAACAATGTACTGAAAGAACATGTAATTGATGAAAGTCACATTTATTCAAAATTGTTTTGCGAACAGACACAATTGCGTGTCAGATAATGCTAGTAAAATAACAAACTATAATTAAATAAATTCCGATATTAATAATAAAGTTGTCCCCTGTTGTATAAAATGTCTGTATACATGTACATAGTATATCATGATTTCCAAAATTAATAAATACACCTTTATAATTGTACACATACATGAGTCGTTGACGTGTATTTATCTAGACATCAACATGTTGTGGAAAAATCAATCCCAAGCAACGTAACCACAAGTAATTGTAAGAGTATTTCCACTTTACACATTTCTAAAATATTGCAGTTGTAAACAATATTTTTGGAGAAAAACACTGGTTCACAAAACCGCACCGCCTCTGTTACATGTAGATAAAGATACTGAATATACTATATTTCAATGTAAGGATGTTTTTATTCCTATATTAAATATAGGAATAAAAACATCCTTACATTGAAATATTGATTGTATTCTATGTTCGTGTTACCAGTAGCGAAAACTACTCCATTTTCTGAAATATGTTGAAAATGAGGTATATTTTCACATGTTTTGGAAATTACAGTTACTATTTTGCAAAATAGAAATATTTCTTAGTGCCAGCAAGGTATTATTTACACACTTGCTTCAGAATGGTAAACAATATTAAAAATCTTACGTGATTATGTGTTGATCGAGTCAGTTGATCAAAGCCTTCATCGTGTATCAGGACTATAAACTTTTCTTTGGTGAAGCTGGACTTAATGGCCTCAAAACACAACTGAAATAAAACACAAATAAATTCTCTCAATGAAGGAGGTAACTTGTGGTAAACCTTATGTGAATACAAATTAAAGTGCTAACATGTTCTTCCACCTACCATCGTCCTGCAAGTTACGATTACCAACATTCTGTATGTACATGTAATATATAAATAATTAAAACCACTTATAAATCGTGCAGAGACATATTTGCGCATGCGTAATAATAGTGTTCAAGAACAACATTTGTGAATTATCAAGTCCGAGTATAACATTAATTAACAAGCTTGTCATAGATGTGTTCCTGATGTTTTTACGATACGTAATTACCTACGATAGGAATTATATTTATATATATGACATATCCCTTCCAATGCATACACAACTTATAATATCCTTAATTATTAATTGTGTTCATTAAAAGGATGCGTATTTTAAAATCACCTGAGCTGTATCATCACCTTCTATTATCTATTATCGGTAAATGTATGAAACAAAGTTTTCAATACAGTAAGTGTATATAGGTCGGATATTAAATATTATATATTTCCTTAGCGAAAGTTATACATTGTCTTGGCTCACCATTTAAAAGAGTTCCCTGAATTTAATAAAAGCAATATAAATATAAAATCCTCATACATATTATGTTATTGGTTGTGCTTAAAGGCCTAGTTTAAGGAATGTCTGGCCTCTCCATGGGGCATTCCAGTCTGTGTATTGGTCCACCATAACATCTCTTATCATTATCTGCAATCTTTTCTCTCAGCTGACTGAGCAATGGCTAAGTGCACAGTTTCCTATGCAGCGGTGTATTGATATCAACTGATAAGGGTTGCCACACTGTGTCCACAGCAGGGTGCCAATACACAGGGGTATAATACCCCAGATCTGGGGGAGGGGGTCAAATAAAGAGGGATTAAACTAGGCCTTTTAACATTTTTCAGCTGCACACTGACCTTGTAATTATATATCACTTTGGCAAGGTTCTGCTTTCGCACCATAACAATAGCATAATTTAAAATTATGATAACAAAAGCCGAACATTGGCTACCTTGTTTGGCCGCTTTCCTACTGGAACAAAGTGAAGTTCAGCCTCACAGTCGTCCCATGGCCAGCCGCATACCGATGATGCCAGGTTCGAAATTGAAGAAGCAACGGCATCATTACCAGCCAAACAATCAGCAACTGGTAATATCACGTGTTTCAAACTGTTATCACCTTGGGTGTCTGTGATATCTGACTCATCTTTTCTTAATGTCTGCAGTACACTTAATACTTCGTTTTTATTTTTTGTTTGTTGTTCACGAGTTGTACCGAGAGTATCACTACTTTCTGAGCTATTTTGGCTAATTTGCACAGATGCGCATAAATCGACATGATCTTTTGAGCTGTTCTGAATAAGGCTTCCACTGGCGTTCGCTGTAGTACTATACGCACGGCCTCTGGAAATGCTTCCAACTAAACTATCACTGTTTACTGAAGTATTAGTAGTTGTCTCATATTGTTGGGTATTTGTTTCAATAATGCGTTCACGAGGTCCGTTGTATTCGCCAGTTGAACTTTTTCCCTCACAACTAGCAGCTATCTGTACTTGAAACAATTGAATTGGCTCATAAACCTCGTGGCAATCTGTATGTCCAGATGAAATGACAATAACTCGATTCGCCAGGTTAACATCGTGTGCAGAATCACTGCTTCTGTCTAAAAATTAATAAACAAACTTTTTGACGTAGTTATGTAAAAAACAGTAAACAACATTTTTGTTCAAATAAAAATCTCTATGAGTGGTCTTAAACTATGCATATACATGTATGTGCGACAGCGGATAATCATATAACGATCCTTGCGGATAAATAAGATAACACATGACATTCACATTTTGTTGGAGTTACTCATTGCATATATATTGTACATGCAATGTAAGTTACTTACATTTAAATGACATGAGGCAGTGCATTGAGAGTGCCAATGCCGGTAGCAATAAGCAAGGTCCGCCAATCTCGATTGTCTCTGGAAAACACGTTAAGATTTAGTATTTAAGTTATGTTTAGTTCGAATGTTAACCATCCATGTTTTATTTACAAAGTGTCATCAGACATGTCATTTAACAGAAATAAAGTATATATTTAATTATTATATTATTAATAGCGAACATAACAGTGGAGTGAGGCTTGCTCTCAGAGCCCATTTATTGACCGGAACAAAAGTTTGGAATAGAGTATTTTTCAAGATATCAGATACTATTGTCACAATTAGCCACAACATCATAACTCAAACATTGAAGCATCTATGCACATGGGACAATAAAGTAACAGCTTACCGATTGCCTTTTCAACACAACGATAATCTTTTGTAAGATGTACTTTCACCTCCGTTTCCTGCCCGAATACAACCAGAGCCAGGTACTCCTCAACTTGGTGTTTCCGCTTAACATTCTCTATATCTGAAGTAATGCATACACACCAAATTTAAAAATAAGTAATGTTTCAATGATTGTTCAAATCTTTTGTACACCTACTATTCACAATTTATCCATAAATTAAAATATAGTGAATAATAGTAGAATTAAATATGTGTGTAAATATAACAATATAGCGAATAAAAAATAACACTCGCATGACGGGCATGAATAATAAATTAAATGACATGCTTGATACTTTACATCGCAAGCAAGATATGTGGTACACGAACACAATTTAAGACAATCAATTATTCACGAGCGTTAATAATCTCATTTTTTTATTTAATTTGCGCACATCCATTTTGTACGATTTATTAAATTATTATAATGTATTATTAGTTTAAAGTTTTGTCATAATATATCGTACGTAATGAATGTTTGTAATTATCTTAAATTAGGACATTATGTTACAAAACCAACAACAAACAGTATCATACAGTCCAAATAACGGTGTAGATAATTCAACGTTTGTTCCCATGGTGACCCTTCCATATGCTGCGAGGCATCAACACACAGGACCGTTGTTCTAAAACTTCTTGGTAAATCAGTTACTTGCAAACCTGTAACATAACAACATCAATTTATCTTAAACGTTCGTTTTGTTGGTAAACAAAACTAGTTATTCATGTGCAAAGTGCCTATTTATGTAAGGACAAAATCTTCTTTTTATTCCGTCCACAAATTAGGATTGAGCAATTCGAATACAACTGATAATTTGTATGCACATGTTTAATGCTTATGTGAAATGTGTTTTTATTAGCAAGATTAATGAAGTTAATACAAAAACATATGTTTTACATTTATGGTACGGTACGGTATCATCAACAGTATAATTACACTTTTGTAGCTGTAATTGCATATACTTCTGCCAACATTTGCCGCTCGCTCCGATTTCAGGAGGTTCAGTCTGCGTTTCACTAAAGAACCCAGAAAATATATATTAGAACATACAAACTTTAACAGATGTATACACAAATGGAGTTCCTTTTCACTTTTAACATGTAGAGATATGTTAAATACATAATGTATACATTGCTTTATACTTTTCGATAATACCGTTGTATTGTCAAACATTTGTTTAATTACGATAGCGCAAGCATTAGTTATGGACTACGTTATCGCATTATAAAAAATGGTTTAACACCAGTAAAATGCTATTTGTGTTTATAAAACTCTGCGCATATCATTTTAGAATATATATGACATGCATTTAATTACAGTTTCCTTCTTTCAGAACATCAGTGGCGTAGCTAGGCCATTTTCGTGTTGTAGTCCCGGGCATAAGGTCAAGATACGAAGTTAGAAATTTGTCAAAGACAATGCTTTAACATTTATAAATTTATATGACTATACGAATTATGCGGATATATGTGAAAGTATAAACCGATAAATATAAAACAACACGTTCTTGCTCTAACCTTCATCAAAACCATTTATTTTACAGGTCCTTCAAACAAAATAGTTATAAACAAATATACATGTAGCGTGAATAACATGGGATTTAACTATATGCCTTCACGTCCGTTGCTTAAAGTGGCTCACTGCAAAATAGTTTAAGTTTCAGTTATGTCTGTCATTACTTTTAACAGAACTCCATTTTACAACTTTTGACGGCCGCAAATGTATTAATGACTTTTTCAATGTCAATTTAAAGCTTTCTCCCTATGTATGTGCATCATTGCAAGGCTGGAAAGCCTGTTTGCACATGGTTGACCGCAGGTAAGTTTTCAGCCTCTTCATACAGCGGAACGACCGCTCGCACGTTGCACGTTTGCGTTGTTTGATGTGCCTGTCCACTTGTCAATGTTATATAATTTAAGAAACGTCTTTAAACTTGTGAAATTCACAGCTGACTACATTCAAACACACACACATCAAGAATTATATATATTACTGTAGAACTGGTTTTATTCGCGTGGGTTTTATTATCGCTAATATTCGCGATTTTATTTCCTCGCGAATTCAAAACCAGCGCGAATAAATGTGTATGTCTGAATGTAAAAATTCCGAAAACATGCTACTTTTACCTGGTAATGTACCATATGGTAATAAGTCCAATTATATTATTATAAGCAATTTATACCAACGGCATAGGTTGGGAAATGTGTGAAAACAGCCTATTGTTAGTTACAAGACCGGTTGCATAAAAGCAATTATCGACTTACTGGCAACTGACACGGTACTACCAGTAACCGCTTGGTACAATAACGTAAGCAGTACACCCCATTATCTTTCGCAAGAATACGCGAATACAAAAAAGTATCATTTTGGGACAAAAACTCGAAAATTCGTCATCGCGAATTTAAAGCATTCTACGGTAGTTATTTACCTAAGTGTAATGGTCTCTTTTCAAAGTGAATGCCATTACAATAACTCACACATGCTTATCGGTTGTATTTTTAAATGTACTGTGCACTGTTTTATTTTCTCCATTAATACGAACGAACGGACGAACAAACGAACATGTCTTTTACATCAAATATTGTGAAAGATACTCTTATGATTGCGTTGCGAACCAATAAGGCAAGTGATGCCGACATTGTGTCACTTACGTTTCGCTGACATGTGGTGCCTGGAAAGTAATAAATCGCTCGGAAATGGTTCCAACGTTTTGGGCACCCCTCTACATATTAAATATCTTTCTTATAAATGTATAAAAACAAAAAGAACTTTGGTGTGATTACTAATGTAACATTGAACAAAATGTTTGTCAATTTAGAACTCTGGAAACTAAACTATCTATTGACACAATTCTGTTTAAGCTCGAAAGTAGTCATTGATTTGACTTTAATTTCAACTTTAAATGACATATATTTAGTATAAATGTCTTTAATGTGGTATTTTCTGTGCCAAATCTTCATTGCTGTTGACACATTTATATATATAATCTGAAATATTTAGGAAACAAAACAATAACATAGCATCCCCGAACAAAGGTATATATACCCACTGTCTATATTTTATCATTTTCACTAAACCTTGGCGCAGGTACTACGGTGTGGATTTATTTCCTTAAGAATTGGTAACGAGGTTGAACGGGTATGTTTTACTATGTACATTTTTGTATTGTACGAATATGAGCGAGCGAAGTGAGCGAAAACAATTAGCATATTGACCGTTTTGCGGTCGCAAGAAAGCTAAAATATTCATTTACTTACTTTAATAACCCGCATAAGTCTATTTCTATTTGTGTCAAAAGGCACATTTTGTTTTATATTTAGATTGTCTTATAATCGATATCTTATTAAGAAATTAAATTGTCTACCCTTAACCCCCCTCAGCATTCGATTTTTATTGCATTTTTAGTCCATTTATTTTTTTCACTTTTTATAAAAAGTTGTAAGCCCGGAACTACAAGGTCTACATGTAGCTACGCCACTGTAGAATATTACAAATGACTGTACGACGCGATAGGATTCACAATGTGTTTAGCAATTCAGAAAGCTAGGACTTAATTGTTTGACGGAGATGTCTTGTAAATATATTCGTATAATGTCAACGGTGTTTGTCGGTTGTAAATTTCTTAGCATTTGATTAAAAGTGATACAATATACATATACTACCTATTGTCGTTTTCAGGTTTATCTGTTTTTGAAGTAGGTGTATCCACGACGCGCTTAATTTCAGATTGTGGAAGGTTGCCTCCTGCTGCTCCTTCAGAATCGTCACACTGCACGGGTTCACTTCCAACTGTTGTCCTTCTTCCTTCAATTGTACTTTGTAAATTATTTCTACTGTTTTCTAGTGTCATTGATTCATTCACAGGGGATGAACTCCTGCTGCTATCGACGCTGCTATCAGTATCACTATCACTAGGAATGAGCATTCCCCGTTCACCAATCTCATAGAAGCTACGTACGAAGTCTGAGACACCTGTACCACCACCTTCCTGGTTTGTTTCACTTTGTAGTCTATTATTGGTTGAAACCCTAAGGAACGGCAAGTCAATACCAGAAAGTCCAAGATCACGACGAAGCCTTGCATGTAAACCTTGAAAACTATCATTTAACGTCGCTATTCTAGTTGCACTGTCAGATGGGCGCTGTGCATGATTGCCGGGTTCAGTTGGTGCGGCTGCATGAACATTTGTCTTTTTTACTGGTTCCTGGGCACGGTTCTCTAACTCCTTCATTACTTGCAACCTATTGTCGTCCGCCGATGAAGGTGTAGTCCTTTTAAGCATACTTGTTTTTTGTTTTGTGTCGGAGACCAAGTTTTTAGTAGCTATTTGCAAGCTTTGAGTTGTACTTAGTCCACATTGGGTTGTTGAATCTTTTTGCAAATCAGAAACACAGTCTAATTCACGATTACTGTCGGCCATTTCTAAAAGACTGTTACAGCTTAGATCACATTTCTCATTTGTTGCTTTGGCAGCAATGTCACTTGTTTTCTGAAGCTGTCTTACAGAAATTTCATCGCTATCATCACTTTGTTTACAGATGCCTTTCTCGCTGTATTTGTCATCATTACTTACATCACGTTGTTTATGTGCCCCACTGTTCGAAGTCTCGGAAAGTCCACTCATGTCTGCCTTTATATCTTCTGCTTTTCCGGTTTCTCTTTCAACACATCCACCAAATACAACAGTTCCATCACTAAAACAAGGGATCTGTATTTTACGAAACCCTTTGCTTTCCACAGTGTTACGTCTAATCGATCCCGTTGCAAGAACTTGAAAAGCGCCACCATTATTTTCAGTTTTCGTTTCTGATATAGTTTTAGAATTTGAATCTGAACACCTATCTGAAACTGAAGTATTCAATGTGTCGTGAGTGTTTTCCTCATTTACGCCAGACGTGTGACCAACAGAAATATTAACATCGTTGTTTAAATGTTGACTGGTATATTTATTCAACTCGTTTTGGTTCTGATTTCGTTGCAAACTTGTGACTGTCAATGACCCGGCCGACAGAGCATAATTATCATCTCCTTCTATCCGTACTGGTATACATTTCTTTGTGCTAACACCTTCGGAGGACAGAAATGCGTCGACATCCAATACGAATCCATTTGGTTTTGCAATATCATTGGTCTTCGATTCTGTAAATAAACATTTTAATAAGTGACTCTCATTTGACATATCCCTGTCTTTTAGGTTCAGTTCCAGTTTTCTTTCGAGTTTATCAGTGTCGGACAGAAACGAGGTTAAGTTACAGCCTACAACCTCATTTTGATCATCGAATTCCTTGTCATCTTCTAGAGTCTCATCCAAATCATCGCTAGAATCTAAATCATTGTCATTTATGTCCTTTGCATGAAATTTACCCAGTTCAGAGGGCATTTGAATCAGGCCCATCACGTCATTATCAAAGAGACCGGCACTTTCATCCAAACTAACTAATGTTAACCCTTTATAAACAGGCAGTTTAAATCTATATGCTAACCGATTGTCATGAGCTATGGGTGTCTTAACAGATGACAATTGTTTAGCAAATTTCCCTTGGTCGCTTATCATTCTACCCCATGGTATTCCTTTACCAAACATTCTGCTGTACCTGAAAGAAGCCAGCTGCGGCTTACGTAACATTTCTGTGCATTGAAAAACATGTACTTTTCCAAATAATAAACAGCCACATATATCTCTTGACTCTCGACAATTCTCACATATTTCAAGTATTTCAATTTCGCTATCTTGGGGAGTTAAACTCGTGTTTATTTCACATTTGGGGACGTTGTCATAAGTACGTGTATTTGATTTCTTTTGGCTTTTTTTAATAAAAGCCGAACTGTGAATGTGTGTTTTTTCTTTAGGTAATTCAAATGTATTGTTTGCCATGTTTTCAGCACGTTTCACGTCATGTGGCAAGATGGAATTAACACCGCTAACATCTTCATTTGATGCCTTTTGTTCATTAACTGTTACGGAAATATCAGTAGCTGATTCTACACACAGGTCATTGTCCGCAGTTTTAAACTGCTCTGAAATTCCTGACGCAAGAGAACCAGTATAAAGCCCAAAATGATCCTCAACAAACTGAATTTCATCTTTCACTTCGACCAATTCAGCACAACTAACACTCGATGAAAGTGGAGAATCACTTTCAGATTTTGATTTACCACTAGTTTTATCAATCTCACCAGCATTCCCCAGCATGCTATTGCTCCTAGAAAATTTTACGGAACTAACTTCACCAGTAATCTCAATATCCACACTACCTTCTGAGCTAAATTCTTCACTGGCAATGCTAGTTAATTCTGACGAAATGCGGCGTTCTTTTCTTTTACCGAGACGCTTCGGTCCATATCTTTTTGGAGAAGCGCCTTTGCTTTTGTCAGGGAAGAAAATAACATTAGATAAAAGCATATGCTCTTTCTTCTTTATAACATTTGAATTCAGCAAAACTCTGTTATCCTCACTCTCCTTTGTAACTTTCTTTTTAAACACACCCTTAGAATCAAAACATAGTGGTAATGCTCTTGTGCAGATTGCATAGTTGTTAACAGAATCATCTTGTGACGTGAAAATTTGGGTTTTAACGTGCATGTCTGCATCATTATTTTCGGAAGTGTCCTGAATATCTTCAATAAATGCAACGTTCAAATCAACTTGATTTTCCTCATCCTCATCCTGTGGAAACTCCCGCTTAGAGAAATCAGCATTTCTAGTTGTATTCAGGTCAAGTGACGTTGTTTCAGGTTCTGAAACTGATTCCAATTTCTGTGTATCCGGGTTTTCTGTTACAGATTTCGACTCATCTACTTTGGTGGGGGTTACCTGAAGCATGTACAAAACAACTGTTAAAATCTGATTGATATTTTATATGCATGTGTTACTCATAGTTGTAACAACATTCAATATACATAAATGGGTTCTACTGACGTTTAGACCGGTGGAAAACTGAACTATACCATATAGATATTTGATTTAGCTTTCAATCAATGTCTTTTGTTCTAAAAATACAAATAATAGTAGATCTAATCATAGTTAGCTCATATGTCAAGTGTATTTAGGTAAAAACAATAGTAATGATAGTTGATTATATGTCAAGTGGTGATAATTCAGTTGCAACCTACAGCAATCGGAAGTCCGGACGTTGTGAAGTCCAGCGCCTCCTGATCTTCTGTAGCCTCTTCTGCATTATGCACAATTGTATCAACGGATGACTCAGCGCCGTCAAACGCTAAGCTGTTTGATCTAACTTGCCCTGTTACGCCTGTGGGCAAAATGTTAGAAAACATCTTTAAACTGATACCTTCAAACATATTGTTTAAATAAATATAAAATACAGTAGCAAAGTTAGCTTAGAAACTCAATAAATGAGACATGAATTTATGAGCAATATCAGAGATTGTAGTTAGACAACGCGCGCTCGTTAATTGTTGAAAAGTATATGTTTCAAAGATGCTTAATCTGAATATCGAACAATGGTTACCATATTCTTGTTTCGTCGATATTGTTTTAAATAATTTGTCAGTAAGTGATGACATACGGAAATACTTAGGGTACAATACATCTGACACCACACAAAGTTTGTCGAGACGGAAAAAAGCTACATTTGTATTATGATTTGTTAAATAGTGCACCTAACAATAGCACATTTGATATCCTTATATCAAAACTAGTACTTATTGGGTACTTTGTTTAGATTTTATTTAGTTCTTTACGTTTACTAGTAAGATATATACATCCAACGGACATATATGTACCTACGGATACAGCCAATAAACGCCGCCTACTGGTGTCGTTAATATGTGCATACTGTACCAACTACCAAGTTGCAACAGTGTGAATTTTACCTGAGGCATTCTTCACAGAATATTATACTGTACACTGTATTTATTTAATTTGAATGAAATTAATTTAAATAGTTACCGCTTTAAAACCTATCCCAAATGGCGTTGTAACAGTTTAACAAGTAAGTTGTCTACGGCACATGGGCACCAAAATATTAAATTTAGTATTTGAATCACGTTTTGTAGAATAAACAATGTTTCATTTTCTGTTTGCATAGGTACATGTATAATCATCGTTTTAGTTTAATATTGAACTACTATTTCATTACACACCTTTGCTGGTTTTAGGAACAGCGTCATTACTCTGCTTGCTTCCATTGGTCCCCATATTGGTTTTAATGACGGTACTTCATCTTGTATGACTCTGAAACAACTCTGCGCAAAAATAATCGAAGAACAATTAAATAACATATAGTAGATCCATTGTTTACAAATATATTGCTTTATTAATTTAGACATCATTCTAACAACAACATTAAAGACATTTCAAAGATCACCAGACAGTAAAGCTCGTATTTGGAAAAACATTTACATAGAGATGTATATGGATCCTGTTCGTGTAAATAACCGTCTTCTCTTAAACTTTATTTCCAAATAATCCATAGTGAACTGTTTAAAATGTATATAATTTATTTATGGCAGCATAATATAATAAAAGCGGAAAAACTTACGTAAGCGTTGATGTGATTAGAAAGTTGGAGTTTCCCATAAAATATTGTTTACACTATTTTAACCGGCATTCAAAACAAGTGACCATTAAATATTAGCCATAACTTGTTTAGTAGTTATTAAATATCATATAATGTTCGCATTTACATTCCTGCGAATAAAAAAACATTCCAATAAATATTTTATAGCAATACTGAATACGAAACAAGTCAAATCGAAAGCGAAAGCAGAAAAATACTATGGTTTCACACCACTAATATATGTATTACAGCTTACCTTGTTTGATCTGTAAGGATCAAACTATTCAGTATTTTACACGGTTCTCTTCATATTAAACTATAGATATATTATAATTTTTCAAGTGAAATAGCGCTTTATTGGATTTGTCAATTTTAAAGAAAAAACAAACAAGTATTTATATTTTATACAAAGTGACGATACTATGAACATTTACTAGTGGTATGTAACCTACTTTCACATGCGTGAGACAACAACAACAGAGCCAATCAACTTTCGGAAAGTTTTCAGTTTTAAAATAGTAACCATTATAAACATGCATATATTTTGCACAAATATATTTGTATGAAACTATTAAGACATCTCGCTGTTTTTAATTATGTTACATGTACGTGCAGCTGATAAATGTGTACTTCCTTGGCATGGTCACATAATCGGACAATATTTTTCGGATAAAACATTTTGATCACTTAGTTCATTGTTTAACTTTTAATTTTAAGTCCGTTTAAACAAGAAATGAGGATGTAGATTAAAATACTGTGATCATTCTGAAGAGAATTTAGTACAGATACTTTATCGCATAATTCTAATTACTTTGTCCGGTTTCTATCGATTACCTGAGATTAACCGAAATCCTACATTTTTCTTTTATTATATGTATTAACAGCGTGTTTTGGGGGGGCCAATTCGGCCCCATTCTCCTACTAAAAAGTATATATTTTTCCCCATATATTTACCTTAAAACGCCCCTCAGAATGTAAGCTTTTTTTAAAAAAAAAAACGACCAAAATCGGACAAAACAAAGATAGAAGACATTTTTGTAAACAATCCTAGCGATTTTTTTTATCAAACCAAGCTTGTGAAAAATCTAAGTTATCATTATAGCAAAACCATTGATTAATCAGGGCTTTCCTTTGACCCGAGCTCTCGGGTTTTGACGCGTGAACATTTCAAAATACGCTTGTTTGACTCATGATGTAATTACTTCATGCGTTACCTTTGACCCGGGGCAATATCGGGACTTGCGTCATACATTATAACTTGGCTGGCTGATTATCCCAATCAGTCGAATAGCGATGTCGAAGTTGATAAAAAACTCAGCGATTATTGGTTGGAGGCGGAGTCAACTTTAAATGGACGCTGTCCATAAGCTTTCAAGTTACCGTGTAGCTCCGCCCATTAGGCGGAGTTTTGTCGCTCAGAAAAATCTATATTGACCAACTAAAATGCACAATTATATACGCTTCCAATGACTTGAATAATCGACCTATCGGCGTAATTCCGACCATTAAACGTTTAAAACACAATTTGCTCACCGCTTCCGTTGTTGATAATATCCACATTTAGTTTAGTTCCTACATATAACGGCAATGGTTTAAATTACTTTCCTTTTTATCTCGGGTAAAATTATTAATATATTTCCAAAATTTGAAATCTGATTTCAGCGAAAAATCTGACTTACGTTACATTTCTTATACCCAAAATATCTTACATCCAATTTTTCTGTTCGAGTTTCATAAATACATTTTTTGTGTATTTCATGTAAATCCTTTGTTTTCTAGTAAATGCTGACACAAACGACGTCACTTTCCACACATGGAAAGCGTGCATTTATCGACCAAATATATGTCATCTGAGAATAAAAACTTTGTAGTGCAAGAATTTTGAAATCTTTTCATTTTTTATAAAACCTTCGTTGTGCAAAAACGTTGCGATCTTTAGGATTTGAATAATTATTTTATGGCAGTTTATTAATTTACTTTGTAACAGTAAAACAGTATTTGCGGACCGTAACTACTTATATTTTTTTAGGAAGGAAAACCTGTTTTATTGTTGTACATGATATACAATTTCGTAAAAAAAAAATTCAGTGGTATTTTTAGTATGTAAAGAATATTCTAAAATCGTCTTAATAATTATAATAATAATAAATAATAATAATAGATCTAATGATAATAGATCTTATAATAATAATAATATTAAAAATATAACAATAATAATAAGAAGAAAATAAAATTTAATATATTAAAAAGAAAATAATAATAAGTTAATACAAAAATAATAAATTAAAATAATAATATTAAATTATAAAATAAAATAATTCATTAAAAAAAGTATTAATAAAAAGACAGAAAACGAATGGAAACTACCCACAAAGCATAGACTCTTGAAGGTTTATATCTGACTCTTGGGGAATTTGATTTGGACTCTTGAAAATTTGACCCCAAGAGTCATTGACTCTTGAAATTCAAAGTCTAAGGAAAGCCCTGATTAATGTTTTATAACAAAGTAATATCTACACATGTGTTTTAATGCTTCTGTACAAAAAAAGTCCCCTTTTGCCGTAAAATTCCCCGTTTGAAGAGCCCTGCCACCTTTCCCTCCAAAGGTCGCGGTGGCGTGGTGGATATGGTGTCTGCCTAGCGATCGGGAGGTCCCGGTTTCGATCCCCACTCTGGGAGCGAACTCAAGATCTCCCCCAAAGACACCAAGTACTGGTTCTTCCCAGGAAACGGACTCGAAAGTGTCTCAATAAGCCTTAGGCTTTCGATGCAATCGAGCTAAAATAAATAGGTTTAAACTAAACTAAAGGTGAAAAAAACAGATTTTTTTAAATGAAAGCACATTGAAATCAATCTTAAGCCAACCAGATATTTGTTTCATTATAAATCAAGGATTGTATTTTGTTTATTTCTATTTATGAAAGATTTCTTTATTTATTATAAACTTAACATTTGTTGTGGTGAATTTTTAGATCACCTGGGCACGAAATGCCCACTCACCGGTGAGCTATTGTGGTCATTCTGTGTCCGTCGTCAACATTTTACTTCAAACAACTTCTCTGAAACTACTGGGTGGATTTTAATCAAACTTTGCAGGAATGTTCCTGGGATGGTCCTTTACCAAATTCCTCTAATTTATTAGAATGCAATTGAGCTAAAATAAATAGGTTTAAACTAAACTAAAGGTGAAAAAACACAGATTTTTCAAATGAAAGCACATTGAAATCAACCTTAAGCCAACCAGATATTTGTTTCATTATAAATCAAGGATTGTATTTTGTTTATTTCCAAATGTCCTTTACCAAATTCCTCCAATTTATTAGAATTTATTGAAAACTTAAAAAATCTTCAAGCCGGGGAATCATTGCGACCACAGCAGTCGCGCTATATGTAGAAAATGTCACAATCCAGCTTTCGTTGTGGTGTCAATACATAGAAATGGATGGCAGCGGTGAGTATGACTTTGTATTTTGTCTTATTGGACGCTTGTGAAAGAAAATTTAAAAAATCGGAGAATGCCATTGGACACAAATATGTATATGCTTTACACTAGTTACAAAAACCTAGGGAAAATTATGAAATCGTATGCTGTAGAACTTTTGAAACGTTCACAGCTTCAATGTTGCCAAGGAAAACTTGGACATTTTTACAAATTTCTAAGACTTTGGAACATTTGAACAAGTTTTTGATATATAAACATCATTGATGTTAAAATTGCCATGGTCTGCTACATGAAAACTGGTACCTTCGGTTAAAAATGAGGCTGTATTTCTGAAAACGTTACGGTCGCGATGCACATGTTGTGGTGTCAATGCATGGTTGTGGTGCTGGGTAACTCTGTAGGATATATAAAAATAGTTTTGTGTAAAAACTCATACGGCAGATGCTACTTTTTATGCCAAATTATGCTGTTGTTTTTGTTTCAGGTCAAGTTCTAGAGATGTCGGCAGTCTCAAACAAACGGTGAAGATTCAAAAGTAACTTCCGTGACAAGTCATTCAGCTTTAATTGATATAACTCAACAGTGGGAGCTATTAGGAAATTTTAAAAACCTGCATAATTTCACTGTGCCAATATCACAGATGATGAAATTTTGTCGTTTGTGAGCATTATTCAACAATTGCAATATTAATCATAAAAAACTAATGAATGAATGATTTATGAAGTACATCAAGAACGTGTCATGCATATAGTTACTACAATTTTCACCAGCACTATGTGTGTTCAGAGTCTTAAAAGTTCTCAACAAGTACATAGCTACACACATGAATCGGATAGTTACATACACCAATGTTCACAATTACAATGTCGATTAGATATGTATTCTTCAGCTTAAGGCTAACCACGTTGATTGCAACATCCGTGTTTGTTTTTGTTGCCAAACCTAAGTCATATTGTTTGTTCTTCTCTTAAAGACCCGAGGTCCATACTTGGTTTGTACAGCTGCACACTTTTACACACAGGGCGCGTTCTCCTGTAAAGAAAAAGTGATCCCTGTGAAAATAATAGTATAACATTTCGTCACACAACCTCAAGTAATTTGTACGTTATGATGTATCGTTTACAAGAAGCTTTAAGAAACTGTACAATGTGATTATAATGATTTAATAGTAAATGATTATATTAGAAGTAATTATATGCATAATCTATATATGTACATGTATACTTTTCTTAACCAGATAATATGTTGTCCTTAAATATACTTACTTGTTAAAGACACACTGAATATGTTTCGTTCTGCATCAACAATCCTGATTCACGGTGGCCTTGTCTTTTGGGTCGCTGGCTACGTATCAAGCACCAGGAACCGAGTAGGCGTTCTTAGTCTTTATGTGTCTATTGCTGTAAAATATTGAAACAGAAATAGATGTATATAAGCAAAACGGATTGTGCATGCAGACCCAATGGTTTCTAAGCCATTACACTGACAAACATTTACAATTATTGGGGCTATTTCAAATCCTTTTGTCGTTTAGACCAACTGACCCCAAAATCAAGCGGGATCCTGTCCTAATGATAAATGTCTTGTCTACCTAGTTTGAATAATATACGCTTAACAATTCTGTTGTTATTTCCCAAACAAAGTTTGGTCTGCCGACACACCGACGTACATACATACCAACGGACCGCCATTTGCAAAACATTATACCCCCTGCATACTTGTAATAAGTAACTAAAGGTTGCCATTCAACACGGATTTGAAGAAAATATTGTTGATTAACTTGGACAAATCAAATGCATGTTTGTACTTTAAACAAATTGTTATTATAAAAAAACAGCAACGCTATATTTCTATGTCTGTCATAACGAGGTACAAGAATAGATAATGAACTGGTTGTGGTTAAACTTTGGTTTTATTAAGAGTTTCTTCTTAGCTTTTAACTTGACATCAGCACCACAACTATGCATTGGCATCACAACTTATGCCTCGCGACCATAACATTTTCAAAAATGAACATTTAACCTCATTTCTAATCAAAGGTATCAGTTTTCATGTAGCAGACCATGACAATTTTAACAGCATTGATGTTTATATGTCAATAACTTGTTCAAATGTACCAAAGTCTTAGAAATTTGTCAAAATGTCCAAGTTTTCCTTGTCAATATTGAAGAAGTCAACATTTCAAAAGTTCTACAGCAGACGATTTCGTAATGTTCCCTAGGTTTTTGTAACTAGAGTAAAGCACATACATATTTGTGTCGATTAGCATTCTCTGAATTTTTTAATTTTCTTTCACAAGTGTCCAATAAGATAAAATACAGAGTCGTACTCACCGCTGCCATCCATTTCTATGTATTGACACCACAACGGAAGCTGGATTGCAACATTTTCTACCGTAACGCGAGCGTTGTGGTTGCAATGATTTCCCGGCATGTTCTTGTCAGAAACAAATGGTTGGATATGAAAATAGTTTTCACAGAAATGCTCCTTGGGTGACCGTCTACCAAATTCCTTCAAATCATTTTGATTCGTTAAAAAGAATGGCCGCCAGGGAGCTGGCAGTTTTCCTTTTATTGTTATCTTGAAAACTTTAACAATCTTTTTGTCTGAAACCACTGGCTGGATTTCAAAATAATTCCTCAGAATTGTTCCTTAGGTGACCCTCTACCAAATTCCTTGAACTCATTTTGATTCGTTAAAAAACATGGCCACCAGGGCGCGGAGCAGTTTTCCTTATATGGCTCTATTGAAAACTTTGTAAAATCTTCTTGTCTGAAACCACTGGCTGGATTTCAAAATAATTTCACATAAATGTTCCTTGGATGACCCTCTATCAAATTCCTTGAAATCATTTTGATTTGTTAAAAAACATGGCCACCAGGGGGGGAGGGGGGAGTTTTCCTTATATGGCTAAATTGAAATCTTAAACAATCTTCTTACAGCCATGATGATGCATTACACTCAGGTGAGAGACATAGGGCCATGTTGGCCCACTTGTTTTCTAGTGCACTGAGGTTCTCTTCAGTATTGCCATTGTTCCCTGGAGACTTGTTAATTGGATTACTGGAGATAGTGAAAAATACAGGAGACAACCCTGAGTCTGTTTGTGGCAGGTGTGAAGCACCTGTATCACAGTTCAGTTGTTTTTTTCACTGTAGGGGGAATGGAGGCAGGGCCCTTCAAGAGGGGAATCAAATGCTAAAAGGGGGCATTTCTGGAATTTTGTAAAAACATTATTATAAATTATACTATTTGATATTAACATATATAAATTGTTATATCATACACTTCTTATATTTAAATGCATACAGCTGGGTTTAAAAAAAAAAAAGTAATGATGTTCACAAAAATTCCACTATCTTGGCCAATTTTTGTCCAATTTTGGTCAATTTTTTTTCGTGATAAAGAGAATATTCTGAGGGGAATTTTTAAACTGGGGGAAAAATATTAACCTTTTAAGGTTGGGAATGCATTCCAGTTTGTGAAAATCTGAAAGTCTGAAAGTCTTACATAAGCTTAAATATCAGTAGTTGTAGGCTGCACAACACCAAATGTTGACATAAACTTGTGTTGTTATTAATTCAACATTTTAGTGTAAAAATTTATTTTGTAAAAAATTAATGTTAATCACATTTTATTCTGAAAATCTGAAAATGTCAAAACAACGTTATATATATATATTATGATACATTTTTATGTGGCTTTTATCAGTTTCTGTGCACTTTTATTTATTGTAGTGAAAGCTCACTTTCTGTTACTGTGTTACAAATGTTTTTGAACAGATATGTAGATAGTAGACGTAAATTTTAAGTTTAAATGATAAATAACAACATTATTTTAGTTAATTGCATTATGATACACTGTTTTCAACTTTTTCATTTTTATAAATAGTTGGTAAATTGATTTGGTTTTTAACATTCCATTATGTTTCAATTTACGTAACCCGAATATAGAATTTGAGCAGCATAAAAACAAGTTCATCATTTGATATGTAAACATAAAATCAATGACATGGTCTTGCCATATGACGTCATCTAAAATTACCCACAAACTTGAAGGAATTTGAACAAGCTAAAGGGTTTGTTAGGTCACATGTATTTTTCGATGAGATAACATATTTTTCATTATGTGTTCACTGTTTTGTTACATGAAATAGTAAGTAAAGAAGCCATTTAAATCTAAATGTGTTGATTACATTCGTCAGTTGCATATTATGCGCATGCGCGGACTCGAATGCATAACATCCACGAACTTACAGGTGTAGGGGCTAAATTCTGGCAAAATTTCACTTGCGTGCACATGCTCTGGGAAAACCTGGGCAATAGGGACAATTGATTTTGCCACCCCTGCTTTCAGGTATATATAAATTAGATTTGTATTTTTTTTTTTTAAATAGTTGTTATAAAACTTTTAACCTTGTTCTTTTGCTATATGTTTTGTTGTTTACAAATGTGATGTTTTTATTTTTCATTTTAGGCGCTGATAGTATTGTGTACAACATGCAGAGATACTGAAAGCATGAGAACTTTATCAAGGAACAAAATAATTGCAAACATTACACAGTTGGACAAACTGTAAATTCCCCACATTGATGTGTAAGGATTTTGTCCCCTTACGTTTCCAAAGATGCCGCGGAAAAGGAAGGACAATAAAAACTATGATCCCATGGATAGCGGCTCTCAGTCGGGTTCATCATTTACTGGGGAGTATTTTAAAGTGAATGTGTATGGGTCTGACAGGGAATGCACAAAGTTGGAAGTTGTCCAGTCGGGAACTTGTGAAGACATATGCGAAGCTGTTGCCGAAAATTTAAAAGTCCGACCAGTTTTGTTTCACTGTTTTGGACTTTGCGTCTTTGATGGGGATCAGAAAAGATTCTTGTGGTTGCCTCCAGAGAAAATTGCTATTTACTCTGGCAAAGAAGTGTATTTTCGAATGAGATTTATGCCTTATGAAGAAAATATTGATGATTTGAAAACGAAATATCCTGCCTGTTTTCAGTACCTGTTTTACCAACTAAAGTGGGATTTTTTGCATGAGTGTTTAAGCTACTATAATGATGATCGCAAGGCCGGAGAAGCAAGAGGGGCAGGCATGTTTCTACTGATGAGCAGTCTCAGAACTTGGTCCAAACAAAACAACAAAGATGAAAACTGCAAAGAGTATCTAAATCTTGTTCCTGATCTAAAACAGTTTTTACCTAAATGTCTTCTCAAGAATATTGTGGAAAGAATGTTGTTAAAGTCGTCTCTCACAGATAAAGTTACTGAATTACTCCCAAAGTATCCCAAGGAGAGAGGTTCAGCAGAAATGTTTGACAAGTTTTTTGTCGATTGTATTTTGAAAAACTGTAGAGGAACGTACTACAGCTGTGAAGAATATAAGTGCTGGTTGTTGAATGTTGCAACAAAAGATGTAAAAGAAAGTGATACATCTGGACATACAAGTATCGTACCTGAATTGTACATTGATAAAAAAGTAACGGCTTCAATAAATGTTGAGTTCAAAGGAATTTATTCCTTGTTACAAATAAGTTCTGAATCAGGATTATACAACACAAGGCCAGTGGTAAGGTTGCTTTTTGTAATTCTGTCTTTCTGTATTTTCCAATTTTTAAACATTTATTCAAACACTATTTGCAAAAATGAATATCTATTTCTGCAAATTTCATGGATTCCCATGCTATTTGTGACCCGTTAAATAGGGAATTTATTGGTATTCAATTTCATAGCCATTGGCTAATTAAGAAATACTTTTCAATTTTGAGTTGTTTATCTGTAAATAAACAACGATTTTGAGTTCTGATGCATATGAATTAAACCACCAGGGCATTATGCACCTATCAATATTTTCCCCCAGGGGGCGAGGGGCAGGCAATCCCAGGGGAATTTGACTAATTGTATTTTTGGGGATCTAATTCGTTACCCAAGAGCCAAGCATTTTTGTATAAATCCCCTCAATGGGGGTTCATCATTGGTGTATCGAATGACCCGGGGGCCAATATTACCTAGATCTAAATTCCAAACAAAGTCTATCTCCCGGGACCCGGAATCATTCGGCATGTCTAATTCCCGCCTGTCAAGAATTGCTTTCAGTCTAAAGTCCCGTATATGCCCGCCACTCTCCCCTGGGGGTAAAGATTGATAGGTGCATTAGCCCAAGTTGTTTAATATACACACATCAGAACGAAAAAGCATTGTTTATTTACACATTGACAACGATCAAGTGAAAATTATTTTTATTCTTACATTACCAAAAAACATATTCTGCAATTACAATACATACTAGTTTTAACTGTGTCAGAACTACTTTTTCGAATTGTTTATTATAAATTTAACAACGGAAATTCTGTGCGTTTCATGTTAGAATTTGGCATACAACATGAGTTGAGAAGATGCATTAACTGGTATTATCATGATTATGGTAACTGTTTCATATGAACTTTATAATAATTATTTCAGAATCAGAAGTGCAGAATAGAGTCATTAGCCAAAGTGGATGTGGACACAATGGATATTGAAGGCAGTGAGTGGCAAGAAGTCACAGTCGTTGCACAAGGCCTTTCAGAGGTGAATGAATACATTATTATGTAAATTATGTAATGAGCTGCAGTGGTGTAAGGCGTAAAAAACTAGTTGTTGGTTTCCGCTTACGCTACCACCCCTAATTTTTACCGCTGACCCTCAAAAACTTTTTTTGCCTTTCATTCACTTTTTCTGATTTTCGGTAAAAAGAGTAGTTTTTGCTAATATGCGGCTGTTCGGTAATTAGCAAACATTTTGAATTAGTATACGTGAGACAGGCGCTCTTGGTAATGACATACAGTAAGGTACAGTTTCTTTGATTGGAGGCATTTAAACAGTAACATGCAGTCCAATATACCTAAATTGTGTCGCACAGAGAAAAACTAGGAATTTTATTGTTCTTTTTTACCTCCACCCCTAGGTTTTTTTTTTGGCCTCATGGATATGGTGCCAGCCTTTCAACTGTTAGATTGTGGTTTACTGTTAATGGTAGATCTGTACTTGGGAAGCGCTTGAAAAATCATTCTCAAAAGACACTAAGTACCAGTTCTCCCAAGATCAGACTCAGTCGATTATTATTTGAACTGTCGAAATATGGACAATTTGTTCAACATGGTGTTCATGTTACGTACATGTTATTTTTAAATAAATAAGTTTAAACTAGTTATGTGAATTTGGCATACCATGATGGAGTTTGTTGTGTTGTAAAACTACAATTGAAAGTAAAAAAAAAAATTAATTATAAAAATATTAAAAAAAAAAATAAATCTGTACCATTAATTCTGTTTTACACAGCCTGTAAAAATGCATCACAATGTATTTGTTGCATCACATCTATTTGTAATTGCATAAACAAGAATTTTGGACTGATTAATGGATTCCATCATAATATAGATTAATTCGAAAAATCACTTTTTTAATTGTGCACCTACTGTACAGACATAAATATTACATTGCCCTTTAAAAACATGTTTGTTTAGGTTTTGCATATATATAATAATAATTTATTATCTACTAATTTGACTTTATATGCTTTATTTAAAAAACTATCGTACATTTATTTGGTATTTTTATCTACAAAGCTGGCATAACCAGGCAAATGTTTGATATTTCATTCATTTCTTCCAGAAAATCTACTTCCAAGACAAGATGGAGATGTATTCTTTCTTGACAGCATTGGAAAAGTCCTATTGCCTATATTGCGACTTCTATGGAAGCATTTGCCATATAGTGCATTCACAGAGTACTAAGAATTTGTACAACTCAAGAGTGCATGGCCCAGTTTCGTACGTATCAGTGCTTTATTCACCAATCATCTTAAATAAGTTCAAATTCTGGTTATGATATCACATTTAGAGGTAATTGCAATAAAACCAGAATTAAATATGTGATGTGTACCATTAAATAAATGTAGCAGCAATAAATTGTAGTACATGTAATGTGCTTGTATGTAGAGATACATTTTTATCCTGTTACATGCCCTAAAGAACAACCTTATAACCAGGTAACCTTATAACCTAAAAGTTAGTTGATCATGTGACATCGTATCTCCGTCAGTAGCTCAGATGGTCTATTTTCGTAATTCAAAATCCATTCCATTTTCGTAATGAATAGATATTTAGAAATGTATTTAGAAATTACCATTAGCATTGGGAAGTTTTAGTCTTCCAATTGGAAAAAATGCACCATTGTAGTGGAATGGGTCCTTCTATAGACATGTGTATCATTCATGCACACAGGATACTATTACAGGGTTAATAACAAATGTTTTATTTATTTAAAGAAACGACTTCATAAAAAGGAAACTGCAAAAATATGTGGAAAGTGAGCAGGTATATGCATGCAGAATGAGCTTGGACAAGTATGGGTACTATGACCTGCTCTATCTCAGGAGCCCGGACTTCAAGGAGCTTGCTGTTGTGCAGATTGGCAAGGTTTGTAACTGAACACCAGTCCCCGGATGTCGCATATGAGGCGTGTCGTAGGAAAACCGGGTTTAATGCACGTTCGTAAAGTGTCGTCACTTTCCGCCTACAGAGGAGTTATTTTTAGAAGAGACTTTCTTGAAACAGAAAATACCATAGCAGCGGAAAGTGTCGTCCCGGATCAGCCTGCGCAAACTGCACAGGCTGATCTGAGACGACACTTCACGCACATACATTCAGCCCGGTTTTCCCACAACACGCCTCATATCTATTACGGGCTTTGTCTCAGACTTAAGTTCCAGAAAGCTTAAAAAATAACTGACATTTTTCAGACAACATGTCATTTAACTGAATGTTTTAAGAAATGTTTTTTTAATCTTCGAAAATCTCTAGGGCAGTCTCCGAACTGATTTTAAAAAAAGAACGCGGCTCCGATTCAAAATTTTTGGTCAGGCAGATGGCTTTCAGAAAGACTTTGGTCTGGTAATCATTCTGTTAAAGTAAATAGCGTCCCAAATAATATTAATGGCCACTCAAAAACATTTAGCTTGCACTTATAAATATTTTTACCAGTAACTAAGGCAAGTGTTGTTATAACTGGACCGCATACTATTTTACTTGCTTTGTCTGATGTCTGACTGACCTTCTTCGAGGCTGGAACTCTATTTTGACACTAAGAAATACATCTGAGAGGCCAAACTTTTAGATTTTGCAAACATTTTATGTCCTCAGGTAGCTTTAGGCATTACAATGCAGGGGTTACCTGTACCAATTTTGTGTATAGGCACAGTCATATTTGAGAATTGTGTTGACTTATCGGTACCATTGTATTCTCTAAAAAGCATAATTACATTTTTGAATAAGTATATAAACTCTGTAGATCAATTTTAGTATCGGTCAAATAGTACTGATGTGTTTTTGGAATTGATTCTCGATAATTCTTTAAGTTTTAAGCTTTTCTTGTTTGTTATGTAACTAACTGTTAGATGTTAAATACACACATGTGTACAGGTAGAACATTAATCAAAGTCATAAAAAGCTGAAATGTTATAATTAGATTTTCTGACATAGATGCATTGTTTGAAGATTATTACACACAACTTGCAATATAATTGAAAGTGTACAAATTTTAAATATTTGTAATGTAAATGTTAAAAACCAATAGACAAAGTGTTACAAAACCGAATTTTAATTTTGACTTATTTTTAACTTAAGTTAAGAATAGCTTAAGAATCTTTATAAATATGGGCCCAGGATAGTGGCTATATTTGTCCCAGCAATATGTAATTGGATGTGGTTTTTTTGATAGGTTGTGAGGACTGGAGAAGGCTACACTATCAAAGACTCGGAGATGGCGCCTGTGGCAGACTTGAAATCCTGCCTCATGCAGCACAACAGTTTTCAAAGAACTTCATTGAGTGCCTGTACCAGGATTAAACCACAGTGTGAAGGTACCGTTAACAGCTGTTCTTTACAGACATTGTTTTGCTTTTTAGCTCACCTGAGCACGCAGTGGAGCTATTGGTATAGGGGACTTCTCCTGTGTTGTCCGTCGGCTGTCGTCAATGTGCCGTCAACAATTGGGTTCTTTCTAACGCTGGAGGCATCACTTTTTATCCAATCTTAACCAAACTTGCACAGTTTGTGTATGACCATAAAATCTCGATTGGGATTGTTATAGGGTCAGATCACACCAGTAACACTAGAGTTATTTCCCCTTTTTCATGCAAAAAAGTGCGAAAATGCCTGTTTCCAACATATAGACTTTCTTTTCCATCCAATCTTAACCAAACCTTCACAGTTTGTGTATGACCATCAGATCTCAGCAGACGCCAAAAATGGGCCAGGTTGTGTTTCAAACACCAGAGTAATTGCCCTTTGTTTATTAAAAAAATATACAAAAATGGACATTATTCCGGATAGAGACTTCATTTTTCATCCAATCAAATACTGTAAAACCATTATTATTCATAGGACACTAATTTTCGTGGATTTTCGTGGGTCAGCCCAACCACAAATTCAAATGTACGACAAACGTTTATCTCCGAAGTCTTATATCCGAAATTATTAGTATCTGCACTACTGTGACGTCAGACTAAAACGCAACTACTTTTGACCCATGTTTGGGTGATTGTGTTACCTCCTTTGATAATTATTTACTGTGAATACTGACATGATGTTAAATTATACTTAAACTATGTTTGAAAACATAAATAATTGTATGATGTTTCCTTCTTGAAATAACAGATAATACTGACGAAATAATTGAAAGGTACAGATTGCTCATTTGTCACGTACCGCTCGATATTCGCAGTTTGTCACTTGTTAATTGTCATGCGCTTAACTGGCTTCGTGTCAAACTGCCGTTAATAGGACCCACTGTTTTATTACAATTATACAAGACACTATGGGTACCACTATTAATTGGACTGTTTATTGCGATACTGGTATATTGCACCTATGTTTAATCCCGCTAATTGGTATGGTGTTGTTACACTAGGGACCACACTATCGCGAGATTGAGACGATAGCATACGGACAATGCGGGTATTTGACACATTGTTGTTTTAGCGGATGTCAACTGAGCGCAAGGGTTGTTAGAATGAATAAAAAGCACATAGACACAGTATTTTTTTAGGTTTTTGGCAAAAAATCGAAATCCAGGAATTTAAGATTCACCGAATATGCCCGATTTAACGAATCCACGAAATTTCATGTCAACGAAATTAAATGAATCCACAGTATAAACAAAATCGGACCAGAAACACCAGATTTATTGCTCTTTGTTTGTGAAAAAAATATACAAAAAGGACATTATTCAGGATAGAGACTTCATTTTTCATCCAATCTCCACCAGTCGTGCACAGTTTGTCTATGAACGTAAGACTACAGGTGAAGTCGAATACAAGCATTATCGGGCCAGAAACACCGGAGTTATTTGCCCCTTGTGTTTGGGAAAAAACATCAACAAGTTATCAATGATTGGCTTGCACACACGATTTTTTATTCAATGTTGACCAAACATACACAGTTTGCGTATGACCATAAAAATTGATTGACAAAATTTGATTGCCAACAGTTGCAAACCTTGCATGCAGTGATTTGTACATGCAACATTGATGGCTTCAGAGCCTGCATTAACATCAGTTATCATCATTGGACCAAAATTATCAAAGAAAAAGCAAAACATGACCTTATAGCACAGCCATCGCAATTATCGCATTGCAACTAGTTCTCCAAAACTGTCTGCAAAAAAAAACAACATCAAAATCTACAGTTTCTGCATTTTCCAGAATTGTCACTAACTTAATGAAAAAGAGTCAGGTAAGAATATCGAGAAAAATGATTTGATAACCATTAGCAAAAACACTGCACATACACTACCCAACTCGTGCTTCAGTTAGCCCATTGCACTAACCGATGTTTTAAATCAAATGAATCCTATCCCCTTTTGTGTACTGTTCAGATACTTAATTTTCAAGCCTGTCACAACAGTACTGTCTTCATCTGTACCAGTTCTCTGGTGAGTGCTTTGGGCCATCATGACCCTCTTGTTCTATTAATTGTTTTTCTTTCTAAGTTTTATTTATCTGTGTGTAACGGTTAATTTGCATTATATATGATTGTGTATAATATAAAATAAAATTAGATAAAACAATAATGAATGCATTTGTTAAAGGGACTTATTCACAGATTGACAGAATGACACTTTCCAAACATTTTGTCGCATAATTCACATAGAAAAGTACATTATAAATAAAGAAACAAATAACTTTCCTGACCAAGAAATCTTTCGATATATAACATCAGGGCTTTTTTCCTTTTATAGTAGTGGCTATTATATGGTGTTGTCCTCTCAGAAAAATGCTTTGAAATCATGCAGTTTTTCCCTAAAATTGATCTTACCAGTATTTTTCATACCGCTGCTTTGAAAATTTTCCCCCAAAATGCCAAAAATAACACTTTTTTCTCCCAAAATGAGGGCAAGGGCCCCATCCGCAAGAGGCGAAAAAAGCCCTGATTTTAACACTAGCAGTAGGCATTTAATGAGATAATGACACCCCTGGTTGTTACAAATACACTGTGAATCCATGCATGACAGATACCAGTACAATGTATTTGAATCACATTTACTTTATTAATAATTTCTACCATGTTTATGTATTGCAAGCTATGATAAGGTTCTGAGATCCGGGATTGAACAATAAAAAACATCTATATCTGTATCGGGATACAATAAATAACATCTTCTATCATATTGACACATCATAGTTTGTGTGAGATACTGAGAATTCAGGGCCCATATTCCCAAACTCATTCGTACACTTAATTATATTAAATAAACTTGGACTCAAGAAAAAAATGTGGCGCATCGTGAGGAAACCGGTCTTAATGCATGTGCGTAAAGTGTCGTTCCGGATTAGCCTGTGCAGTCCGCACAGGCTAATCCAGGACGGCACTTGCCACTTTTATAGTATTTTCTGTTTCAAGGAAGTCTCTTCTAAACATATATCCACTGCAGGCAGATAGAGCTGTCCTGGATTAGCCTTTGCGGACTGCACAGGCTAATCCGGGACGACACTTTACGCACATGCATTAAGACCGTTTTTTCCACGACTCGCCTCAAATAGTTTTGCAAATATGCTGGACAACAATGGTGCTTTTGTCACTATTATACCATTCTAATTTAAAACTATATAACTATTTTTGTGTGAATACCAAGTAAGTTTCCAATTAATGGCGTTCTAAGAAAAGAACAGGTTCAAGAATATTCTTTACTCTTAGGTCTAAGAATGGGTTGGTGTGTAAGGTCCCGTGGGTAAGGTCCCAGGTCGAGAAGAATCATCTTTAAATTTATCGGGATGATAACAACTTCCATATTTAAACATTGTAGGTTGTGATAAGGTACTAAGAATCATGGTCAATAAGAACCAACTGCCGAAACGTGAGGAAATAGAGGATGACGAACTGGCACGCAGCCGTTTGGAGAGTGCTCCTAAAGTGTACATGCCCACACAGGTTATGGAGGGGGACCAGATAGGTGAGCTATCTTGTATTGTTCTTGTTTTTCTTGTGATGTTACACCTTACACTATTTCTTTCTCAATAACAAAATGCTCAAGGGTGAGCTATTGTGGTCAGTCACAGTCCGCCGTCTGTCGTCCGTTGTTCGGCATCAACTTTCTACTTCTCATCTGAAAGCAGTGAATGGAGTGTGCAAAATTTTGCATTAGCTTCCTTGTGTCCTCCTCTATCAGATTCCACCAAATTATTTTGATTCGTTAAAAAAACATGGCTGCCAGGGGGTTGGGAAGTTTTTTCTAATATGGCTATATAGGCAAGTTTGACAATCTTTTTGTTAGAAACCACTTTATGGATTTTGAAATAATTTCAAAGAAATGTTCCTTGGGTGACCCTTAACCAAATGCCTTCTAATAACTTTGATTTGTCAAAAACATGTCCGCTGAGGGGTGGGGAAATTTGCTCTTATATGGCTTTATAGGCAACTTTGACAATCTTCATGTCTGAAACCACTGATCTGATTTCAAATAAATTTAGCAGGAATGCTCTTTGGGTGACCCTCTACCAAATTTCTTCAAATAATTTTGAATCGTTAAAAACGTCTGTCAGGGGTTGGGGCAGTTTGCCCTTGTATGGTAATATAGGCAACTTTGACAATTATCAGAAACTACTTGCTGCATTTTGAAATAATTTTAAGAAATGTTCCTTGGGTGACCCTCTACCAAATTCCTTCCTATAATTTTATTTGTTTTTGTCATTGTTGTCTGTTGTCAGTATTTTAATTCAAATGTCTCTGGGCACACTATTTCATTTCTACGAGACACTATAATTCCTGAAACTCAGGTGAGCAACCCAGGGCCATTTGATCCTCTTGTTTATTTGAATATGTAGCTTTTTTTTGAAGATTGTTCTATTGTGCAAGACATTTTTTTACCTATTTAACTTGGAGAAAAACCATTGTTTTACAGTTAAATCACCTTGTCTAGCCTGTTTAGTTTTCTGGAAAGGTGCCAGTGCTCATTATGTTGGATATCAATAAGTCATAAAATGTTGCAAATGGAGGAGCAATAAACTCGCAAACAACACAGTATTGTTTGTTTAGGTACAACAAAAAATTCCAAACAACTTCTGTGGTTATTATGTCAGAAAAAATAGAAAAAATAATGTGGTATTTCACATTTTATATACATGGTTTATCATACTTGCTGACATAAAGATGTGAGTATTCCTTTCTCTTTTAGGGGTTGGCAACTTTACTGAGGTGAATAGGGCCTTCCTCAATGAAGACCAGCAGGTGATAGTGAAGAGATTAAGAAGTCATCCTTTAATTAAACACAATCACCATGATTTGCAGAAGGTATGTAGAAGTGACCAATCGACTTTACCCTCCAATGAAATATCAATCTACATTGAAAAATGATTGGTTCCCCTCCAGTGACTCATCAGTCTATATTGTAATATGATTGGCTCCCCTCCAGTGACTGTATTAGGCTGAATCTGTGATGGGACGATGATCGGAAAAAATCAATTAGAAGCGTGTAAATTTATTTGTATGTCGATTATCGATGTCACAGTTACCAAATTGATCATCAGTTTAACATTCATTTTGAATTGATGCACAAAAGAAACTCACATACATCCATGTTAAAGTATTTTGTCTACGTTAGAAGAAGAGAAATATGAGGCGCGTTGTTGGAAAACTGGACTTAATGCATGTGCGTTAAGTGCCGTCCCAGTCCGCGGACTGCACAGGCTAATCCGGGACGACACTTTACGGACATGCATTAAGTCTGGTTTTCCCACGACGTGCCTCATATGTATAATACAAAATAACATTATAATCGGTAAAATCACATTGAAAGTGTCAACTGATACCAACCTGATGATTGATTGCAATTCCAGTCTTGCAATGTCCCAACACTTAGTATGAAGATATGACAATTGGGAGTTAATTATTATATTATTATATAATTCTATATTTCAAAAACAATAAAAAATAATGTATTATTTGTTATTTTATGACAAATTAAATTAGGAACACCAAGAAAGAGAACTATTTTAATTCCAAATTAACATTTGCAAGTAGATTTTTGCAATGAATGTGTACGAGGGTTTTCCCAGATTAGCGTATAATTGACATCTAGCTTATGCAGTTATACAATAATATTGAAAATCATGTTTCTTTTACTTACTACAATGCATCTTACAAATCCTGTAAAAATATTATGTACCTTCAAAAACAATAAAGTTATATAGTCTTTTGGAACATAATACGCAGCAATGCGGCCTGTACAACGTCAGTTTAAATCAAATCTTGACGTCATATGCTTATTAATTCTCAACATAATGTCCATGGTACTGGATACATTTGTTGTTCTGCTGGATCTCTTGTGTGAGTACATGACAAAACAAATAATTAATGAGTGTCCTACGGCATTTCCTAAAGGATGACTTGCATATTTTTTTATGTGTCCTCATGTTTCATGCCCATATGTTACCATCCGATTGACTTGATTGTTCAATATAATAGCTATGTCTTTTGTCAGTTTGCTGTCTATCTATCCAGTTGAAAACCTCTTTTGTCGCTTGTTAATCAATGCCAAACTTTATTTATTTCTCGTCATTTTATTCCTGTTAGAGATTCTCTAGGTGTCATTCTGCGCTCAATGCACTATTGTGTTACCAATCTGTGTTCCAATACATTTGTTTGATGTCAAGATTTGATGAAAATGCTGAACTACATATTACACAAATTATATTTAATGTATGCTGTCATTATACCTATTATAGAATTAAACAGTGTTGGCCGCAAAGCTTTACATTTGAAATTGACATATTTTCCATTAGAAATGTATGATTGGAAAATGCTGAACTACATATTACACAAATTCTGTTATAGTGATGTCATTATGATGAAACATCACTCTATGACACACCAAAGTGGGTTTTTTATGACAATTTATTTTTTAAAACAAAATGTCTGTATAAAGGATGCAAATTCTATTTTATGTATGCTGTCATAAAATTCTATTATAGAATTAAACAGTGTTGGCCGCAAAGCTTTACATTTGAAATTGACATATTTTTCATAGAAATATATGATTAGAGGGTCTCAAATTCATTCTGTATATGTAAAAAAATACAGATATTACATGTGTACATGCTCAAACAAATAACATCTTGATACGATTCTTTGATTTTACAAATTATACGCTATTTTGGGACAACCCTCATATGTGGACAAGTTTATAATTGTGATATTTCCACATACCTGTGACTTCTTTATCCCATAGGCCTTAGGGATTATGTTAAAACATGATTAGATTCCTGTAGTGTCTTACGTGCATACATCGGTTATAAAAATCAGGTTTGTTTCTTTTAGGCTTTGATGGACAGTGTCAACAAACTTATGGAATGGAACTCAACAAAGTTCTTTGTGGCTGTTCTTGGGATTTGCCTTCTGCCAGAGCCCAGTGTTCTCCTGAGTGGAACCAGCTTTTGCAGCTTAAAGCAATTTCTCATTTCAGACAGATCTGATATGCCATCGCTGAAGCACAATCATTTGATACAGGTCTCAGTTTTCCTTGTGGAGGCTGTCCTGTACATGGTAACCACAATTTCTGTAAAGTATTTTCTGGTTTAATGTGTATATGTATTTCTGGTTTAATGTGTATATGTACGATCTTTCATATCAATTATTTTCAAAATAAGCAAATAAAATTGACAATACAACAGAAAACAAACACAAAAACATAAAAATGACAAAGGAAACACTTAAATTGGGAATCAATCAGCAAGTACTAGTGCCAAGTTTTTGCATCGTTTATCAGTGTTGTGTTACCTAAACGAACTGTCAATCAACGTATATAAATTTATTTGAGTTTCCATATGTACAAACAAAAACTATTTGGTGATTAAAAACTGGCTTATTGTGTGTTTAAAGGCTATGTTGTTCTAAACTTTTAAAAAGAAATGTATGTTTATTTACTTTATTTAGTTAATTGTATTTATGCCACTACATCTGTTGTAAGATCGTACATATACGTTTTAAATTATGCTAAATTTTTTAGATGAGCTACTGTAATATGCTAGAAAATCTGTCTGCTCAAACACATTTGTGATGATTATTTTTGTAGAAAAAGACTTTAAATAAGCTAAAAAAAGGGCCACAACTCATTGCTATTGGTTATTTACGCTTAATAAATATCTAATACAACGTATTTGAAAACTCACCTGTTGGATATTAAAAAGTGTAAATAACTAATAGTGTAATACTACACTGTTGAACTTTCACCAAGAAAAGGCCACAACTCAATTTCTCGCCTGAACCGCAGTTGGCCCAGAGTTATTCATAACACAGTGGAAATAAAGATGAACCTCGTAGCATCGCAATTCAAATAAAAAACAACATAAGAGATTACTAGTTAAATTAGTTACTGTTTAATTACACAATGGTTGGATGTAAACCAGAGTAGCAGAATTGCAACTTTCTGAGGCATATTTTTCATTCACCGATTGAAGTTAGAGAACCTGGAGAAAATGTTTTTGATAGTGTTTCTGATTTTGTTTTTATGTACAAGGATGAGAAGAGCTGTTACCACGGCAACATCAACTGTGATAACCTAGTTGTAGAGAGATTTGATAGCAACATTCTGCATGTGAAGCTGACAGACCCAGGAATGGTTGCCATAAGCAACAAGCTGCCATTAGATCACCCAGTGAATGTAGAGAGGTACAGTGTTTCATGATTTACAGGGGTGGCAAAATATGATAATGCCTCACTTGTCCAAAAGAAAATATGATAATGCCTCACTTGTCCAAAAGAAAATATGACGTGTGTCATGGGAAAACTGGACTTAATGCATGTGCGTAAAGTGTCTTCCCGGATAAGCCTGTGCAGTCCCATCAGGCTAATCCAGGACGGCACTTACCGCTTTTATGGTAATTGCTGTTTCAAGGAAGTCTCTTCTAAACATAAATCCACTGTAGGCGGAAAGTGCCGTCCTGGATTAGCCTGTTCGGACTACACAGGCTAATCCGGGATGACACTTTACGCACATGCATTGAGTCCGCTTTTGCCATGACGCGCCTCATATGATAATGCCTCACTTGTCCAAAAGAAAATACTGTTGTCCACTTCTCCTTACACTAATTTTATACATTTGAACACTGCTATTTCGAAGTCGTTGGGACCGACAAAAAAAGTTCAAATAGGAAAATTCGAAATAGCGATGTTTTCTTGCACATGCGGTTAAATTACACCATATGTATATGAGACAGAGCACGTTAAGGATGAACACTTTGAAATGCACAATAGTGCGTATAACTGCCAAATGCACAATAGTGCGTATAACTGCCAAATGCACAATAGTGCGTATAACTGCCAAATGCACAATAGTGCGTATAACTGCCAAATGCACAATAGTGCGTATAACTGCCAAATGCCACAATTATAACTCTATATCCAATTAATGTTGATTATTGAACCACGCGTCAAGCATCACTGGGTAAACTCGAGGACAATGGAAGGTGCGAAAACAAAATATGCTTGAGCGTAGGTGCGACTTCAAAATAAACACTGACGATCAGGCGTCAAAAACAGACTTGGGACAGAAATTTTAGTTGGAAATAGAGATGAATTTGAAATGGACAAAATCGAATTAATGATTGATATTTTAGTTAAATAAAAAAGGGAAAAAATTGGGACCGAAAAAATAGTTTGAGATGGCAATTAATTCGAATTAACAGTGTTCTAAATAGCGGTGTTCAACTGTTGTTAATGCTGGCAAATTTTCGCTAGTCCATGTATCTTGTACATGCTATGGGTCCAGCTGAACAACATGGGCACTTGATTTTGCCAGCCCTGATTTATGATCGACAATACTTATATCACCTAGTACATGTAATTAAAGCCGCACGAAAGGTGAAATTGGAAAAAAAAAAATGACTGAACAAATAAAACGACCCTCATACTTACTTTGTCTTATTATGTGTTTACTTTGGTAGATAACCTAAGTCAGCAACTGTTGATTTACTTTATACTGTTTATTACAAAAACACTGATCCTCCAAGTAAATCTGTTAACAAACACTAGTTGCATTTACATGACGAATAGCCTTGCGACATATATTAAATTTGATAATTCTTTGTTAGCATTCCGCGAGCTGCACGATAGGCTATGCGTAAAACACGAGGATCTTAGGCTAATTAGCTCGTCTATTCGAAGAATAGGTGAGCTTTCCTACTACCCCCGGCGTCGGCGTTCGTGTCTGAATTTGGTTAAAGTTTTTATTCAAAAGTCTTGTAACTTCAAAACTACATAAGTTATTCACTTTAAACTTGGAATAAACCTTTTTCATCAACTCCAGTGTCAGGGGCAACATTCCCCATAACTCTGTTTTGTATTTTGACAGAGTTATGCCCCTTTTTTACTTAGATTTTCTGGTTAAAGTTTATATTCAAAAGTTTGTAACTTCAATACTACAAAAGCTGTTCACTTGAAACTTGGAACTCACCTTTGTCATCAATTCTAATATCAGGGTCAACATTATCCATAACTCTGTTTTGTATTTTGACAGAGTTATGCCCCTTTTTCACATATATTTTCTGGTTAAAGTTTATATTCAAAAGTTGTGTAGCTTCAAAACTACATAAGTTATTCACTTGAAACTAACCTTTGTCATCAACTCTAGTATCAGGGGCAAAATTACCCATAACTCTGTTTTGTATTTTGACAGCCCACTTTTTACATAGACTTTGTTGTTAAAGATTATGTTCCAACAATTTATAAACTATACAAGGCTTCACTTAAAAGTTTTGAATTTTAACAAATGTATGCCACTTCCACTATCCAAAATTTGTACCGACTGAAATACTTCGAATAGTTGAGCGTGCTGTCCTCTAACTGCTCTTGTTTTGTAGATCTCATGTTGAAAATGTAAACACTATAATGAATTTCAAACTGTTAAAACCAGTTATTTTATGGAAATGTGTATAAGCTTTTTGCTTTTAAAGTATTATTTTATGTGTTTGTGATCTTTCAATTATATTTTAAATGCTTAGTTTAATTCGTAACACCTAGTTTAATCGCACAATTTACATTTAAAGCTTTGCATTGTCTACAAAATTATCTTTACTTACTACCATTATATGATTGTTCCAGCTACACAAATGTCATTCTTTTTGTTATTCGGATTCACAGGTTACCTTGGCTGGCACCCGAGCGAATGCAGCACCTATCCAATGTCACAGTGAAGTCTGAGGTCTGGTCCATCGGTACAACCATGTGGCAGATGTTTTCTGGTCAGTATTTGTATATTTTACTAATCTGTTTTTCTCCTGTAATTATCTGTAGGTTTTTGTGGTAAGTCATTAGAGCCATTGTGTTTGTTTTTCATGATGTTCAAATAAGTCTATTTCTTTGGCCTAGAAACATTATCCACTTGCCTATAATCTTGGTTCTGTTCTAGTTTTGTTAGTCTTGCAAGATAAATGTATCTTTATGCAACTTAAACATATCATTATTTTTACTCAGGATAATGGCAACATTCTAGTTAAGTTTTAGATCACAGAACATTGTGTATCTTGTATTGTGTAAATATTTTGTCTTATTAATCAGCTGATACTTTCATTAACATAGCATTTTTATTGAAATTTTAACAAATCTAGAAAACTTCAAAAAGGTTATATTGTTTTTCTCATGTTCAAAATTGATGTTAAAGATGATCGATTTACCTGACAGGTGCACGAAACCCGAGTACTGAAATTCAGGAAAAGCTCGGCAAGGCTAGGTCTGCCCCACTTTCAGAAACCGAGGTTGGTCAATAAGATGTACCCTTTTTACCCTAAGTATTAGGACAGTTAAAAATAATTAATTTATCTATTGTCCCAATATTAAGGGACATTAAAAGAAAAATTGTGTCCCAGCATTTAGGGCCATATGTGATACAGTCTATTCTGCATATATACATGTGTCTGTGTCTTGAACCAGTTAATTAATTTTTATTTCTTTGGGATAATAATCGCTTACTTATATGTATTAAATATTAAATTAATAAAACTAATTAGAAGAAATCTTTTAAGTAGACTGATGCATATAAGATCAATTATTTCTTGCTGGTTACTTAATGAAAATTAATTGAAAAGCTTAATTGAGAAGACCATTCCCCAGTAGAGTACACAGTTTGGACCATGTGTTCACTAAACATACACCAGATAGTGTACATGTACATTATGGTGTATAGATAAGCAAGCCCAATATACTGGTGCGGTACCTTAATCCGCACACTTTTGCTGGCTTTTGGACGATTTCTCAGGATAAATAGCATCCAACGAAAATAAAAACTTAAACAAAAAGTTGGGTTTAATCTTAAGCTTTGATCAAAATCTTAGAGGGAATTGCTATCTTAAAGTAACAGTATGATGTGTTTAAAAAAGGCCTGTAGCACGTATCAATATACAGCTGGAGAGTACCTAAATCCGGCACATTAACAAAATATGTTGTATTAAAAACAAATAGATAAAAAAAGAATTTAACTACAACTTGTTCGTCAGTAATCGTGTTTTCTTTTCTTGTTTACATTGTTCTGGTGTTTACTTTAAAAAATTTCTCTGTAGAGCTTTATTCAGAGGATCTAGTGTTTTGATTTCAATCCCCTGCTTGCAAATGTTTACATTTGAAAACAATAGTAAGTTAATGAATTAATACTCAATTTATTCTGTTGAAACTTGACATACTTTGATGAGACAGGTGCGTGCATCAACTGATACCATAGAATTATGGGTCTTGATCGTACAAACACATTTGTTTTCAGGTGTCCAGATTTAAGTACAGTCCGGATTTAGGTACTTCACCAGTACTATGTCACAAGTGGCTATGCATACAGCATAGTGGCATGGTATGGAATGTGTATACAGTAGCAATATTAGGTGTTATTTTGATGTCCCAATATTTAGGGACACAAAATTATTCAAAATAAATATTAAGGGGCGCTACAAATAATTATTTTTCTGAAAATAAATGATGTCCCCCAATATTTAGGGTGTCCCGATACTCAGGTCAATTACAGTACCTATAAAAATTCTATTATGCAAAGCTACGTGTAGAATAAAACATCAAATGTATTAGGAACCCGTTATGTTTCTTCATTCACCAATTACTGGGCAATTCATGAAGTTTAAGTATGTTTGTTAAAATTCAGACAATTTTCATAGTGCTTCATGCATTTGTCCTGTACTTTATTTTAAAAACAAATTTTCTTTGATGGTTTTCACTGTCCTGAAACACAAATGGATGCTGTCCTATTTTATAGTAATGATTTTGTCAATAATTATAAGTATACAGTTTTGTGGAAAAATTAGTTTCAGTTTCAGTCTTGATGACTGAAGTCTCCTGTTCTAAATACTTTACAGAAAGTTTTGTTTTTTAACAGTTAACTACATATTAAACATTGGTTTATTCTATGCTTGATGTCTCCAAACTTCCATAATAGAACTGTGCTCATTCTATGCTTGATGTCTTATTCAAACTTCCACAATAGAACTGTGTTCATTCTATGCTTGATGTCTTATTCAAACTTCCATAATAGAACTGTGTTCATTATAATCCATTATATTACATAAAGTCAGCATAACTTGAATAGGCAGTTGCTGATTACAATAGTTTCTTTACTAAAACTCTTCAAAATAACTGGGCACATTATGTCAAAGTTTGCCAGATAGCTTACTGTTATCCAGCTGAAAAAAATCCCTAAGCCTCAATGGGATCGAATCTGAGGACCTCCTGGTTCCAAGGCAAACACTCTACCGCGTCGCTATAAAAGCTAGCTCATATAGCAAGGCAGTATGTGTGCCTCTTATACATCACCCTACTACATACTCTCCCTCCATTTTTGAAATTCTTCCATGAGTTTCTTTCTGCCATGACATCTGTGGGATATCCAGTCTAATAAATGAGACGTTTAACGCGAATTTAGTGCTAGTTTTTAAAAGGGGCTAAATTCGCTGGAATGTCTCATCGCCGAATGACCATTTATGTGGTGGAAAATCAAAATGTCAAATTTTCTAAAATATTGCTCAGATATCAAAATAAAATCACCTGATCGTAGATGCCGCATATACTGTGTAGAATTCACGTCATTTCATAAAAAAATAAAGCTTGAAAATGATCTTAAAATCGAGTTTAAGATTTGTTTACATCAACAGTGTTTTCTCGACAGCCATGATAAAAATAGCTCAGGTGTATTTAACTATCCAATCAGAACGCAGATGCTTCTCAGCATGGTGATGAATATGTACACGTAATTTTACAAGACATGCTATTTAAATACTCATAACAAATGTTTATTGAAAATTAAAACCAAACATTAATTTTAAATATGTATTATATGATAAAGACTTGATAACATGCAATAAAAATGACGGGAATATTGGCTTGAATATCCAACAGAACGTATCTCATAAAGTAGGTCCACCGGTACGTTTCAGTTATTTCTGAACTACATGAACAGCTAATTATGACTCATGAATATCAATATACTACTCAAATTCAGATTAATCTGTTTATTCCGGCCACATAAAAAGGAACACACAGAAACAATATTGTGTGTGTGACGGAGAAATAATTGCAATAATAAGACCGCTCACCGTGGTACCGTAAATCTTGACAAATAATACTCAATTCAGACTGAAATGGACAGAGACGTATATAGATCTTATATGAAAAATTAAACACTTGATAGTTTTTCATAGCAAAATTCACTATACAAAGAACATGAACATATATCAGAGTGCATGAATAAACAACAACAAAGCAGCAACTTTAAGACAACATAAAATAACAATGTGTGCGCTGCATACTGTACACACATCATGAAGAAAAATAAAAACATATTGTATGAACATTATAATAAGCTGTCATGTGGTGGAGGGGTGGTTAAGGGACGTCATCATTGCATTAAGCGAAGAACAGAATATATATCTGCAGGATCAACATGTTCAGCCGAGGGCTGTGGCAATGAACAGTATATTTTCGGTCTTAGCTTTTTGTTGCCACCCGCCTGTAGGAGTCAAGCCGTTTAGAAAGATTCGACAGCTTTGCTTTAAACTTAGAAGCGTCAATGCTCATGTTGTTCCTTATATTCGGAAAAGATTTGTAGAATCGTCCATTGGAAGGTCTTGTCAGATGCTCCGGTTTTAACAAGGCTGTCATCGCAAACAAATCACTCTTTCATTTATGTTCTTTTCTTGATGAAGTTTCAGCTGGAATCTCGGTTAATTCACCATACACTTCATCCAGTACCTTGCCCACTACACCCGTGAGCTTACCGTGGCGCTCTACGGTGCGCTCTGTTAGGTGGGGTCGGACAGAGCGCAGACTTTCTGTGAAAGAATAAAAAAATTAAATTTAGTTAAAGAATCTATTAGGCCATAATTAAAAAATCTTTTGTTTGCCTTTTACCGACCCAAATCTGAGAGGTGGGTCGGTAGGTAGAAAAAATATTTTATTTTATTCCGAGAATTTAATCTTTGTCATACATGAATGTCGTCATTTAAATAACAATACATTATCTTTGTTTGAAAATCACAATTACTTTCTTCATCTTGATTGATAAAACCAAGATTATAAATTGTTAAGTACTTGTATTCTATTTAATACCAATGTATAAATTAACTAGACACAGATATTAATTTATACAGCATAGATAGATACTGTCTGACAAGAAAAAATGTGTATTATTATCAATGGCTGAACTGACTAGACAGTCCCCATCATATTAATACGGTACAAATACATACTGTTTGACTAGAAAAATGTCAAATCAATGAAATGAAGATTAAACATAATTTGATGAAAATGTCACAAATAAGAAAATCAGAAATATTTCTAATTCGGATGTCTCTGTACCCTCAAATACAAACTGTGTTTTTGTAAATGACAGTTTAACAAAGAACAGTTTAATACTTGTTTCATATGTAAAATGTTGGCTGCTGATAGAAGAATTATTCCTTAACAAAGCCAATATTGACATACACTAGTTTGTTAATATCAGGGTGAAACTTTTCTGCACAGCCACTTGTTGATTTGCTAACTGAAATCGAAACTTTGTCAGTAATTTTCTTGTTCACGTCTACCACGCACAATAGATCATTCAATTCATCATCGCAAGTTTTACTTGTTTCAACTTTATGAATTTTGTATTTATTTATTGATTTCAACAGACACGCTGAATGTTAAAAATAGGTAAATCAAATCTCCATATGGTCCCATTGTAAAACAGCAAAATCTCCTGGCATCGTTCGCCACTTCTTTGATTCAGATATTGCGAGTCTCTCTTTGGAAAGATGGTTCTCTCTGCTTTCAAAATTTAAAATGAAAAAAGAAAATGTTATGCTTCTTCTAAGAAAATTCATCTCGCTTGATTGTAGTCACCTATAAGAAACACTCACGATTTCGACAAAAGCTCATTCTGCCTATACATAAACTGCTTAATATTCAAATTTCAAGTAATTGGGTGTCATGACAATGAAAATGCACACAAGACGGGTCCGTTATCGTAATGTCTCTTTCTTTTGACAGAAGAAAAAGCTAACTATTTAATATACGGACAACTTTCAAGGAATCAACCTCACAATTTACTATAGTATCTAACCTTGAAACAAAACGTAATTCTATACACAGATGATGACGTTATACGTCGACCGGTGTGTACACGACAAAATGTGATACACACCATGTTTACTAGTATCCGGTCACTAGGCGCTTGTTTTCACACTCAAACGCATTATACTATTTTGTTCAAGCGCCTTAATGATTACAGTGCCTATGAAAGTTGTGAGCGAAAAGAAAAACAAAATTTAAAGCAAGAAAAAATAACTAAATAAAAAAATAATTACCGCAGATTTAGCAGTAAAATATTTTGAGTTGGCGGCTTTTTGTGGGTCGGTCGGTAAAGGGCAAACAAACTTAATTTTAATTTAGGCCTTATCATCATAGTTGCAGTGTCAGCATAATAATAATAATAACAATAATAATAATAATGATAATAATAATAATGATGATGATGATGATAGTAATAATAATAATAATAATGAAAATTAATAATAATAATAATGATACCTTTAAATTCGTTATTAAGGAACTCATTGACCAGGTCGGCTTCCACATTCTTTCCCCTTCCGCCGGAATGGTTGACAGTCAGATTCCATATCAAGTCTTTTAATATTGAACTGGTAATCCACTGGGGTTGCCCAAGTAGTCCTCTCGCCTACTGGCAAGAGACTGGTCGGGCAGGTAGATCTGGACAACTGGCGTTAGCGGTCATGTACTGCTACCTGCGCTCATTGATTAAACGAGAAACTGATGAATCCATTGTGCGCATTGCAAACGACCTACACAGGAATCGTCCGTGTTTCAACTCAGAATGCATCATCTGTGAGTGCCAATTATGCATGTGCTGTAGCATATGCTGGACCAACTGCCAATGTCCTGGCAAAATGCTGTACGTTGAACGTTTTCTTTTGTAAAACGGGTTTATTGTGTCATGGCGTCTTAAAACGCTGACTTATTACTGAACATTTTAAGCAAACCGTTATCATTCTCAGTCGATTTAGCAATGCGTTGCTGTGTATAGGAGACTCCATTTAGTAACTATGTATACGAAATTACTTTTGTTCATATTCGTCTTAAGTACCAGATATACACAATACCAGTAATGAGTATATATGAACCGCCTAGGTACTGCACTTGTTTCTACAAACCAGTAGAATTTGTATCACTTCATGGTTATAGTAATGGTTGTGTGTATTGTTCTATGTATACTTCTATGTTTGAGAACATATCAATATTTTTCAGGTGAACGTGTCAGTCATATATATATGTTCTATCCATTTGAAGAATACGTTATTCTTAATAAAACACAGTCAACTAATTATTTGGTTGTTATATATACAAATAATGAACAAAAAAAAAACAGTTCATCACAAAATCCCTTACTGAATTGGTAAGAGGACATTTCGTTAATGCGACTTCTCTTTGCCGAAAACCACCTGCCATTTCCCGCAGTACATGATTCTGCAACAATATAGCGGAGGCGACTTATCGATCGATCAGTACACAGCGAGGTAAAGCGTGTGTTGTGTCGTTTGTGGTAGTGTGTTGATTTAAATCGCAAATGCAATGAAAATGGATGTATTACAATATAAATTTATACTGGACATTAATGTGGAATAGTGTCTTATCACAGGTATGTAAATTTTATTGGAAAATTTTAATGATTTGTATCTTTTTGCCGAGTTCAAAAGTAGCGACGAAAATCGTGTCGCTACTCTATAGACATACAGGGAGAAATTTCCACCACTTTTACGGTTCTTCGGTGGTTGGGCCCTCCAGCCCAATATTGCCCATATAAAAAGTAGCTCAATATTGGCTGGCACAGGGCCTAACTTGTTGTGCTATGGGATATCGTACAGACATATAACCTCCACGGGTTAAATTACATTGAGCACCAATGTTGCCCAGCTGAAAAAATCCCCAAGCCTCAATTGGGATCGAACCCTGGGGACCTCCTGGTTCCAAGGCAAATACTCTACCGCATGGCTATAAAAGCTAGCTTATACAGCAATGCAGTATGAGTGCTCCTTATACATCATCCTACTACATAACATTCTGCAAATGTGAACACTGGTCAAAGAAAGTTATGTTGGGGATACAACTTCTTCTTAAGACCTGTTTATTATCCAAAAATATTTTTATCTTTGTAAAATTAATATTGTTGAAGGATTTTTTTCGCCAGATCAAGACATGAATCCTATGATAGAACTGATAAACCTACATGTATTACATTCGAATATAGTATAATATTATAATTATATATTATAGCTCACCAGGTTCCAAAAAAATAGTTTCAAATCTTGTGTTCTGTATAAAAAGTAGTTTTTTAATTCAGCCAATCGATTCCAAATCTTCTACAGGTGACCCAGTTTTTTCAAGACAACAAAAGATTTAGCTGCCCAAAATATTTGAAACCAGAGCCCAGTGACCAGAAACAGGAGAAAAACATAAAGGACCACTATTACCAGGATATTTTGCGTTGCTGGACTTTTGACAGTGAGGATAGACCCACCCCAAAAATACTGATGAAAAGCTTCATTGAAATTCTACAGAGCTATGGTAAGATGCTTTTGTAAAGGCTCAGTATTGGATCAGCCCGATATTCAAGTTGAAGATCAGTCTCCTTGTCTAAAGGAAGACTTGAAAAAATGATTTTCTGAACATGTAACGTAATACATGTTTAAAAGTAGAAAACTGTTTCTTGATAGACAGTTGTCTGTGAGACTTTGGTCTGACAGACAAGTTGACAACAAATATTATTGAACATGTCAATTAAGTGGAAAACTTTGATTATGTAATTATAATAAATAAATAATAATAAATAAATATATTATTGTTATAAAGATCGAGTGCTTTCGGGACTATATCGCGATTTCCAATACACCGTGAGTCGTCAGTGGATCATGTTCTTAATTAATTTTCTTATTACCCCAACTGCCGTAAATAAATGCCGTTTGGTGTGGAATTTCGCGCCTTCATCGCTACTCTTTTCAGTTTAACTTGTGTTGTGCGACCAACTATAACCCGTCCTGCGCAAAATCAAAGTGTTACAATTTGGCGTCACCAGCTTACATTGCGCGTGCCACCCATGACAAAGTCACTGCAGTCGCTTTAATTAGCAGCCCAATAACAAACAATGGTTACAAGTATTGGTCGTGAAAAACGTGCCGTCCACGTGGCTGGTGTTGAAAGTAACTGTAAGTCAAAGACCTAAACAACAACAATATTCTTGATACCGCGTAACTGCTTTCGCGTTTTAGAGGTGATATAATGGTGTTAACAAAAGATTGAGAAAAATATGCGGCATATATGGAGACACCTGATTGTGTTGTTTTGCGATACGAAACTTTTATACAAAAGTAAAGTTTCACAGTTCTTTACGCTACAAACTTTTTTTATAACACGGTCAATACTTCTACGCTTTCGCTGCAGATGGCATGACGTTGTGATTGTCAGCATAATTTTCGTGGGCTTTTTAGCAAATTACGGGTTTTACATGAAAAACCTGTGCATACTGAATATAAATAGAATTTGCGTGTACTGTATATATAGTGAACAGTAATTTGGACGGTCGTTTCGGAGTTCTTTTTTATTATGCGCGTTTTTATTATGCGCTTTGTCATATCGTAGTGTGATATTAATTAAAACAACAATGACTACGGTGGGTCAAATATGTTTGCTTTTAGATCGCGAAAATACGTCAGACCAAATGTCGGACACATTATTTTTAGCTTTCGGGAAGTCTGCGCTATGTACCATATTTTCGTGAGTCAACATAACGTTTGCAATGTGGATTTTCTTGAGTCAAATTCATGTCAAACCAAATTTCTGAGCATCAAAACCCATAAAAATGGGTCAATTCAATGCCTTGGAAATTGATGCATTTCTTCACAAATTGCGTCCACAACGACGCAAAGGAATTTTTGTTGGGGGTCATTTGAAGAAAAAATGCGACAGTGATGCAGGATTTTTGCGTCGGGGAAAACCCTGATCATAACTACAGCATGATCGCGTTGCTTTTATTTCTAACAGCAAGTACTAAATTCGCTTTACAAAATGCAGGTTCAGATTATCACACATATAGCAGTATGGACTACTCAGGAGGCAGTGATCAACGTAGCGAGTCTGTGAACAGTGGCAGGTGGAGGAATATGTACAGCATAACAAGAGACATACGAAAGGAAGTGAGGGATGTACCAGATATTTCTGCTCTTGCTGGCCAAGGTATAGTATCATTTTCAACTCATTATACCTTTCAGAAAATATTTTCACTGCAATATACATCATATATGAATATCTAAGAATAACCTGCAGAACTTGATGTTTTTAAAATCTCTGCAAAATAGGCTATAAAAGTTTTATATATTTGGGCAACATATATTTATAACCTTGAAGTTTATTGATAACTTAGGTTGAATCAGTCACTCATGGTCATAAATTTGCATTGTTGCTCTAGTGTGAAAAGCATAATAAATATTGATTTTGTAGTAAACAGCATTCAACCACAAATACACATACTTGGTAATTTAACACAACGGCATAAAGTAGGCAGGTGGTTCAATATCTTTTACAGTAATTTCTGAGATAATATGAGGCGTGTCGTGGGAAAACCGGCCTTAATGCAGGTGCTTAAAGTGTCGTCCCGTATTAGCCTGTGCAGTCTGCACAGGCTAATCCGGGACGATACTTTCCGCTCTTATGGTATTTTCTGTTTCAAGGAAGTCTCTTCTAAACATAAATCCACTGTAGGCGGAAAGTGCCGTCCTGGATTAGCCTGTGCGAACTGCCGGGACGACACTTAACGCACCTGCATTAAGCCGGTTTACTCACGAAGCGCCGAATATATCGTTATTTCCTAGGCATTTTAGGGAACAGTTAGTGTGTCAGGGATTAATTTGGAAATGTTGCCTAGGTCAGCAGATACATAACCTTCCTTTTAAAGCAATTCCCAGGTTTAATATGTTAGGAATACAGTGCACGACGGTGACATCATTTGTTAAATGTAGACTTTGGCATAATATCTATAGTTAACATAAATGCTTTTCATTATACATGTACGGTAAATGACAGCATATCATTCCTGTGCATTAAACATTTCCAGGGACTCCCGCAGGCCGTTTTTGCACCCCGATCCTGGGGCGCTTGAATTTTAACTTGAACATTCCCGGGGCGAATTAAATTAGTGTTGCGCTTATAAACATCGCCCGGGGCGCCTGTATTTTTATGAATAAATCAGCTATGTTGACTGAAGTAGACCGACAGTACCTGCTGTGAAAGCTAATCTCTTGCGTCATAAAGGCAGTTTTTCACTCTAGAAACATGTACACCTACTCAATCAAGTCGGTGAATGATCAAAGCGAGTGTCACTTCGCTGAAAATTTTAACAATTTGCAGTTATTCCTAAGCCGCAATCAGTCACCGTGAAGCCCCGCCCCTGTAGGCGGAGTTTCATTACGCAGTAAAATCAATATAAGCCAACAGAAACGCTCAGGTTATCTTCGCTATGGAACGACGTTATCATTGACGAATCGGCACAGTCAGTATGTACTGTAGTAGTTTCGTCAAAAAAATTTGTCTTGTTTTACATGCATGCCATATAGAACCTGTGTTTTCTACAAAAAGAGCGCGATATGTCTGCTGACAAGCACATTATATGAGCGTAGGCATAACGTGCACGAGGAAATATTATATAAATGTATAATTTTAATGAAGATTTATATTAAATATTATAATTATTATTATTGTAATGAAGATCTTTATAATTCATCAATTATCCAATCAGTACTATGTTCAACAGTTGTAACGATTAAAACAGTGTTAAAACACTAAACGCATGCCCATATGAACATAATTAATCGGGAAAAAAAGGCTCCATAAGTAGATTGAGTGTAACCTACATATTCGAGAACGACGAGAATAGTTGGTTTGATAATGAAGTCACTGTGCGAAAGGGATGCGCACTGTACATAAACATCGGGAAAAAAATATTAGCTACTTTCAGTTTCACAACAAAATTGATGCCTGATGCTTTTAAGTGGTTTGATATATACCGTTTTAACGGTAATGTTTCGTTTATTTCATTTTGTTTGAACGTTTACAAAAATGAAAAGCTGTCGATAAATCATTGCAGTTTGGATGAATCTTTTATATAGAGTGTTAGGTAATAATAATGAAAGTCCCTTTTTGTACCATGATCATCTATAATGATCTGTTGGTTTACCCAAGTTTTGATCCAGATATTGTGTACATTCAACAGAACTGGTTGTGATTTCAGTATCTGACGGTCATCCAGGGCTTCAGAATTTACCCACTCCTGCAGCAGAAGCCCCTCCAAGGCTGAGCAACACTTTGTTCACTGAAGCAGCAGGTGGCTGGCCAACCCCATCCCCTAATCAGTCCCTTGCAGTTAGTGCCCCGGGGCCATCAGGGGACAGGGTCTCCCTAGGGAGCAGAAGGCCTGACCTTGGAGCCCTGCCTGCAGTCCCCAGGATACCTCACAAAATACAGTCAAAACACCTGCTTGTTGATAAAAACAAAAGACTAGGACAAGTAAGTTGTAAATAATCATGTCTTAAACTAATATCTCTTATTGTTATATTTAAGGTGTGTTGTGGCTTAATGCATGTGCGTCAAGTGTAATCCCTGATTAGCCTGTTGTGCAGTCTAATCCAGGACGGCACTTTCTGCTTTTATGGTATTTTCTATTTAAAGAAAGTCTCTTCAAAACATAAATGCACTGTAGGTGAAAAGTGCCGTTCTGGATTAGCCTGTACGGCTACGCAAATGCGTTAAGCCCGGGTTTCCCACGACAAGCCTCGTATATTTTCATATACAACCATCATCTATGCTGTTTTTTGCATTTTATGCCATCATGCATGCTTTTTGCATTTTATGCAACATTTTTATGCCCCTACAAAGTGGGAGGTGTTAAGCATTGCACTTGTCAGTCGGCACGTCCCGAAATTGTGTGGATTCAACTCATCTTTAACTGCTTAGCAAATTGTGTTCAACCTTTCACAGCTGAAGAACCTTAACATGTAGGTAATTGTAACTGAAAGAATTATGGCCCTTCGTCATTTTTAACCAAATTTTTTAAGAACTTTTTGTCGAGAACAGATTGAGCTATTGTAATGAAACTTCACACATAGATAACTTATATCGCGACTTTGCTTGAGAATGCATATGGGGTGCATGGGGTCAAGGTCACTGTTACTAAACATAGAAAAACGTTTTCCCCTCGATAACTTGAGATAGCATTGAGATATTTTAATGAAACTTATTACATAGATACCTTATATCGAGACCTTCCTTGTGATTGAATATGCGGTTCGTGGGGTCAAGGTCAAGGTCACTTTTACTAAATATATAAAAACGGTTTTCGGTCAGTAACGAGAGAACGAATGGAGATATTTTATTGAAACTTAAGACCTTATATCAAGAGCTCGCTTGGGATTGCGTATGAAGTGGGTGGGGTCAAGGTCACTAATACTAAAAATAGAAAAACAGTTTCCCTCAAGAACTTAAGAACGAATTGAGATATTTTAATGAAACTTCATAAATATATAACTTATAGCAAGGCCTCACTTGGGATTGCATATGGGGTGTTGAGGTCAAGGTCTCCATTACAAAGACTTTTATTTTTGTGATGACTTATGTATTTCTTTCGAAAAATTGGGTTTTCATAGAATTTCCATGTTTCTTTTTTCCACTATAGAATATTATAATATGAAAATTAATTTATGGAGGCAAAAATTAGTGTTGGTGACATGTCCTTTGGCTGTGTCCAATTATGTGTTGTGCGGGTATCTGTGTCTGTGACACGTCTAGTATAAGTTTTTTTTGGAACAAAATATGAAATCACCATGCTATAGTATAATTTTTGTAATGAAGTTCTGCACATGTATGTCTTATTTGTTTGTAACAAAAAATTGTTACAACAGATTTGATTATTTTTCAGGGCTATTATGGAGCTGTTTACAAGGCAAATTTGACTATGGAAAACAAAGTTATAATAGATGTTGTAGCCAAAAAATTGTTACAACAAATTTGATTATTTTTCAGGGCTATTATGGAGCTGTTTACAAGGCAAATTTGACTGTGGAAAACAATGTTATAATAGATGTTGTAGCCAAAAGTAAGTAACGTCTGTTGTTAAAATTGCTACATCTAACATTATACAATTTTGATAGAATTGACTGTGAAGTTAGTTGGACATTGTCTATTGTGACCAGAAGAACTTGATCTACTTGCATTAATCTACCATTCTGTGACAATATATATGGGGGATATATTATACAGGATTTATGCTGTTCCATCTTTCCTCGCAAAATGTTTCACTCCGAATCTCAATTGAACTATGTCAGAATATTGTCGTCAGTGAATATACAGTGATTTATAAACTTGGGTAATATTGGGTCAAAAACTAGGTCACTTGATCAAATATAATACAAACATGTTTTACCCCGTAGAATCCAAATTTTTCTTCAGTTCATGTTCAGTTCATGTTTAAACTTTGCCAGAAAATTGTCCTCTATGAAATCTGGGTTCTGGTAAAATACGCATCATGTGCGACCCAGAAATTGGTCACTATGTCAAGTAATTTTAAACGCTTCTGCTCACTTCAGGGACTCCATTTTTTCATTAGATTAAGTTAAAACATGGTCAGATGGTTGTCCTCCATGAAATCAAACAGATTTAATCACAGATGACAATTGTTTTACCATAACACATATGGTAAAACAATTGTCATCTGTGATTAAAAATTAGGTGGAACTACATAACCATCTGTTTACTGACTTATTAAGTTGTGTTCGCTCTCTCGTATTATGTTTGATCACATGAGCTCCTGAACCTCTTGTTCTTAATGTAATTGTGTTGTTTGTTTTATTCTCCCAGCATCTTGATGAGGGAAGCATATAGTAATTGTCCTGTCCGTCTGTCTGTGATTCTGTCCGGCATCCGTAATTCCGTACGAGGTTAACTAGATTTTACTACAACACTTGGATAATTACACTGTGGTTGCTTATGACCATTCCCAATCCACCCATATCACCCAACCTCACTTTGGCCTTGACTTTGACCAAATTTGGACTAAGAATTATTCAAATGGGCTATTTCTTGTTTAAATAAATTTCACCGTTTCTGTCTAGCACCAAATACTGCTTACTTTAACACTTGGATACTTCCACAGTTGTTACTTATGACCATTCCCAATCCACCCATATCACACAGTTACTTATAACCATTCCCAATCCACCCATATCACCCAGTTACTTATGACCATTCCCAATCCACCCATATCACCCAGCCTCACTTTGACCTTGATCATGACCTAATTTGGACTTCAAATGGGCTATTTCTTGGTGCACCAACAACGCTTACTACTTTTTGTTTGAGCGTTTTGTTTAAACTTGACATCAAAGCAGCTAATTATGTGTTTTTAGCAAAAATAATCTGACTTTTTAAATATTACTAGTTCATGACACACTGTTAGTTCAGGTGGCATTTATGTTTGCAAAAAATACTCAGAGTATACCAAGAACTAGCTATAAACATCACTTTATGCTTATGTTCTAACTTCTGTATTTTGCTCTTACATTTCATTGTCACGAATACACTTTTGTTTTCTTGTAGTCTTAAAATCGGAGAACCCCAATGAAAAGGATAGAGCAGAATTTGAGAAAGAGGCAAAGGTCATGGGACAGTTAGAGCATGAAAACATTGTAAAATTTTATGGCACTTGTGACAGTGAAATGGGTGAGTAAATTATATACTAAATTTTTAATGTTATGAAAAAAAATTCTGATTTCTGCTTCAGGGGATATTGAATTGTTTACGAAAACTCCTCTATCTTAGCCAATTTTTGTCCAATTTTGTTCTTTTTTTTCGAACTTAAGCTTACATTCTGAGGGGAATTTTAAGGTAAATATAGGAGAAAAATATAAACTTTTTAAGCAGGGGAATGGGGTCAAATTTTGGCCCCCCAAAACATTGGATAGTAAGCTGTTTGAATTCCTACCAGAAATGATTTTTTTTCAGGTTTCTGCCTTGTGATGGACTATCTCCCCATGAAGTCTTTGAACCATTACTTGATAATTAAAAGGGACATACCGAACTGCCAAAGAAATAAACAGGACATACCAAACTGTCAGTTCTTCCAGTTTGCATTTGACATAGCCTCCGTAAGTTTGATTGTATCAAATGAGAGCTTACATGTATTTCAAGACTGGTTACTCAAAAATAAATAACATATAGTTTCAGGAATATATTGCTGTTTATATTAGATAATGATATAGTTTTGTTTTTGTTTCTTACTTGAATATGCTTGAATATTATGCTGTAAAACATGTACAGAGTAATCTGTAGCAGTTTTGCCTCTTACCGATAGTTAAAATCGAATAAGATTGTGTTAAACAATACATGATTTATTGTGTTCACTTCTATTTTACCCAGCAAATGTGATACATGCCTATAGAAGTCATCGTATCCTGTTCTATATTGTCAAAAACTGAAAAAAATCAGAAAGTCACCATTTATTAAATTACATTAATTTCAGTTAAAATAGATATGTGTCTGTATTCACCAACCTATGCTTAGACTTAAGAATATAAAATAGACTTTGTGCATTCACACATTAACTGTGTACAAACAGGTGCGTAGCTTGGTTAACAAAATGTATAGGCACAATAGGCGGAATCTGCGGAATCTATGAAATGACGCTGTAAGCGATAATTTGGGCCACGGGTGTTTATACTTGTATTGTGCTACAAACAACTAACTTCAGCTAAACCCCGACACACAAAATAATTGTAAAATAAGTGTGTGTTTCATGAAATTTATTTCATATTGACGTAATCGACTCGTTAATCAATGAAGTATCAACACAGCCAAGAATGATCCCGTCATGTTTGTATTGCATTTGTGGCATATTAAAATTTGTAATCTCTGGAAAAAATGTATAGGCACGTGCCTACAGTGCCTAAAGGTAGCTATGCCCCTGACAAATGTCGCTTATGTTATTAGGAAATCGTTTCAGATAAAGAATGCGAAAGTTATGTTTGTTTGCTTGTTTGGATTTTTTGCCGTATTGAACAGTATTTCAGTCATATAATGGCGGTCCGTTAACCTACTCAAACTTTTCCTGGGTAAGCTGGTAAGTACTGAGTGCACATACTTATGCCAGTAACTGACAACTGCCCTACTTGAATCAGAGGTAGGGGGAGAATGGCCGTAGAAATAATTTCATGACCAATCCCCACACAAGTTATGTGGCCCGGCTGGGCATTGAACCTGCGATCCTTGGATTTGTAGTCCAGCACTCTACCAACTGAGCTAGCTGGCCCGGCAATGCCAAAGTTAGCAGTGGTGAATTCCATGTTGGATTTGTAGTCCAGCACTCTACCAACTGAGCTAGCCGGCCCGGCAATGCCAAAGTTAGCAGTGGTGAATACCATGTTGGATTTAATAAATAGGGTCTTACAGTGTTTCTTTCACCTTTTGGGGAAAGGTGGCAGGGCCCTTTAGATGGGGAATTTTATGGAAAAGGGGGAATTGTTTTGTTTTTTTAAGCAATATTACATGTTTAGATTATACTTTGTTATAAAACATGAATTAATGAATTGTTTTGCTACAATGATAACTTAGATTATGCACTAACATTTGATGAAAAACTGATGGGATTATTTATTCGAATTCCTCTAAGTCAATTTTTGTCCGATATTGGTCAATTTTTTTTTTTTAATAAAGCTTACATTCTGCAGGGAATTTTAAGTTATATATAGGGGAAACAATGTATACTTTTTAAGCAGGGGAATGGGGCTGAATTGTGGCCCCAAATTGGCCCTAAAAAAACACTAAGAATATAATAATTTTAAGAATAATTGTTATTCTTTAGCCTAGAGCATAAGAATGGGTAAACAAATATGGGACATGGTGGCTTTAATTGCTTTGTGTGGATTGGCTGCTGTAGGGCATGGAGTACCTGGAGTCTAAGAAGATCATGCACTGCGACCTGGCAGCCAGAAACGTCCTGCTGAACTCTGAACTTCGCGCAAAAGTCTGTGACTTTGGCCTTGCGAAGGTCCTCGAGAAGGATTACTACAGACGGCGTACTGATCAGACGATACCTTTGTACTGGTTTGTCGGAATTATGCTCTATATCCCACTAGGATTATCATTTCTTACTTGCCTATGTCAAGTTCAGTCTTTCATGGGCGAACGTGCAATCGCTTAACATAATTCCTGTGCATTGTCAGGGTTAGAAATTCTCAATAAAACACACTTGTCATAATTTCGGAGTTACTTTTGTGTCAATTCGCACAATGACATATTTAACTCGCAAAACAAAAATTTATTCCAAGTGGAATAATGAATATACATGTATAACCCCCAAAAAGATTACAGTAGCAATTATTTTATTTAATTTTTTTTGAACTTAATTACAATGTATTTCCTTGCTCTATAACATACCACAAGCTGACCACCAATATTGTGTGAATTTTAGAAATTATGTGCCCTTTTTTCACTCACAAAGCTTTGCAAGCTTGGATAAAAAATACTCTACAAATTTTCTATTTTTTATTTTACATTTTGTGAGTTCGATCCCTGATTGTTCTTTCCATTTTTTTCCAGGTCAGCTCCTGAATGGTCCACAACTAGAAACGTCTCTCACAAGTCTGATGTGTGGAGTTTTGGAGTAGTTCTATGGGAAATGTTCAGGTAGGTACATGTACAAAGAGTTCATTATTTACATGTACTAGTATATGGCTTTTTAGCACTGAAGTATTGGTATACGGTACATATCCTGTGATGTCAGTTTTCCCTTTGTCCCATGTTTGTCTTCCATCAACAATCAACATTAAATTTTCCACCAATGTCAATCATGTGCACATTTCTCTTGTGTTGTATCCAGTGATTCAACTTGGATATCACATGTGTAACGGTTAACCTGTTTTACATAAAACAGCATCTGGTAAAGCTTGTGACGTGTTTTCGATGCACAATGAATGGAAATTATCCCTTTAACTATAGATGGGGAGGAGTTAACAATCTAAGTGGTAAAACAGGAAAGCTCTGTTGGCTTGCAGTCACTATAGAGTCATCATTTTTCCTTCAAACTTCACCAAACGTTCATTAAATGACAATAAAAACTAACTTGGTCAAGTTCAATAATGGACCTGTTCTGATCAGGAACACTATAGAGTTATTGCCCCTTCTTCATTAAAGTTAATGCAAAAGTTGACTTCATGCAAGATAGAGACTCAGAGCAACAGATGTTAAGGATTTTGCCTGAATAGAGTATTACCCCACCATTTTTTAAAGAAAAGGCAAGCTGTTATACTCGCTCCGGCATCAGCATCTGGCTAGGTTAAAATTGTTCAGTAAAGTAGTTTCTCAGGAATGGCTTGAGGGATTTCATCCAAACTTAAAACACGTATTCCCTATATAGTTAAATGATCTCACAGGCCAATTTTGATAACTGTAGTTTGAAATTTGTCAAAATTATGGGGCTTTTTACACTTAGAAATTTTATATTCCCTCGAGTAGGGTGGCGGCGTCAACTTTTGATTTCCACTCTGTAACTCGAAAATGAATCTTCATACATAGATACTCTAAAGCAATACTTAACTTGGGATTGCATTTGGGGTGGGTTGGGTGGGGTCAAGGTCAAGGTCACTGTTACAAAAATAGAAATAAACAGTTTCTGCTTAATAACTTGAGAACACTCTGAAATATTTTAATGAAACTCATATAGATACCGTATAACAAGACATTACATGGGATTGCATTTGGGGTGGTGTGGTCAAGGTCAAGGTCACTGTTTTGTAAATAAGAAAAATGCTTTCGACTCAGTAACTCAAGAAGGAATTTACTATGTTTAATTGACCCCTACTACCCAAAGAGTTTGTCTCTTGGTGCAATAGTAGATCTATATGAATTGAGTTTTGTCACTGATTACATTTTTAACTGATTGAACAAATGGTTTCAGAACTGGGTATATGCGCCTTATCTGTTGCTCTGTAGATTTGTCCTGTGTTAAGACCACAAAATTGGCTGCTTGTCGCTTGTCATTTTTCAACCCATCTTGACCAAAATAGAAAATAGAAACTCCATTTTTATCATCAAATTGTAACCAATCTAGGAGTTGTTTATTGTTTGTAAATGATCATTAAATGCCTGACAAGTTAAACATGGTCCGGATCGTACCAGGAGACACGAGTTATTGCCCTTTTTTCATGAACAATTTGTTTTTCAGTTACGGAAATGACCCCAAAATGAACTGTGATGCGCGAGACTTTGTTATCAGATTAGACCGTGGAGAGAGACTGAAGCAACCAAACCAGTGTCCAGATGATGTCTACAGTTTTATGCTCTTGTGTTGGAAAAAAGAGCCTGACACACGACCGACTTTCACCCAGTGCAAAGAAAAGTATGTTACCATTTCAATAAACATTAAATTTATTTCAGAACATTAGCATTTGTAAAGTTTGTATGCATACACAGTTTTAACAATACATACAATTAAATTATAATCATTTTACTGCCATTCATATAAAGAATATTATTAATTAAATTTTAGACTGTTTCTGATCTTACAAGCATAGTGACTAGAGTGTTCATCAAGTTAATCTGCATGTATTTTGAAACATAACCTGAGTGTTCATCAAGTTAATCTGCATGTATTTTGAAACATAAGCTGAGTGTTCATCAAGTTAATCTGCATGTATTTTGAAACATAAGCTGAGTGTTCATCAAGTTAATCTGCATGTATTTTGAAACATAAGCTGAAGATGAACCTAAAATTGCTCAGGTGAGCTATTAATATAGGGGACCTCTCTGGCGTCGTCTGTCGTCAACAGTATGGCACGTTATTGCGATGAAGACTACATTATTTATTCAATTTTGACCTTACTTGCACAGTTTGTGTATGACCATAAAATCTTGGTTGGTATTGATAATAACAATATATACATGATATTATAATCATGTTACTGCCATACATATAAAGAATATTATATAATAATTTTTAGGCTGTTTCTGATGTTACAAGTAGTGACCTGAGTGTTAATCAAGTTAATCTGCATGTCTTTCGAAACATTAGCTGAAGATGAACCTAAAATTGCTCAGGTGAGCTATTGGTATTAGGGGACCTCTCCGGCGGCGTCCGGCGTCCATATGCCTTCAACAATTTGGCCCATTATCACGATAAAGACTATATTTTTAGCTTGACTATTCGAAGAATAGATGAGCTTTCCTACTACCCCCGGCGTCGGCGTACGCGTCCACATCTGAATTTGGTTTCAGTTTTTATTCAAAAGTCTTGTAACTTCAAAACTACATAAGTTATTCACTTGAAACTTGAAATATACCTTTGTCATCAACTCCAGTGTCAGGGGCAACATTCCCCATGAATCTGCTTTGTATTTTGACAGAGTTATGCCTCTTTTTCACATAGATTTTCTGGTTACGATGTGTTGAATACAGTCGTCATACTGCTTCTAGAGATACCAAGCGTCCTCAGCTGGGGACCATACATCATCGAGTGTTTCGCCCCTTTAAACCCAGTACACTCTAGTATGGTGGGGCTACAGTGTTGATCAAGCACTGCACGTTGGTAGCTAGCTCCAGCTATGGTGAGATTTACGGAGACAAATCCAGCTTGATGCTTTTTCAGCTGCATTGCTCACATCTGGATAGCGTGTTTTCGGTCGTGACTGGTTATTCCTAGGGCTGTAAACATCTTCCACATGGATGAGGCAGGAAACCCTCTGCATCCTACTTCTACTGGGAACAACCAAGCACTCCATCCCTTCTGTCTGCACTCCTGCATCAGCAGCGAGTACTTATCCAATTTTCTCTCATGGGCCTCATCGCACCTCTCTTCCCAAGGGACTGTCAGTTCTATGGCAACTATTTTCTTGCCTGCACTGGACCACAGAACCACATCTGGTCGGAGGGTGGTGTGGACAACATCGGGAAACAGAAGTCGCTTTTCAAGGTCCACCTTCATCTCCCATGAGTCTGTGGTGCTAAGAATTCCAGTTCTTTGAGACGTTGACTTGGGCTTCTCCCCTTCTTTCACAAACTGTATGTAGCCTGGTTTGGGAGGAGGTGTCCTTTTCTTTCTCCTAGCTTGATCTAGGTTGTGGGCCAACTGTCGCAGCACCCTATCATGGCGCCATCTGTATCGCCCCTGAGAGAGTGCTACATGGCAGGAGGACATCACATGCTCTAGGGTACCTCTCTTCCCGCATAGAGGGCAAGCTGGGTCATCTGTCATTTTCCAATGGTGCAAATTGGCAGGGGTTGGGAGCACGTCATACACACTTCTCAGTAGGAAGTTTATCCTTAGTGGCTCCAGGTGCCATATTTGTGCCCATGTAAGCTTCCGCTCTGGGACTGTCCATTGTGTGCTGCTGCCTTGACTCCCCATCTGCAACAACTGTGCTACCCTGGCTTCCTCCTCTTCTTTCCTTATCATTAGCTGTACCATCTCTCATCTTTTCTGGTTATTGGCTGTCGCCCAGCTATCTCGCTGTCTCATGCCAAGACCCTCTGTTCCAGTGTTGGTTGTTCCAACAATGTCTTGGTGGGCTAGTCTGCTCTGAGCTGCCTCCACAGAGATGAGATTGGCAGTTGGAGCTTTCCTGCTGCGGAGTACAGACCAAGTCCTGTGAAGCTTGGTGGCAACCCTAGCCAGCGTCGCAGATGTTTGCTGATGACTGGCTCAAGACTTTCCACTGTGGTTGTTGGTACCTCATATAACATGAGGGGCCATATGAGTCTTGGCAGGAGGCCATTCTGGTACATCCATGTCTTGAACTTGCCATTTTATCTTGATTAAGACTTCATTTTTCTTCCAATCTTGACCAAACTTCCTCAGTTTGCGTGTGATCAAAAGATTTTAGTAGGAGCCAGAAATGGGTAAGGCTAGACCACAGACACTGGAGTTATGGCCCCTTGCAAAACTTGCCTTTTTATTTCATAGAGACTTAATTTTTCTTCCAATCGTGACTAAACTTCCACAGTTTGTATGTGATCATACAACTGCAGTGGAAGCCAACAATGGGTCAGATTGGGCAACAAACATCAGAGTTATGGCCCCTTTGTTAGTGAAAAAAAAAATGCAAAAATTGCCTTTTTCGTACATAGAGATTTCATTTTTCATTTCATCTTGATAAAACTGCCACATGTTTTGTTTGGCCATAAGATCTTAACACAAGCAGCAAATGAGACAGGCCACAGCAGTTATATACACTTAATTGTGAAAATGAATGCAAAAATGAATTTGTTGCAGGATGGGGACTTCATTTTCAACCAGTCTGGACCAAACTTGCACAATTTGTCTATGACCATAAAATCTAAAGGGAATGTCAATATAGGACGGGTAAATGGCAATACACTCTACTCTTTGAAATAAGCCGGCAAGCATGACAAGACCTTTGAGCAGGGGTTGCAATTATCTTTCAGAACTGCAGCATTAACACTATTCCTCCAAAATTGCCTGCAAAAAGTTGAATACCCTGGTAAAGAAAATATATCCGGGTCCTTACTTGTTCTATGTATGAGAGTAAATCAGCTAGACAAATTATTAAAGGATATTATGGCATACATTCCCACAAGCCTTTCAAATCAGTAAGTCTTTCATCTTTGCCAGTACTCAGGTGAGCCCTTTGTGCCATCATTGCCCTCTTGTTTTTAAACATTACCTCACTTCGTTTACATGAGGCTTGTCGTCTAGTCTAGGACAACAATTTTCGCTTTTATGGTATTTTTTGGTTTCTATGTAGTCTCTTCTAAACATAAATCCACTGTAGGCGAAAAGTGTCATCCTGGATAAAGTGTCATCCTGGATTAGCCTGTACAGGCTAATCCAGGATGACACTCAATCCAGGATGCACAGGCTAATATGCGACAACACTTTACACACATGCAATAAGCCCAGTTTTCCCACCACATGCCTCAAATGAATATCTAGCCATAAGTTGTACATACACCACATCAGCTTGCCTTCAGAATTGGGTACACTTTTAGATGTGTCTAAAATGTTGAAACCTAACTTACTTATTGTCAGTAATTCTACCTTACAAACTTACTATCAATTGTCATACATGATTTACTATCAGTCATCATTCTTTATCTACCTTATATCATTTATACTGCCTGCCTATGTACCTACTTACTAAAAGTCATTTTACTTTTATTACTTATCAATCATCCATACCTTACCTACTGACTGTCAGTCATTCTACCTTACCTACCATCTATCAGTCATTCTGCCTTACCTACTTTCTGTCAGTCATTCTGCCTTAGCTACTATCTCTCAGTCATTCTGCCTTACCTACTTTCTATAAGTCATTCCGCCTTAGCTTCTTTCTATCAGTCATTCTGCCTTACCTACTATCTATTAGTCATTCTGTCATAGCTGCTATCTATCAGTCATTCTGCCTTACCTACTTTCTTTCAGTCATTCTACCTTAGCTACTATCTATCAGTCATTCTGCCTTACCTACTTTCTATCAGTCATTCTGCCTTAGCTATTATCTATCAGTCATTCTGCCTTAGCTACTTTCTATCAGTCATTCTGCCTTACCTACTTTGTATCAGTAATTCTACCTTAGCTACTTTCTATCAGTCATTCTACCTTAGCTACTTTCTATCAGTCATTCTGCCTTAGCTACTATCTGTCAGTCATTTTGCCTCATCTACTATCTATCAGTCATTCTACCTTACCTACTATCTATCAGTCATTCTACCTTACCTACTATCTATCAGTCATTCTACCTTACCTACTATCTATCAGTCATTCTACCTTACCTACTATCTATCAGTCATTCTACCTTACCTACTATCTATCAGTCATTCTACCTTACCTACTATCAATCAGTCATTCCACCTTACATACTATCTATCAGTCATTCTGCCTTACCTACTATCTATCAGTGATTCAACCTTACCTACTATCTATGATTCATTCTACCTTACCTACAATCTAGCAGTCATTCTACCTTAGCTTCTATCTATCAGTCATTATACCTTACCGCCTATCTATCAGTCATTCTACCTTACCTACTATCTATCAGTCATTCTGCCCTAGCTACTTATTATTAGTCATTCTACCTTAGCTACTATCTATCAGTCATTCTGCCTTCCCTACTATCTATCAGTCATTCTACCTTACCTACTATCTATCAGTCATTCTGCCTTATCTACTATTTATTAGTCATTCTACCTTACCTACTATCTGTCAGTCATTCTGCCTTTCCAACTATGTATCAGTAATTCTACCTTACCTGCTATCTATCAGTCATTCTGCCTTACCTTCTATCTATCAGTCATTCTGCCTTACCTACTATCTATCAGTCATTCTAACTTACTATCTATCAGTCATTCTGCCTTAGCTACTATCTATCAATCATCTTGCCTTACCTACTTTCTATCAGTCATTCTACCTTACCTACTTTCTATCAGTCATTCGGCCTTACCTACTTACTATCAGTCATTCTGCCTTACCTACTTTCTATCAGTCATTCTCCTTTACCTTATATCTATCAGTCATTCTGCCTTAGCTCTTACTATCAGTCATTCTGCCTTACATAATTGCTATTAGTAATACTACATTTCCAACTTACTATCAACTATCATACCTTACCTACTTCCTTTAAATCATTGTACCTTACATACTATCAATCATCCTATCTTACCTACTTACTATGTTACTTACTTATTAACAGTCAGCCTACCTTACCTACCCACTATCAGCCACCCTACATTACCCTACATTACAGACTTGCTGTAAATCTTCCTTCCTTTCATTCTTTCCTTCAATCACCCTACTTTACCCACTTGCTGTAGGTCACCCTACCTCACCTACCTGCTGTAAGTCGCCGTACCCTGCCTACTTGCTATAAATCATAAATTATCTACTGACAATCAATTATCCTGTCTTACCTACTTACTATCAGTCATTTCATCTCACAAACTTGTCTATATATTATATTCCACATCTTGTTACCTATAAATATCTTACCATGCCTAGTTACCGATCAGTAAACCTTACATAGCTATTTATAGATCAGCCTACATTACTGAGTCTAACTTACCTTTCCGTACATCTTATAATAAGTATTTATTCAACTGATACTAGAGGGTATGGTCAATTTTAATGCTTGGATTTATTGGGTTGGCTGGACTACATGGAATGACAAAATTTGTATCACTGTGTTCGTGCCATTACATTTATTACCTTGGCTGTATTATTAGTCAGATAATTGTACCCCCACAAATGAAGTTTAGGCAGGATATATAGGAGTGAGCTTGTCGATCCGTCTGGTCTGTTGGTTTTTGGTTTTCAGGTGATATCTCAAGAAAGGCCTGACATATTTTAGTAATTTTTGGTACACATGTGTAACATCATAGAATACAGGTCAAGTTCAATGATGATTACAAACCACTAAATTTTGACAGAGTTATGGCCCCTTTTCGACTTAAAATTCCCTTAAAACACGGTTTCCCGATGATAACTCAAGAAAGGCTTGACATATTCAAATAATTTTTGGTACACATGTGTAACATCATAGAATACAGTTCAAGTTTGATGTTGGTTACAAACCACTAAATTTTGACAGAGTTATGGCCCCTTTTCAACTTTTTTTTAAAAATTCCCTTAAAACATGATTTCCAGACGATAACTCAAGAATGGTTGGACATATTCAAATAATTCGTGGTATACATGTGTGGCATCATAAAATACTGGTCAAGGTCGACTTTGGATACAAACCACTAAATTATGACAGAGTTATGGCCCTTTATTTGACTTAAATTCCCTAAATACATGGCTTCCTGACGATAACTCAACAATGGCTTGACATATTTTAATAATTATTGGTATACACGTGTAGCATCATAAAGTACAGGTCAAGTTTGACTTTGGTTACAAACCACTAAATTTTGAAAAAGTTATGGCCCCTTTTTTAATTAAATTCCCGAAAAACATGGACAGTTACTCATGAAAGGCTTCACATATTTATATTATTTTTGGTATATAGGTCTAACATCATAAAATACAGATCAAGTTCAACTTTGGTTACAAACCACTAATGTTGACAGAGTTATGGCTCCTATTGAAATTAAATTTTTCCAAATACACTGTTGATAATTTGCAAATTAAATCATTCTCTCTCTGTCCATTTCTTCGAAAAGATGCCATAGTTTTGTGACAAGGCCATATAGTGGGGGTATATGCGTCACTAATGTGACAATTCTAGTTCCATTGGTACATTTAATGTCAATTTTTCTGTTTTCAGTTTTAGACAGTCATTAAAGTCACAGAGATGTTCTCATGAAAATCATCGCAGTATAGCAGCAAGCCAGGTTCCTCCCTCAGATATGGAAGCCACCAACATTCACGCTAATGGATTGGCGCACGGATCCACCATTGCATACAATAGGCAGCCCAGGCTTAGCACAGCTACAGTGGCAGCAACTAAATCTAACATAACCAGTTGTTCTGATGCATCCAACATGAATAAATATAGTGTAATCCTGAGTGAGGCCTCTTTACAGATTTTTGTAGACCAACAAATCGGCCATGTAAGTATTCCTGTTGTAGCGTTTTTGCAAACTACATGTACATGTTTCAAAATGAATTTTTGAAAATATGAGCATTTGGTTACTTTTTTTTATTTCTAAGTGCCAACCTAATCTGAGTTTATTTTAAGTATTCCACGAACCAATTTTAACACTTATCTAATCAGTTAATAGATACAAATTAAAAATTTAGAAATAATCAGTTAATAGATAAAAATTGAAAATTTAGAAATGAAACTTTTATCAAATTGTTTTGTTTTCTAATTGCAGGGTGCATTTGGGGATGTCTTCATGGGAAGATTTGAAGATAAGGATGTTGCGGTAAAACAGTGCCGAAATGTCAGTGAATACCCCAGATTCCAGCGTGAATTCGAACTACTGTACAAGCTCAGGTTCAGCAGTAAACGACGTCATCCAAATATTGTTGAGTTCATCGGATTATATGACTTAAAAAGTAATCATGGAACTACAATCATATAGGAATGCTTTCAGTTACCAGAGAGAGCTTCTGTTACTGAGCTGAAAACAGTTGAATTCACGTTGTTTTTTTTTTTAGCTCACCTGAGCACGAAGTGCTCAGTGAGCTATTGGTATAGGGCACCTCTCCTGTGTCGGCCGTCGTTTGTCGGCCGTGTGCCGTCAACAGTTTGTTTCATTTTCACGCTGGAGACTTCACTTTTTATCCAATCTTAACCAAACTTGCACAGTTTTGTGTATGACCATACAATCGCGGATGGGATTGTTATTGGGCCAGATCACACCAGTAACACTAGAGTTATTGCACCTTTTTCATGCAAAAAAGTGCAAAAATGCCTTTTTCCAACATATAGAGTTTATTTTCCATCCAATCTTAACCAAACTTTCACAGTTTGTGTATGACCATCAGATTTCAGCAGACGCCAAAAATGGGCCAGATCGTTTTCAAACACCTGTGTTAGTGCCCTTTGTTTATGACAAATATACAAAAATGGATATTATTTAGGATAGAGACTTCATTTTTTATCCCATCTTCACCAATCTTGCACAGTTTGTCTATGACCATGAGATTACAGTTGAAGTCGAATATAAGCAAGATTGGACCAGAAACACTGGAGTTATTGCCCTTTGTATGTGAAAAAAATATGCAAAAATGGACATTATTCAGGATAGAGACTTTATTTTTCATCCGATCTTCATCAATCTTGCACAGTTTGTATATTACCAGAAGATTACAGGCCAAGTTGAATATAAACAAAAACGGGCCAGAAATCCAGAGTTATTGCCCTTTGTTTGTGAATTTTTTTTACAAAAATGGACATTATTCAGGATACAGACTTCATATTTCGTCCAATCTTCACCAATCTTGCACAGTTTGTCTATGACCATAAAATTAAAGGTTAAATCAAATATAAGCAAAATTAGGCCAGAAACATCGGATTTATAGCCCTTTGTGAAAAAAATACTTTATTGTTCATCACATCTTCACCAGTTGTGCACAGTTTGTTTATGAATGTAAGATAACAGGTGAAGTAGAATATAAGCATGTTCGGGCCAGAAACACCAGAGCTATTGCCCCTTGTTATGGAAAAGAACATCAACAAGTTATCAATGATTGGCTTGCACACACGATTTTTTATTCAATGTTGACCAAACTTGACAGTTTGTGTATGACCAAAAAAATGACTGATAAAATTTGATTTCCAACAGTTGCAAACCTTGCATGCAGTTATTTGTACATGCAACATTGATGTCTTCAGAGCCTGCATTAACATCATTTATCATCATTGGACAGAAAATTATCAAAGAAAACAGTGACTGGGAAACCCATGTGAAAAAAATGCAATATTTGCGCATAAAATTAAGAAAAATTGCGAAGAAATATTCACCGATGTGATTTTAAGTCGCATCGAAATTTTTAAGAACTAATCGAAAAACAATGCACAATGTTCAGTCCAGTTTGCAGTTGTGTCACAGTGCGGTGAAATTATATCCATAATATTAATTTGTCAGTCTAAAAAATCAATATCAAGTGGCGGATCCGTGGTCTAGTGGTAACACACTGGCTTCACAACCCAGGGGTCGCAGGTTCCATCACCTTCTACACCCAAACCTACTAACTTGTTTTTCGCATGAGACGTTAAACGGAGGTGCAGTGTACTACGTTCTTTACACCAGTTACTAAAAGATCCAGGGTCGCCTCTGAAACTCCTGTATCTTGCACTATCCCCTGTAACCCAACTAACAAGTCTTCTCGGAGGTGATGGCCATATGAGAGAGAATCCAGTGCACTCGATAAAAATATACTACCCACACATCAATATCAACAGACACTCTTTACACTTTGAACAGGAAGCGCGAGAGTCTGCTTGGTGTATTTGTCTCTAATGAAAGTGAGAAGTTCACAAAATGTGATTGATGTAAATCCAATTAAAAACAGAGAAAATCCCATTCATTTTTGAAAAAGCCCATATATTTTTGTGGGGATGAGATTTTATATATATTTATATATTTTATCTCTCATGGAAAAATCCTTTCCCAGACACTGAGGAAAAGCAAAACTTGACCTTATAGCACAGCCATCGCAATTATCGCACTGCAACGAGTTCTCCAAAACTGTTTGCAAAAAAGACATCAAAATCTACTGTTTCTGCATTTTCCAGAATTGTCAATGACTTAATGAAAAAGGGTCAGGTAAGAATATCGAGAAAATTATCTGAGAACCATTAGAAACCCAACCAACTACCCAACTCGTACATTAGTTAGCCCATTGCACAAACCGATGTTTTAAATCAGATCGTTCCTATCCCTCTTTGTGTATCATTCAGATTCCCTAATTTTTAAACCTGTCACAGCAGTATTGTCTTGATCTGTACCAGTTCTCAGGTGGGCACTTTGGGCCATTATGGCCCTCTTGTTTTCAAATTTCCATGCAATAAAACGAAAAATGCACTCATTTCAAGCTGAGAAAGTTATCTGTTTTTATCTCATCTGAGCACAAATGCTCGGTTTTCTATTGGTATAGGGACTTCTATTGTGTCGTCTGGCGTCCGGCGTCCATATGCCGTCGACCATTATCGTTATCATGATAAAGACTTTTTTATTCAATCTTTACCTTACTTGCACAGTTTGTGTGTGACTATAGAATCTGGTATCAATAATGGGTCAAATCAGACCAGGAATCCTAGAGTTATTGCCCCTTTTTCATTGAAAAAAAGCCTTTTTCCAAAATAGAGACTTCATTTTTCATATAATGTTCACCAAACTTCCAGTTTGTGTGTCACCATACGATTTCAGTGAAAGCCAAAGATGGGCCAGGTTTGGGTGTTATTGCCCCTTGTTTTTGAAAAAAAGAAGCTAAAATTGCCTTTTTCCTTGATGGAGACTTCATTTTTCAACCAATCTTGACCAAACTTCCACAGTTTGTATGTGACCAAAAGATGTTAGTGACAGGCAAGAATAGGCCAGATTAGGCCACAAACAGCTGAGTGTTATGGCCCCTTGTTTGTGGATAAAAAATTAAAAATGCAAAAATTTCCTATTTCCTTGTTATAGACTTCATTTTTCATCCAATCTTGACAAAACCTCCACAGTTTGCATGTGACCACAAGATCTCAGCTGAAGCCAACAATGGGCCAGATTGGATCACAAACACCTGCGTTATGGTCCCTTCTTTGTGCAGAAAAGCACAAATTGCCCTTTATCTGCATAGAGACTACATTCTTCATCCAACCTTGATCAAACTTCCACAGGTTTTGTATGACCATTATATCTCAGCAGAAGCCAATAATGGGGCAGATCAGGCGCACACACTGGACTTATTGCCTATTAATTTTGAAAATAGATGTATAAGTTGACTTAATGCAGGATTGGAAACTCCTTTTTTTCACCCAATCTGGACCAAGCTTGCACAATTTGTCTATGATGAATAGATCTCTGGTGAAATCGAATATAGGAAGGTTACATGGTAATACACTCCACTCTTCAGAACAAGATGGCAAACATGGCATTGCCTTTCCACAGCCATCGCCATTAACTTTCCAAACTTCAGCATTAGTACTTATTTTAAGCACTGATCTGCCGTACGTTTCCAGCCTTTTGTTCAAGCTTTTCACAACAGTAAGGTCTTCATCTTTGCCAGTATGCTGGTTGGCCCTTTGGGCCATCGTGGCCCTTTTCTTTTACCATTTAGACACCTCAGATTACACCAATATTGTAGTATCACTCATTTGGACTGAGTACGCTGGTGCAGGTATAATCAAATCTCATTGATGTAACCAATTTATTGAAACTTGGGTAAACATTAATAATTATTACCTTCTTTTGCTCAGTGATTAAGCATAAATTCAGTCATTGAAATTAGCAGTTGCGAAAAGCCCATATTCTATTATTAATACTTGATAGCTAGAAAATGTTACAAGACGGCTTATATATATGAGGCGTGTCATGGGAAAACCAGTCTTAATGCATGTGCGTAAAGTGTCGTCCCAGATTAGCCTGCAGTCCGCACAGGCTAATCCAGGATGGCACTTTCTGCCTACAGTGGATGTATGTTTAGAAGAGACTTTCTTGAAGCAGAAAATAACATAAAAGCGGAAGTGCCGTCCTGGATTAGCCTATGCGGACTGCATAGGCTGAGCCGGGACGACACTTTACGCACATGCATTAAGACCGTTTTTCCCATGACGCACCTCATATATAAAGCTGAGAATCTGAGCAAGCCCAGCTCAAAATTTACCAATGCAGGGCTTATGGGCTTGTGCCAATCTGGACCACTATCAATTTAATTTGCTTCTATGCACGAAAGATTATTATATGCTTTTTAGTGAAATATCAAATTTTATTGGTGGCAGAAAATTTTAAATTTTCACTGTTCGAGCAGTTAAAATATAAGATTTTATATTTTCACTGCAGTGAAAATATGACATAAAACGGACTATGTTTTTCATAAAGAGCATCGATCTACAAGTAGTGGTTTACAACCCTTGGCCAATTTATATACATGTACAGTATGTACATGCATGTGTTTACATAAAACACATTATAAAATTCAACACAATTATAATTTAGCGACAACGACTCACAAAATATGGCACTTTTTTCCCACTATACTAACGAGTGACAGTTTTGGAATAATTTATGACGTCATTCTTATGACGTCAGAAGACACTAACTTGTGACGTTTAAGCTTATCTCGCGCAATGTTTTTTATTGTCCAAAAGCATAAAATAAAAAGAAAATGTGTTGATTTCGGTGTAAGATCGTATTTTATTTCACTCGTGATCATAGAAAAAATTTATTTTTCCACTCGTGGCTGCGCCACTTGTGAAAATATCATTTTCTATGAACACTCGTGAAATAAAATAAGTTCTTGCACCGAAATCAACAAATATCCTCTATTTCATGTACTGGTGGACTGGATGTTGATTGTTTTATCCATATATTAATTAAGATACAAGTTTAATCAGACAAACATATTCCCTATACCTTTATTATTAGGTTCATAAGTCCCATATAATGGTGCATTTGATGTTGAAAGATTATTTAAAGACATGTTTGAACATGTTCTGTGTTTTTTTTTCAGACCCAAATATTCACTGTGCCTATGTGATGGAGTATGCAGACAATAAATCTCTCGTCAATTTCTTGAAGAAGCAGCAAGTGGCTGTACAGTTGAAGCTCAAACTGCTCAAGGATGTTGCTGATGTAAGTATAACAAATTAGTTTGAGTTTGATTATTTAGTAATGTGCTTGTATTGTTCTATGGCTAACTAGTCATGTGATTGTATTCTACAATGGCTAACTAGTCATGTGATTGCATTCTGTTATGGCTAACTAGTCATGTGATCGTACTCTATAAGGCTTACTGGTCATGTGATTGTACTCTTATTGTTGCTAACTAGCCATTTGATTGTACTCTATTATGACTAACTAGTCATTTGATTGTACTCTATTATGACTAACTAGTCATTTGATTGTACTCTATTATGACTAACTAGCCATTTGATTGTACTCTATTATGACTAACTAGCCAATTGATTGTACTCTATTATTACTAACTAGTCATTTGATTGTTCTCTATTATGACTAACTAGTCATTTGATTGTACTCTATTATGACTAACTAGCCATTTGATTGTACTCTATTATGACTAACTAGCCAATTGATTGTACTCTATTATTACTAACAAGTCATTTGATTGTACTCTATTATGACTAACTAGTCATTTGATTGTACTCTATTATGACTAACTAGTCATGTGATTGTACTCTTATTATTGCTAACTAGTCATGTGATTGTACTCTTATTATTGCTAACTAGTCATGTGATTGTACTCTATAAGGCTTACTTGTCATGTGATTGTACTTATATTATTGCTAACTAGTCATGTGATTGTACTCATATTATTGCTAACTAGTCATGTGATTGTACTCTATAAGGCTTACTTGTCATGTGATTGTACTTTTATTATTGCTAACTAGTCATATCATTGTACTCTTATTATTGCTAACTAGTCATGTGATTGTACTCTATAAGGCTTACTTGTCATGTGATTGTACTCTATAAGGCTTACTTGTCATGTGATTGTACTTTTATTATTGCTAACTAGCCATGTGATTGTACTTTATCATACCACTATGCTGATATCGGCCTGATACAAAGGTGCCTGATATATTTTATTATATCAGGTCAGTAGCGTTTATATCAGTCAATGTTCGGAGGTACGTCATATTATTCGAAAACAACTATAAAGTCAACAGTTTCAGTAAAAATATATCCGAATCAACAAAACGAAACAATTTGATACCAAGAACGTATATAGTTTATTATTTTTTATCGTCATAAATTACAAAAACGATATTTTTTAAATATTCACATAAACCCGCACTTTGGAAGTGATATGACGCCGTCTATGGAACACAATAAATCATCCATACAAATTTATTTCAATACTTTCATAATAAATGCACTAAAATTCACTACACAGCATCAGTTTATGTTGAACCACAAACATTATTACCAAAAATTGAACACACTATAGTCAAATACTGTCAATATTCAATACACAACTCCAAAATGGCGTCTCCAAACAATTCGGCGTTGTGAGTTCTCCGATAAAATTGATCGTTGCAATCCATTTCAGTTCGCAGTTTCAGTATTTTATGAATGAGCATGCGTGTAATCTATGTATTCGTAGTGAAAACAGTTCACTTATCATTACATTATGTTAATAATCAGGTATTATTCAGTCAACTTTTAGAAATCCATAACTACATATACGTGAACGTGTAAAAGTCGGCTCAGCCAAATCAGCGCCGCCCGTAGTTTTTAAATATATAAACATCAGCTCGGTAGGGTATGATAAATAGATGAACAGGTTACCGCCTGGTCTTGTATATTATATTAGGTTCAGCACGAATAAAATAATGGCTCGGCAAGCCTCGCCATTATATTATTCTAAGCCTCACCTGATATATTACACAAGACCAGACAGTAACCTGTTATTCTCTATCTATTATGACTAACTAGTCATGTGATTGTACTCTCTTATGGATAATTAGTCATGTGATTTTACTCTATTATGGCTAACTAGTCATGTGATTGTATTCTGTTATGGCTAACTTCTCATGTGAGTGTATACTCTATTATGGCTAACTACTCATGTGATTGTACTATATTCTGGCTAACTAGTCATGTGATTGTACTATATTCTGGCTAGCTACTCATGTGATTGTACTCTGTTATGGCTAACTAGTCATGTGATTGTACTCTGTTATGGCTAACTAGTCATGTGATTGTACTATATTCTGGCTAACTAGTCATGTGATTGTACTCTATTCTGGCTTGCTAGTCATATGATTGTACTCTATTATGGCTAACTAGCCATGTGATTGTACTATATTCTGGCTTGTTAGTCATGTGATTGTACTCTATTATGGCTAGCTAGTCATGTGATTGTACTATATTCTGGATTGTTAGTCATGGGATTGCACTATATTCTGGCTAGTTAGTCATGTGATTGTACTCTGTTATGGCTACCTAGTCATGTGATTGTACTATATGTTGGCTTGTTAGTCATGTGATTGTACTATATTATGGCTAGCTAGTCATGTGATTGTACTATATTCTGGCATGTTTGTCATGTGATTGTACTATATTATGGCTAGCTAGTCATGTGAGTGTACTCTATTCTGGCTTGTTAGTCATGTGATTGTACTATATTCTGGCTAGCTAGTCATATGATTGTACTCTATTATGGCTAACTAGTCATGTGATTGTACTATATTCTGGCTTGTTAGTCATGTGATTGTACTCTATTCTGGCTTGATAGTCATGTGATTGTACTCTATTATGGCTAGCTAGTCATGTGATTGTACTATATTCTGGCTTGTTAGTCATGTGATTGTACTATATTCTGGCTTGTTAGTCATGTGATTGTACTATATTCTGGCTTGATAGTCATGTGATTGTACGCTATTATGGCTAGCTAGTCATGTGATTGTACTCTATTCTGGCTTGTTAGTCATGTGATTGTACTATATTCTGGCTAGTTAGTCATGTGATTGTACTATATTCTGGCTTGTTAGTCATGTGATTGTACTATATTCTGGCATGTTTGTCATGTGATTGTACTATATTATGGCTAGCTAGTCATGTGATTGTACTCTATTCTGGCTTGTTAGTCATGTGATTGTACTCTATTCTGGCTAACTAGTCATGTGATTGTACTATATTCTGGCTAACTAGTCATGTGATTGTACTCTATTATGGTGCTATTATGGCTAACTAGCCATGTGATTGTACTCTATTATGGCTAAATAGCCATTGATTATACTCTATTATTGCTAACTAGTCATGTGAGTGTACTCTATTATGGCTAACTAGACAGTCAATGTATTCTATTATGCTAAAAAAGTTAATGAATTGTTTCTCAGGCACTGTTTCAAAAAATCAGGAGGGAGGGCAAATTTATTTATTTTTTTATGTATTTGTTTCCTAATCTTTTCTATTGGCACTATGTTATGACTTGTTAAAACAAGAAAATAAGTACAGATTAAAGACATTTTTAAGTTTTAATAACAACATAAGCATCCCTTTTTACTAAATTCTAAATATAGATTTATTAATTGCTCATGTTACAAACGGTCATTATGCAAGCTGACGTAAAAGGCAATCAATTTGAATTTTCATAATTAACATAAGTGCCTTCAAATTGATATATCATCAGCATTAAAGTACTTATATTTATAGAATTTAACTGTTTGTAATTCATATTTTGATAACGGTCAAAAATAGGAATTATTTGAAAAAAAATACCAGCAATTTTTGGAAAAGAAAATCAACACATATCAATGCAGCTGGCATATTCGTTCCCATAGGACTTATATTGACACAGATTTTCTTCAGAAAATAGGGAATGCTATAACACAAGCAAAAGCATCTAAGAAACAAAAGTTTAAATCAACAAATAGACAATATTTATAAAGGTTCCCATTTGAATATGATAATTTTTTTAAGTTGAGATTTTCACAGTATTTCACATTTTGTGTATATCCGATTTATATAATTAAATCAGACAGAAAGAAAGTTACTGGAAATATCAAAATTTTAAATCAGACAGGAAGAAAGTTACTGGAAATACCGAAATCTCTGCTGGGTTACTCTTCTTCCGCTATGTTAAAATGCGGATTCTTTTACTTTAAAGCTGCTGTCCATGCAATCTAATTCAATACATCGTCGTTTTAGTAATAGTTCTTATGAGCATTTATGGTGTTTATTGGTCCGAAATCTGTTTCTTTTTGTCCAAAGGCATTTTATACTGTTTTGTTCAAAAGCGCTTGATACGAACGGAATATACTATAACGTATGTGCTGGTTTACTCCAGAGTCATCACCAGTTATCGCATACAGAAAATAGATGATAGCAAGTTACCAAAATGTTAATAATCGATCGTCAAAAAATATTGAATAAATTTTTTTTTTGGCATGAAATAAAAATTGTGGTGGGCCATAAAAAACGTTGCGGCGCTGCTTGAAAAACAATTCATTAACTTTTTTGGCCTTATAGCTATCTAGTCATGTGAGTGTATACTCTATTATGGCTAACTAGTCATGTGAGTGTATACTCTATTATGGCTAACTAGTCATGTGAGTGTACTCTATTATGAATAACTAGTCATGTGATTGTACTCTATTCTGGCTAACTAGTCATGTGATTGTACTCTATTCTGGCTAACTAGTCATGTGATTGTACTCTATTCTGGCTAACTAGTCATGTGAGTGTATACTCTATTATGGCTAACTAGACATGTGATTGTACTCTATTATGGCAAACAAGTCATGTGATTGTACTCAATTCTAGTTAACTAGTTATGTAATTATTGATACATTTGGAAAATGTTAGTTTTAAATTGTTATTTCTGTCATGGGACTGATTGCAGATTTGGGTTAATATATTGTTATAATCTTGACAAATGTGATTTTTCCTTCATTAACATTGTCATTTCAGGGAATGCACTTCCTCTTTGAAAACAGAATTATACACTGTGACCTGACTGCTGAAAATATTCTTGTTAAGTCTGACCGTTCTGCTCTCATATCTGACTTTGGCTGGGCGAAGGAACTGGAGCTGGAAAAGGATATGGAAGATTTCACATACAGTCGCTCAAACCTCAAGACAAAGATATTATGGTAAGCGGTTGCATTGACTCAGCCATTGATTTTGAATTGTTAGCCTGAAATGGATAAAAAAAATTGGAAGGCCTAAACTTTATAGTTAATAAAAACTTTTAAAACAAATCTTTTATCCCAAATAAACATTTTAAATTACTTACATGCAAAATATTTATTCATAGCTGTACATTGTTTCGTCTATATATTTTAGTTCAATTGAAGAGTTCAATTTGCATTCAGAGATGATTTCTGCTTCTGCTAACTAAAGCTTTTTCAAACATAAATTGGTATATTATTATAATTAAACTTTTGTGATGATACAGTCATGTAAATATAATAACATTATAGGCACAATTTTAGGGCAGATTCAGGAAAACAGCATAATAAAATGAGACGTGTCGTTGGAAAACAGGGCTTAATGCATGTGCGTAAAGTGTCATCACGGATCAGCCTGTGCTGTTCACACGGCTAATCCAGGATGGCGCTTTCTGCCAACAGTGGATTCAAATTCAGAAGAGCCTTCATTGAGACAGAAAATACCATAAAAGCGGAAAGTGTCAACCCGGATTAGCATATGTGGACTGCACTTTACACCTATGCTTTAAACCCCGGTTTCCCACGACACGCCTCATGTGTACATGCAAACAGGAAATATTTTAGATCCGTGTCTAGAAAACTGCATTGTAATACGAAACTAAATACCTTTAAAGGGCATTATTTTAGATCACTGTCCGTAAAACAGATTGGTAGCATGTTGCCAGTAACTGTTAAAGGAAATTGTTATCCCTCATTGTCTGTAAAACAGATTGGTAGCATGTTGCCACTAACTGTTAAAGGAAATTTTTATGCCTCATTGTCTGTGAAACAGATGGTAGCATGTTGCCAGTAACTGTTAAAGGAAATTTTTATCCCTCATTGTCTGTAAAACAGATTGGTAGCATGTTGCCAGTAACTGTTAAAGACAGTTTTTTATCCCTCATTGTCTGTAAAATAGATTGGTAGCATGCCACCATTAACTGTTAAAGTGATTATTTTAGATCATTGTCTGGAAAACAGCGTAATAATGTATTACTATTGACTGCTTAAGGCAATTTTTTAGATCAGTTTCTAGATAAAACAGCACGCTAATAGATAATAAGTGATAACTGTTAACTGGCAATATTTTAAGTCAGTTTCTAAAAAATAGCTTGGTAATATGTTACCATAACAACAAACTTTCTAGGTCAGCACCTGAAGTCCAGTACTCCCAGTACACGAGATTCTCTGACAACTGGAGCTTTGGGGTTGTGTGTTGTGAGGTGTTTCTGGATGGAAAGCAACCTCAGTTTGATGGCTCAGATAAATGTACTGACAACTTTGATCTCTACTGGTCAAAAATCAATAAAGGAGAGCGGTTGCCATGCCCAGAATTGTGTCCACAAGAAATATATGATGGTGTAATATTGAGATGCTGGGAAAAAGAATATCTGAAGCGGATTCGATTCCTTGATATCATTGACGTCATTAGCTCATGGTAATCTTAAACTTTTGCATCAAATACCACTTTGAACAGTAGAAATATCATGATTCAAGCGTTTCACATTAAAAAAAAATATCATGGGAAATGTTCTGAGATTTTACTTGGTTTATTTTAAAATTTATCTCTTTGTCCCATCAGTCTGTCTGTCGGTCTGTCCCAAAACTTGTCCGGACTCAAACTTCACCATGCATTGAATTAACCTACAAAACACGGTGTGTGGCGCGCAAGAACTGTATAGCTACCTTAAAGGTCAAAGCCATACTTTTAGATCATAGGTCAAAATAGAGTGCTTTATTATTAACCAGATGGCTACCTTAAAAGTCAAGGTCATACTTTGAGGTCAAATGTCAAAATAAAGCGCCTCTTGTAATATTTCGATTCCACACTTTGACTTCTGAATGCCTCTAAGGATTTGAATATTACTTTAGAGCATTATTCCCCATTACCATACAATGTGTCGCCCTCTTGTTGTATTTCGTTTCCACACCTAAACTTCTGAATGCCTCTAAGGATTTAAATATTACTTCAGAGCATTATTCCCCGTTACCATACAATGTGTTGCGTACATGACTTATGCTTGTAGGTCAAAATCAAGGTCACAGTACAAGGTCACAAGTTAAATATTTGTATTTCGTTCCTCTCCATAACTTCTAAATGCCTGGAAGTAGTTTTATATTACTTCAAATTATTATTTTACATGAAAGGACAAAGTGTCACAAAGATGTCCCAAATCAGTCAAAGGTCAAGGTCACAATTGAAGGTCAAAGGCTAAATATGTTTGAATAGTTTCCAATGTAGTCTTTGCATTTCAAGCACATTTTTCCTCCTATGCAAGTCAATTTGTCAGGCAATGCATTGTTCTGTGTCAAAGCAGTACAACTGCAAACCTCTTTACCTTTGTCAAAAGTGGTATGTGGGGGTATTAATCACCGATAGTAATAGCTCTAGTTTGAAATGAAATTAAATTATTTAAAATCATTTTATATACCAACAGATTTTTGGAGCTACTTGTAATGGAAAGAAGTCTTGCCTACTACATCCATTAATATTTGATATCTTGATGCCAATTCTTTTATAGACAACAGGAGTTTGCTAAGATTATGACTACATGGTTATCCCTAAGACACTTTGTTCATGTAAACGGGTATGTATTTTTTAGGTTAGAATGTCATCCATCCTAGATCACAGTGGATAACAAGAGATTTTTCAACATTCCAGAACAAAGCCAAGTTTGTGATCCTCTACATTAGGTGTTGCCACTTTGTTTACAAATTTTTAAATTTTTTTAGCGGCATACTATTAAATCTTTGTTGTTTGATTCTGATTTTCATTGCCAGAATAAGTTTTTGTTAATATTCGTACCTAAGATTCGTTTTAATAAATTTACTTAAAGTTAAATAATCACTTTTATGCCATATTAAATTAACATAAATTAACATTTAGGTTATGGCCAGTGCCATTTTGTTGTATTTTGAGCTTGTGTTTTACAAATATAGTTTAAAGCAGGTTTGTTAACCATGACTGAGACACAACTTTTAGGATCTTTTCACTGGTTTAGTTGGTAATTGTTAGTTTTAGTTGTGTGTGTCAAATGGCCTATACACCTCTAGGTATATTGGTACTCGAGTTGAAATAGATACATAAATATCTTGTCTAAAGGAACTTTATCTATAATAAACATGTGATCTCAAAAAAGTATTTGCTCTTTTTTATTGTGTGTTTGTTTTTAATTGATGAGAAGTTTTAGTCTAGTCAAAATGTGATGTCTAATGATTCTTTGGCCTTGTAACTGCTTGTCTTTTCTTCTCACTTAAATTAAAAGATGTTATATGTGATATGTGTTGGAAGATGTTATATGTGATATGTGTTGGAAGACCCAAACTTGAGCAGAAGAATGTAGTTTGATACAGCTTGTATGTTCATCTCTGTTGCTGTAATTAAAGTTGATTGTTAACTTTTTAACATAAGATTATACCTTCGTTTCAATTTATTTGATGTTGCTGTACTTTTCATGTGTTATAATGACAATTATTTCTTACCACACAATTACCATCATGGAAGCAATTAATTCTAAGGTAGCACAACAAATAGCGCAATACTTGCATTAATGTTAGATTGTTATGAGACTCATTACAAAATGTGTTTCATCTGTCATAAATTTGGCAAAAACCATCGAGTTATATTGTACATTTACCCAATTGCGTTTGTAAGCAATCAAAAGTTGTAAAAAAAATAATTTTTAATTAGCATCTTATAAAATATCACTTTATCTGTGCTTTAAATTGAAGAAGCTAATAAAATATCCGAGATGTTCTTAATGTTCTATTTGTATGTATATATATTGTATGTATACTATTTTATAGGCTGTTTGAATTTTGAATTATTTGTGAATAAGTTGTGAATCATCCTGCCTCAAATCATCTTGTCTTTCATTTATTCATATGTATGAATGTCTTGGAAAAATCTGTTGGGAATTATAAAACAATTATAACAAGGTTGCCACTTAACTTGAAAAGTCAGGGAAAAATGCTTTTTCAAGATCAGTGAATTGTCAGGGAAATCTGGAAAATGGTCAGCGAAAAATAAAATTTTAGAGAAGTCAGGGAAAAGTCAGCAAAAAATAAATTCTGGGTCTAGGTTCAAACTCTTCATTTGCTATCATGGCAGTCTTCAAGCAGGATTTATAAGTATTTCCAACATATTTTGGTGTGATTTGTGTATACACATAATTTTAATGTGTTTGAGTCAATTTTGTTCTTATGTTAGCTTTGGACTTGAAGACTGAAAGGCTTTGCAACCCCTGCCTCTAGGCCGGCATACAACTTCAGTCGCAGTGCTTTCATGCACTCAATATTTCAAATTGTGTAGATTTTTTCAGAGGCAGTGCAAAAATACACATGCTTCTAAACTCTACAATGTGTTAGTCAATAAGTTATCAAACAGATGATGAAATGGTTTTATATAATATAAATAAAACATGCATGTTTTTATTTTTAGGTTACTTTGCTTATACAAGATGAATAGAAATGGATCTGTTATAAAGACATGAGTAAATTTTAGTTTCAAACATGAGTAAACACTAAACAGACAATATTTAATATTGTTTGGTTGACTGATTCTAGAGTGTTCAGTATGGGTAAGAAAGTACTCAACAAATGTCAAAAATTATGTTGTCTTAGGCTCTTAGAAGCCATGCAAAAGGAAAGAAGGACAAAGATAAGTTTGCACTAGTATCAAAGGTGAAGACAGAGAATAACATTCTTTCTGCGGTTGTATCATCATTATACAATAAAAGAGTGGATTGGACTGTGTAGGGGAGGAGGAGGCCGAAAAAAGTATTGTGGTATTGGTCAGTGCAAGTTATGGTTTAGTCAGGGGAAAAGTCAGGGAAATTTATTTTTTCAACTAAGTGGCAACCCTGTATAATAATTGTATGATAATTGTATGATAGTTTTGCTTTTAATTAAATACAATATTAGTGCCTTATTGATTTTAGTCATTTGTCTGTTATTTGTTTTTGTTAATGGGACTATGTCTACGACAAGGGCCCCAAAGGTGCCATAGTAGTTAAAAACAAGGTTGTCAGCAGACTTGAAAAGTCATGGAAATTTGATTCTTTTTTCAAGGTCAGTGAGTTGTTAGGGAATTTTGAAAAAAAAAAAATTGAAAATTCAAATTCCAAAAAGTCATTGAAAAGTCAGGGGAAAATATGCCTGAAGTTAAAAAAAAATAATTAATGCAAATTTGCAGGTTATGGCTATGGCAGTCTTCAAGTGTTTTTAATTACTAAAATGTATATATAAATACATAGTATGCTGAATTTTAGTCAGAAATATATATCTTAACAGTTTTTAGCTCGACTTTTCAAAGAAAAGGCAAGCTATTATCCTTGCCCGTCGTCGGCGCCGGATCTAGGTTAAAGTTTTTCGGTAAGCTAGTTTCTCAGGAATGGCTTGAGGGATTTCATTTAAACTTTAAACATTTATTCCCCACATTAAAATGAACATATTGGCCAAGTTTGGTAACTCTAGTTTGAAATTTGACAAAATTATGGGCCTTTTTACATTTAGAAATTTTACATAAGCTAAATGGACAGGTTGAAGTTTTTTGGTAAGCTGGTTTCTCAGGAATGGCCTAAGGGATTTCATTCAAACTTAGAATACTTATTCCCTATATTAAAATGAACTAATGGGCCAATTTTGATAACTCTAGTTTGAAATTTGTCAAAGTTACATATAAGTTATATGGACAGGTTAAAAGTTTTTCGGTAAGCTAGTTTCTCAACTTTTTGCTAGTTTCTCAACTTTTTGTTTCCACTCCCTAACTCGAGAACAGATTAATTAAGCTATTGTAATGAAAATGCAAGCATAGATACCTTATAGCAAGACCTCGATACGAATTGCATATGGGGGGGTCAAGGTCACTGTTACTAAAAATAGAAAAACTGTTTCCGCTCAATAACTTGAGAACAAATTAAGATATTTTAATAAAAATTAATACATAGATACCTTATATCAAGACCTCACTTGGGTTCGCATATGGAGTAGGTGGGGTCGAGGTCAAGGTCACTGTTACATTAAATAGAAAAACGGTTTCCGCTTAATAACTTGAGAACGCATTGAGATATTTTAATGAAACTTAATACATAGATACCATATATTGAGACCTCGCTTGGAATTGCATATGGGGTGGGTGGGGTCAAGGTCACTGTTACTAAAAATAGAAAAACGGTTTCCGCTCAATAACTTGCGAACACATTGAGATATTTTAATGAAACATTATGCATGCATAGACCTCGCTTGGGATTGCATATGGGGTAGGTGGGGTCAAGTTCACTGTTACTAAAAATAGAAAAACGGTTTCCGCTCAATAACTTGAGAACGCATTGAGATATGTTAATGAAACTTCATACATGCATACCTTATATCGAGACCTCGCTTGGGATCGCATATGGGATGGGTGGGGTCAAGGTCACTGTTACTAAAAATAGAAAATTCGAGACCTGATGGATTGGTGGGGTCAAGGTCACTTTTACTAAAAAAAAATTTGATGTGCTGACTTTAATGCATTTCGTTAGAAAATTAGTTTTTCGTGGAATTTCCATATTTCTAGTTTTAGAAAAAAAAAGCCAGTAACTCTGACAAGCACAAGAAAAGTCGAGCGCGCTGTCCTCCAACAGCTCTTGTTGTAAATATACTACTGTGACTTAAATATGATTTGTTCATGGACTTCCCTTCCTGAAGATTTTGACGGCTAAAAATGAACAAGGCCGTTGAAAGTGGGTGGTTTCGGTCAGTGAAACTCTGGATTTAGTCAGTGAAAAGTCAGGGATTTTTTTTTTGCCCCAGGTGTTGGCAACCCAGAAAATTATGAAATTTAAATATCAATATTGACATATATATGTTAAAATAATGTACAGATATGGGGAGAAAGTTTAGGCATTCTGAGAAAAAAATCATTATATATTTTAGGTCGTGTTTCTTTGGCCCTTTTCTTGTTAACACTGTAACACCAGATTTATGGGTATCTTCAGCCATATTTCGCACATGTATTTTCACATGTCGGAATAGCGCAGTTGCTTAGAGCGATGTCAATTGTCATTTGTTCTTACATCTCCATCGTCGTGAGTTCAATGCCCACTGTGGGTTGTCTTTTTTTATTTCAAGTAGTTTTGTTCATTTGTTTTTAACCAAATTCTCAAGATGTAGTGAATATTTCATACTTTATTTATTGTTTACACCTTTGTTTAGCTCATTTCTGTAACGTATTCACATTAAGGTTGCTCAAAGAGATCGCTTTCCTAGACATAGTCCCTTTAAATATTTCATTATTTTATTACAAGCCACTATATGTTTTTATTATATTGTGCCATAATGATTTATTGTTTACTGCGGTTTAATGTTATGCTTTGTACTACTTTTGAAACGTGTGTGTGGATTCTTGTTCTAAAGTTGTAGACCTTGCGTTCTTATAAAATTATGTTTCCCTCATGTATGCTTATTAGTTATTGCTGTTAAAACTATACCGAGGCATGTTGCTTTAGCACACGACCCTTCATGTATTTTAGCATTGTGTTTTGTCACCTTATAATTTTGCGCTTAACAATGTCGTGGTTATGGTTTTGGATTTATACATTTTTCCATGCTTTTATGTTCATTAATATAGTATGTTTGGTTTGTTTATATTAGTCATTTATTTTGAGTGCTTGAGCATTATATAGTTATTTCATAGGCGTTTCGGGAAAAGTTAAAACTGTTGTCTCTAGATGATTTTGGAATTGTTGCACAAGGCCGATACACCGCGGGGCAACTGTTCCCGAAACGCTTATGGAATAACTGTTTGATAACTGCCTAACTTCTTTTGATTACATAGATCATTAACAAAATCGTTGCGTGCGATTTCATTCCAAACAAATACTTTGCGACCATTTAATTTTTAACACGAATTTTATTTTATTAATGTTTTTTACATAATAAGTATGCTAATAAAACTATGTTACGTGACACCAATACAAGAATTTCATCATTCCCTGATTTGTTATGTTACGAATTCCCTGACTTGTTGTGTTACGAATGGGCAAGAAACAGTTCGACCGTCCGGGCAACAGTCGAAAACGTTTCACGCCTGGCTTACAACATATACAGTTTATGGGAAACAGTTCAAAATATAGATGAATCATTTATATGGAGAGTAAGGTAATTAAACCGATTTGCTCCTCATTCTGACACTCTGAACAAGTCATATAGATTATTAAAATAATCACCTAATTACTTAAATGGCGACCTTTATTTCCAGCATTATATTTTATCATTAACAGTTTTGAAATAGTCCACAGCCCTTCTAATAGTATATTAGGTAATGGTACTCGCTCATATTAAATCTGCGGCTACTTCATTTAAAATTAGTTATTTAAATGGTAATATTCTGGTAAAGAGTGGACAGATGCTTCTTATTTTACCACATTTTAAACATAAATATTGATTTCCTTTTCGAACATTCTAAATTGGTTAGTTTTATTTGATGTGTATATTAAGTTATATATAACAGAAGTTAAGTTTTATGGATTTGGGTCCAGATCGTTTAATTGGGCATTTCATAGAGGCAATTTGTTATCGGTGTGATAACGCGTTATATCATCACCGGAAAGGGAGACAATTAACATTTTCACGGGCGTGGTGATGATATTAAACGTTATCACACCGAAAACAAACACATTTTATTTTTATTTTATGCTTTTTAAAATTTTATTTTACATTTTATTATTAAAATATCGCGGGAATCATAATATCATGACGTCAAAACAATGACGTCATTTTAAAGTTTTGAGTCCGGCATCGTTGACGGTCCATTTCATTTACTGTATTAAATCGGGGACAAAAAAGAGATACAGGCATATATCACACTGATATTTTTCTATATCTCACGACTAAGCATTAAATAAATAGGTAGATTTAACTTTATATAATACTCGTTTATAAATGTTCTGTTTTGCAATATTAATTAAGAAAATTTTTGTCTATGATTGTTATGCTCATTATTACCTTTGATCGTAAAGTGTTCTTTTGTTCTGTTACAGTAAGTTTTAAAATATTTAAGTTGTAAGTTTCATTTTTGGAGCGGAATTATACCAGCAGCAGTTTGAAACTTCCATTAATAAAATTATTTCATAGTAGCATTTAACACTGCTTGCAATGCGGTATTCCGTACTTATCCAGTTAATGTTGACAGTTAAATGTTGTTCTTAAAAGGAGTTTACAAAACACATCTGTCATAATGTCATGTATGGATAAACTATAAATAAGTGATTTATCATTATGACGGATTTTTTCTATTTTATATAGAATGTACACGATGTTTATAGCGTGCTTTTTATATTAATGCCAAAGTTTCAAGTCAAGTCAGGTTATAAGTAGGTTGAACAATGTCTGAATGGGTCTGAAAGTGACTGTAGCCCTTACACGCCAAACATTTCACAAAAACGTAAGGCTGGTTGATGTCATCAATTGTCGGTTAAAACTCGGTTAATCAGTTTACTGACAATTAAATATTTCTATATTCACGTGACATAGACATCTTTTTTCCTTTAACTGTCTATGAATTATTTATTTATTAGAATATCAAATAATTATTTTAATCCACATGAGGAAGAAAAACGATGCCTATTTAGTCATACAAAATGTGTTATTTGTTACTTATGCTTCCCCAGCCGCTCAAACGTTTTATTAAAATGTTTTGAATGCGAATTTCAAAACATGCGAGGACGTTATTTTGTTAGAGTATGTATATTGTTGCATTAACCAATATACTTATTGGTCATTTTTATGCCCCCGAAGGAGGGCATATAGTAGTCGCACCGTCCGTCTGTGGGTTTTGGGTGAGTGGCTGGGTGGGTGGGTCCGTCCGTCCAGACTTTGTTTCCGATCTGTAACTTTTTACTGCCTGAATTAATTTTAATATAACTTCTGATTATTATTCCCCATGACTAGACGATGTGTCGCGTACAACTCCCATGCTCGTCGGTCAAAGGTCAAGGTCACAATTTAAGGTCAAAGGTCATGACTTTTCGTTTCGGCTCCATAACTTCTAAATGCCTGGATGGATTTTAATATAACTTCAGATTATAATTCCCCATGACCAGACGATGTGTCGCATACAACTGTCATGCTCGTCGGTCAAAGGTCAAGGTCACAATTTAAGGTCAACGGTCATGAATTTTTGTTTCTGCTAACTAACTTCTTAACGCCTCGAAGGATTTTAATATAACTTCAGATTATTATTCCCCATGACCAGACAATGTGTCTCGTACAACTTCCATGATGGTCTGTCAAAGGTCAGGGTCACAATTCAAGGTCAAAGGTCAATTATTTTTGTTCCCACTTCATAACTTCTAAATGTCAGGAGGGATTTAAATGTTACTTAAGATTTTTATTATCCTCTATGACCAGAAAATTTGTCGCATAAACTCCCATGCTCGTCTGTCAAAGGTCAAGGTCACATTTCCAGGTCAAAGATTTATGTTTCTCCACCATAACTTCTAAACGTTTGAAAGGATTTTAATAATACTTCAGATTATTATTTCCCATCACGAGGCGATATGTTGTGTACAACTCCCATGGTCCTCAGTCAAAAGTCAAGGTCACAATTCAAGGTAAAATGTCAAGGAATTTTCATTCTACTCTATAACTTTCAAAAGCCTTGAAGGGTTTTAATATTACTTCAGATTATTTTTTCCCATGACCAGATGAAGTGTCACATACCACTACATGCTCTTCGGTCAAGGTTTGTGGGTCAAAGGTAACACTTAAAAGGTCAAATATTAGAATGAACTTTTTGTAGAAAGCATAATTTTTGCCAAAATGTAAGGAATGTAATAAATTGGTGGGAATGAAGATCATTTTGAGGCAGTGTGTCACAACAACAAACAGCTGATTTACTGAAATCTCAAGATATTTGTCCAGGGCATAATATTGTACTCTGACATTGTTTTGCCTTCCTCTGACAAGCATATGCTTCGGGGGCATATGTTACATCCTGTGACAAGCCTTTTTGTATTGAATAAATAGCTGGAAGTTGCTTGTTTGCTTGTTGTTAAGGAAATAGTTCTCTGTTGCTTATTTGTTGTTGCAGTTGCGTTTTTTGCCAACGGTACTTGCTTGTAAGTTACTTTGATGTATTATGACATTTATGTTAAAATAAAAAGTGATAATGTCATATGTACGTACCAGTTTTTACAGAGTATATCTCGAGTACCGAGCTATATTACTTGCCCGTTCGTCTGTGTGGGCCTAATGCTCTGGTTAAGGTTTGCCTCTGACCTGCAATTTAGCTGAATTATGCCCCTTTTTGTACTTAGAAATTCAGCTAACATTTGCGTGCAGCAACTTCATTACTTGATATTTTCTACAGATATTGAATTAAAACTTCACACATGTCTTTGGGATCATTGTGTAAGGTCACTGACCTAAGCCCATTTCTCCGACCAGCTTTTAAGCAGAATCATGCCCTTTTTTAGCTCAGTGATCATGGTGAGCTTTTGTGATACCCCATTGTCCGTTGTGCGTGCGTCGTCAACTTTTCATTGAAACAACATCTCCTAAACCACTTAGCAGATTTTCACCAAACTTCACAGGAATGATCCTTGGGTGGACCTCTTTCAAAGTTTTTCACATTTTTCCGGTCCGCTACATATGTAGGTCACCAGAGCTGAAAAATAGATTTAAAAAGTATAAACTTCAAAAATCTTCTCCTATGAAACCGCAATGGTCAGAGCTTTCATATTTGATATGTGACATCCTCTCGTGGTCCTCTTAAAGATTTTTCAAATGATGCTCCTGGGGTCAAAACTTGCCACGCCCCGGGGGTCACATGGTTTATACAGACTTAAATAGCAAATGACTTTAAAAATCTTCGCCTCTAAAACCGCAAGGCCTAAGTAAAATTGTATAGTATTCCTCTACAAAGATTGTTCAAATGATTCCCCTGGGTCAAAACTGGCCACACCTCGGGAGTGACACAGTTTATAAAGACTTAAATAGCAACATGACTTTAAAAATCTTCTCCTCTTAAACTGCAACGCCCAGAGGTTTCATATTTAGTATGTAACATTGTATAAAGGTCCTCTACAAAGATTGTTCAAATGATGCTCCTGGGGTCAAAACTGGCCACATCCCGGGGGTCACATGGTTTATATAGACTTAAATAGTAAAATGACTTTAAAAATCTTCTACTCTGAAACCGCAAGGCCCAGAGGTTTCATATTTGGTATGTAACATTGTATAGTGTTCCTCTACACAGATTGTTCAAACGATGCCCCTGGGGTCAAAAGTGGCCTAACCCCAGGGCTCACATAGTTTATATGGACTTTAATAGCAAAATGACTTCAAAAATCTTCTCCTCTAAAACTGCAAGGCCTAGAGGTTAAACATTTGGTATGTAACATTGTATAGTGGTCCTCTACAAAGATTGTTCAAATGATGCCCCTGGGGTCAAACTGGGCACACCCCGGAGGTCACATGGTTTATATAGACTTTAAAATCAAAATGACTTTAAAAATCTTCTCCTCTGAAACCGCAAGGCTCAGAGGTTTTGTATTTAGTATGTAACATTGTATAATGGTCCTCTACAAAGATTGTTCAAATGATGTCCAAGTGGTCAAAACTGGCCATGCCCTGGGGGTCACATTGTGTATATAGACTTAAATAGCAACATGACTTTAAAATCTCTGAAACCAAAGTGTTTTAGTATTTGATATGTAACATTGTATAGTGTGCTCTACAAAGATTGTTCAATTATGCCCCTATGGTAATAAGTGGCCATGACCCAGGGCGTTACATGATTTATATACACTTATATGGCAAGTGGGTCTTTAAAATCTTCCTTGTTGAAACCGTAAGGCCCAAAGGTTTTATATTTTGCGTGAAACATTGAGTAGTGGTCCTCTACAAAGATTGTTCAAATGATGCCCCTGGGGTAAAGATTGGCCACGACCATGGGGTCACATGGTTTATATACATTAAATAGCAAAATGACTTATAAAATCTTCTCATCTGAAACTGCAAGGCCCAGTGGTTTCATATTCGGTACGTAACATTGTATAGTGATCAATACAAATATTGTTCAAATTATGCCCATGGGGTAGAAAGTGGGTCACATGGTTTATGTAGACTAAAAACCACTTCTGAAACTGCAAGGCCCAGATCTTTATACTCCGGTAAGGGGTTTAGTGCCATTTTGCCCTCTTGTTATAAGCCATTATGATGCCTTAAGCTCAGGTGAGCGACCTAGGTCCATCGAGGCCCTCTTGTACTTTAATATTCAGGTAAAGGTTGGCGTGCAATTACATATCTCGGTAACTGCTACAGATACTCAATCGAAACTTCGTCCCTGTCTCTACCACGGACACTTATGTTATATCATCGCAATATGTTGTGATTGTACGTTGGGTTTGTCTGATTATGATCGGCGTCGCAGTAGTTGAAAGGCGTTGTTTTGGCCATAACAGAACTCAACTCAGTGCAGGGTTTATTTAATGAATTTTGCCGTAAATATTGGCTACAAAAATACGCAAATGTGTTGCAAAGGGTATATTTTTTGCTCATTTTCGACTATCGGTCGGCGTTGTTCTTGTGTACTTTTCATGATGCTAAATGTCATTCATATAAATTTATGAATAAGTATTAAAACGAATCTATTAACTGAAACTATAATCAATCTGGTTCATTGGATGATTCAATTTATTATTCTTTACATACTACACAGAAGCCCGTGGCGTGCTAAATCTTAGTTTAAGCTTACCTATCACGCAGTTAAGCAGTCATTTTACCGCAAAATAAAATTTGTATGTTGATCTTTGATTATTTTGCAAAATAAAATTTATACTTTAGAAGCTACTGATGTTTTCCGCCCCATCTAATCCAAACTCCTGTAGCAAAGCCTGGATGTTGTGAAGCCGAAATCAAATATCGACCCGGCGAAAATACATGTTTTCCATCTTTCGGCTGTATATTATAATACCATTAAGGGCTTCTAGGGACTGGTTCACATTATTTTTACGGAATGTCTTAAAATACATTGACTTCTACGCAAACAACTCGGACAAAAGGACTAGTATGCTTAGGCGTTTCAGTTGATGTTTATTCGTAAACGGCATTTTATTTCAAATATATTTTGTGTCAGTCTTATCGTTATTAAAGCTTCTTTATATATGCGGGTTTTTTTTCTCTTTTTTGAAATCGATGAAGAACTTTTGAAAATTGTTAATATCCCAATCTGTGAAAAGGTCACTCATCTAACATGCGTTTTTCATCCAGTTTTCTTCTTAATTGTTTTTATATTTTCTTAATGAAATATGTGATAATCAACCTTATCGAGTTGTTACCACTATTCGTGTTTTAAACTTCTATACGCTACCTTAAAGCAAGCATAATAACACGTCGCCAAAGATCGGTAGTTTGGTACCATGGCGCAGTTGATGTTCAGTCCTAACAAACTTTTTTCTGAATTTTTTTCTCAAATATAGGAATAATGAAACTCCAGAGACATCATCAGGACAGAAACCCTTATAACCATCCACTGATCCTTTATTTGAGGCAAGTGACCAATTGCCTATACAATACAGGACAATACATACAACACAAAACAAAAATGATTAAAACTGGGAACACCGCCTTGGAACGGGCAATGCACAGTATTTGGGGGGGGGGGGTTTAAGGCATGCCGAACATCACACGTAGCCCAGAATTAATCACAAAACACGCACTTTTAAATAAACTTGAAAGATACTGAACACCAGATGGGCATAAAAATGCGCGTTTTTGTAGTTATGCATAAACGGTAAAACATGCGTAAAACCATCACTGTTTGTATAGGATACGGTCATATACTGTCATAAACTGTACATATTTCATTGAAAATTACAAGCAAAATAAGCTCGCACTTTCCTTGAACCCGGTATTCCCGATTTGTAAAGACTGCGGCTTTCCGCAATAGGTCTTTCCCAAAACTAGATTACTTCCCTTGCGTAATCACGAGTGATGTCCCCTGTTCACTTCAGGCGACGTTTATTGATTATAAGGCGGGATAAGCGAATTGATATTTACCGAAAAACATGCAATATATTTGATTTTCAATCTTAAAATTGTGTTGATGTCGTAACAATAAATTTACAAATATCAACATTCGTATATAATATACATCGTTTACTTAAATTTGTCAAATGAATACATTACGATAATAAATTTAATTAGAACCTGACATGTTGTGAAAACTTAAGTCAACAACTTTCAGTGTAGGATCAAATATGACTGGATTCGGGAAGAACAATAAAATAGTACGTAATGCAACGTCCTTATACATTAATGAATGAAAGTCTTGGGTCACGAGGCGAGCCGAATAGACAAAATCTCACGCTTACCTATTCATCTCGTTATCGCTGACTCCTGTAAAGATTATTTTTTGAGTAGTGAATTTGTTGAGTAGGGGAATGTTTATTACTAATTGTATTATTTACGTGGCCATCATTAGAACGATAAATAACAGTTTAGCGATTATTACGCAGTAGCGTTTGATTTTTAGGGATTATTCCGGATTTTGTCAATGCATCACGATTAAGATCGATTACACTAATCATATCAGAAGCTACAATAGGCAGAATTTTCCACACTGAAAATCGTAGCGGCAATAGCGTAGTGGATAGCATATCGGACTCGCATTCTGAAGGACTCGGGTCAGGGGTTGAGATTTGTTTCATATACGTTTTGACAGTTTTGCTACTCCAGTTGCTTAATGAATTGAGAGGGAATACATTTTAGACATTTCCAAAAGAAACCAAGAATACTTTGATTTTAACTCCCTGCAAAGAACTTAAAACACTTGCTAATACGGTTAACAAGCTTGTAGCACAGTGTTTGCATTCATATACTGTTCAATATTTTTAGTATTCATCATGTTGTTTGTTTTTAAGCTTAATAGGGAGTTTTGTTTTTTGATCTTCGAAAGCGTAATCATCTGTCTTCCACAGAGAGAGTCCGGTTATGAAACTCATAATTGTCGTTTTTCACTATAATTATACATGGTTATCCAGATTATGTGTGTAAGTGATGAATATTTAATATATGTTTCTAGCCCCCAAAAAAGAGCATGCAATTGAAAATCTGCACATAATTTGTCTCATAAGGTTTCTTGCTCGACATTGTTTTTTCAGTTTTAATTGATGTTTTGAAAGGCTTTAAATATAGTGTTCTCGTACAGAGTTTTAAGCTGCTGAAAGTGACTTTATCTAGTTTTTACACTTGATTGCGTTTTAATTAGTGGCGTACGATTTACAATGGACCTAAATTCATCAGCTACACAAATTGAATTGAAACAATTCCAAACGGCATGATTGAGAAAAAACAACAACATAATTACACAATGACGATATATTTATTTCAAAATTTGATTTACATGTTAACGAGGCAATATTGTATTTAAACTTGCCATTTTGAATAGTATATATTGCTTAGCAATGTTCAAGTCATATTTATAATATTGAACAAATGTTATAGTAAATACGTAAATGAATATTTTCGTTTAAACATTTACAACCACCGTATTTAAAGTGACGTATATCATCCCTATCTAATTGCCCAGACTGTCTATGATGTGCCCAGTGTTACGCAAAAGCGAACAACTGCAGTGCCTTCAGCTTTTTGATTAATTACTTTTAACACAATATTACAATAACTAACGATGTCACTCCTCATTAGATGTTATAACTGATTAAAGAGATTAAGTAAGCAATTTGTATATTAGTGTGTCATGTGTTTATACAATGTTCATGATAACTTCATATAATCAACGAAACAAAAAACACCCGACCCAATGGGTCTATATGTCACCAGGAAATATATATGTCGTGATAATTATGTACATAATAGGGTGAGTATCTGTAATAAAACAGACATAGATATATACATTTTGAAACAAGTTTACACAATGCAGAGTAAGTAATTAACTAAGCCAACAGACGAGTATAATATACGTTTGAATAAATATTTTATACTTGTTGAGTCTGTTTAATCAAGTATTTAGTTCTCCTTCATGTATATAACTCTAACTGAGATTATTTCTTCATTTCTGTCGGAATCGTGGTAAACCAACAACATTTTATTCTCGCAGCAGCTACGGTAATTCCCGTATGTTTTAGAAAAACAAAACACTATGAGCTCTTAAATGTTCGCCACCTTTCAATTCTTCAGCATTGAAAATTAAATGATGTGCTATATTATTTCACTCTTCAATTTAAACCAATTAATGAATTCGAAAAAGTGTTTCATGCTTTTAATTAGGTTCTGTTCTGTTCAATGAGGTGGCGAAATTTCATAGGGTGATAGTCAAAGAACAACAACGGAGACAACAACATTTTAAAATGTGAGATACACTTTAATTTGAGACGCAAACAATGAGGACGAAGTGTGACATGTTAGTTGTCTCTGCATGTAGATCTTTATCATCAGAACAGAACATTTATCATCAATGCATTACGCAATTGCACGGATTAGCGGTATTGTTCTAAGGGCAATTTGAGAAGATCTCATCGATTTGTGGCTTTGGTATGTTTATGACCCCCTTTTCAGTCAGATAATTAAATATCCATTGAGAGAACATGTGGTGGTATTTATATATGGAAAACAACCGTTTAAGACGAGACAAGGAGATTACTTTTTTTCCGGATACCTGTCATACTTACATGTGGCCTTAGTAATGAGTTTAAAACGATACTACATTTAGATGTAATAATTTATTTTTGTAAGACATATCCTCTAGGATTTTTTGATAATATTTAATCAAAACCATGTGGTTTTAAAAATTTCCATTACAAGTTTTGAAAGCCGCTTGGTCTTAGATCTATAATACTAAATATATCAAGCTAAGGAAAACGTCGCCGGCAGTCAGATTTCAAGTATGGCGGATGTCAATTCGCAATAAAGGGAGGTAATTTCCAAGGGAGATCATCTAGTTTTGGGAAAGGGCCTATACAAGCCTGCTCCGAGGGTGCGCATGCTCGACTCGACAAAACTTAACTGTCACGTGGTTATCCTAAATATAAACGGCGCTATTTTAAATTACTCGATGGATTATAGCGTCTGCAGACGCTTTAGATTTTAAGACGATAAAAAGGACGAAAACAATATAAAACCATCGTTTTTTTTTTCAGGTTAAAAAAACATACGGATCTAATTTTGTAATGTTTGTGTTCTATACGATTATGTAAGAAAATCATGTATTTTTGACAATTTTCTTACGTTTTAACTTCACAGCATTGCAATTCAAACGATCTTCAATAAGTGTTTTAAAAAGCCGATTTTCTGAAAATGGTGTGGTCCTGTCATTAACGCTTTCCTATTCAGTGCGAGCTAATTCTACAAAATTGGAAACGGTTACCAACCTTTTGGAATGTAATTTCTCATTAAAATATGCTTGTATAACATGAACAGGCAATGTAAATTAAAATATGTTTGTATACCATGAACAGGCAATGTAAATGAACCGTCCTATAGGTATGGTGTTAAAAAATAATGCGGATATCGTCAGTCTGTTTTGAAAACGAAAGTAACAATTTATCTACTAGGAGGACGCGGGGTTGACATCCTGTTGGATAGCCCAATATTATGTAACAACTCTCGTTATTTACTAACATGTATGGACGAGAATGACATGAAGGTACGCCTTTTTAATATTTGAAAGGGTGTTGTAAATCCGATTCGGCAATGTTTTGCACTATTCATTTAAATGGAAACACGAGTACGTGTTGATAAGCAGTTTACATGGTTGATATTGTATAATTCGTATTAAGAAATCGTTCTTAAATCTAATGCAGTATGTAGTACATGCAGCGTTACAATTAGTAAAATTGTTAAAGTCAGTTGTTGAGTTAGTAAAAAAAATATGTTATGCCCAACGTGGATTTGCAGACTTAAATATATGATTGAAAATTATATGTACATACACGTGTTCATCTTTTTGTTCAATCGGATACATGTATATCGTTTGTTCATACGCTTGTGTTAGGAAGAGGCCATTGTTCTGCATTGTTCATTTAAGCTCCTGCGTAGATAAACAGTGTTTTACATTTGAAATTTCAAGACGATTTCGGTAGTTTGTATACGCCGCATAACTTCACGCACCAGCTGATTTAAGTCTTCAAGTCTGAGAAGCGTGTTGGCAGATAATAATTAGTGTGTTCAGTGTTATCAACTGCTGTAACTAACAGCATCAAATCGATTCGGTATTCTTATGTTTTGTTGTAATAAGAGAAGTATATCCAGGGGCTTTTTTGGTTTGTTAACACTTTGAAAACGAAACTAGGAAAACCAGTCTGAATCAAAGCGCTGAAGGCACTTCGGTTGTTCGCTAATGCGTAAAATTGGGCACAACTCACTCTAATCAAATGTGACTAGCAACACAAGTTTAACACAACAGATTCGAAACGTTTATTGAGATTGTGTCTAAACGAAAATCTGTCTACTGTTTTGAATATTACAAATCAAGAATACAATTCAGTGACTGTTATAACATTCGTTTGTACAAGTAGTTATTGAAAATGTTACTGTGAACTGTTCAATATCATAGCGTCCAAAGGATCTTGTCGACTCGTCCAAATTACTTTGAACAATATTCACTTAAGACCCGTTATGGTGTGTTTTACTGAATGTTTTGCAAATATATTGAAAATTCAATATTATTAAAAATGTATATTAGAACCAGTAAATAAAATCAAATTGTATGAAGTCATCTAAATGACCATGTAATAAGTTAAAATAAAAACCCCGACGCGTTTTCATGAACAATCTGGGCAATTAAAGAGGTATGCCATATCATTTGTCACTTAAATACAGTGGTTATAGCTCGTTCAGTGTTCGTATGTGAAAAAATAAAAATCACTCATTTTAAATTCTGGTTAAGAAGGCAGAACCAGCAAACACGACGTGTTATACATGATAATATGTTCTTTCCGAAAAGACAAAAATTAAACGTTACTATTCGTAAAACTTCATTTAGTTGAATCCTACATTCCGTGTTTTTCTATAATATTTGTGTCAACATTATAAATATAACTTAAACAGATACATTGTTTGGCGATTTATAATTTTCAAAATGCGACGTTAAAATAGTTATTGCCACGTAATAAAATCAGATTTTAAAATATATATCGCCAGTGTGTAGTTAGGTTAGTTTTTTGTCTCTCAATAATGCCTTTTTGAATTGTTTCTGTTGTCAAATGTGCAGCTGATGAATTGAGGTCCATTGTGAAACGTACGCCACTAATTAAAACGTTAACAGGTGTGAAAACTAGACAGCCGCTTACAGCAACTAACAATACTATGTACCAATTTAATTTATAAAGCCCGTGAAAACAACTTTAAATTAAAAATGAAAAATATTGTCGGCAAGAAAACTGGTGAGAAAAATTCTTTGTCCGGTGTATGGTATCATAGTCTTTCTTTGGGCTACAAACATAATTATCTTACTTTTACAGACATTACGACATTCTGTCGTTAAATTTTCATAACCAACACATTCTCCGAATGTACCTACCGGGTATATAGTGAAAAATGATGGTTATCAGTTTTATTACAGGGCATCTCCGTGGAAGACAGTATATTAATTTGTAATTATCTTACTTTTAATGACATTACGACATTAAATTTTCATAATCAACACATTCTCCAAATGTACCTACCGGGTATATAGTGAAACGGATGGTTATCAGTTTTATTACCGGGCAATCTCCGTGGAAGACAGTATATTAATTTGTCGAATAAAATAACTATGGCGTTAAACAAAACTCAATTTAAACCTTAAAACCAAGCTCTATGCTAAATATTAGCAATATTTAACATTATTATGAATGCAACGACAGTGTTACAGCATTTTTAACCGTATTAGCAAAGGTGTTGTGCGATAATGTTTGGTAATGTTTTAAAATACTTAAAGGAAGTTACTCACATAATATTATATTTGAGAAATGTCTTCATTTTCAATTAATAAAGCATCTGGCGTAGCAAACTCGTATATTCTGTGAAACAAAACAAAATACACATGAGAAAAAATCCTTCCTCTCATACGGATCGAACCCCGACCGCCGACATGAAAGTATAGGAGGGATTTACAATATGCTAAAAATAGATTCACTGATAAGAACTGACCAAAGAGCAACGGTAGCTGGTCGCACAAACTTTGTACGACCTGCCATCTATTCACTATAGATTAGTTACAGAACTGGGTATGAATGTACAATCTAAATCTTTAAATCATTGTAATCTAAACATCTAACAGTGGCTAAGAATTGCCTTACCTGTCAATTTGTTCTAGGGTGGTATTCTGAAACTTTCTTAGACTTAATTATTTTAATTTAGATTTAATAAGTTTTAATTTTATAAGATTTAGTCAATAGTGTCTTGAAATTTAATAAATTTCTTTGTCTACTATTACTATTGTAACAGTTAAAATGTCCAAGAACAATCTAAGAATAAGTTGTTGTTTTTTTATCTTAAAAATGTTTCATGAAGTTTTTATCTAAAATAGTTGCGTAAAAAAATTAGAGAACATTTGTGTAAGAAAAAAAAAACTCTTGTTCAATAATACATTTTATATGTCATTGAATTGGTTACCAAATAACATACTAAACATTGTATCCATTATATGGATATAAAATATGTCAATTGCAATTAAAACAACATTTTAAAAATACTGGAAGGCACATTTTTTCTGATAAGGAAAGTTTGGACATTTTTCCCAAAATATGAAAATGTGTCAGTAAATCTGTTCAAGTTCTGTTTCCTGGTTAATGAGATTTTACCGTTTCGTCTATCACCAACAGCACTTGCTACAACACTTGTATACATTTGTTGCTTATGAGTATCCCCAATCCACCCACATCACCCAACCTCACTTTAAACTTGACCTTGACCTAATTAGGACTAAGAAATGGGCTATCCAGCACCAACCGGGGGGCATGTGTGTTTATCAAATACAGAATATTGTGTTAAATTATTTTCCATGTAGTAAGTAGAGAACAACTAAGAAAATGTATATCTTGGCCAAACAATCAAATATAGACAATTCTTAAGATGATTTTAAACCTACACTCTTAGCTATCTATGTATTTTAACAATAGAAAGCTAAGATATTTTAGATGAGCACAACTTTGCTCCAGGTATATCATTTTCTGTTAATTTTACAGCAAATATATTATCAGAAGTAGCCGCAGTTAACAGTTGTTTGTCCGACCTTCCAGAAAAGTGTGCAAACGTAGTACACATAACAGATATCAGTGACATAGTTGTAAATGCCGCCTATAACGAGTTAACCACTTGCCATAGAGTCTGTTCCGAAGCTCAGTGTAATTTTCTGATAAAGTTACTGGAGTGTAACCGACCGCTATTGCTAGTACCGCGTAATTACTGACAATCGAAACAAGCAATGTCTTTAAAAAAGAAAATCGGCGTTGAAATTAAAATTAATATGTCATTTAGAAATTACCTAAACAGACGGCCAAGTCCCCCACCAATATTAGACTTATTGGACCCCAGATTTGTCGGACACTATAAGAATACTTATCGGACCCAAAAGTTAATTTGAGATAAATTTATTAATTTAAAAATTAAATAAAATTATAATTAATATATATGCTGTGAATAAACCAATAATACAGCTCCATGTTTCCACCAGTGATATATGAATAACCAAAATAATTTAGGTTAACATAATTGTTATCTGAATTTGTCAAGCCAATTTAACAAATTAATAATGTAAGAAAAAAAAAAAATATGTATCAGACGAGTCTATATAGTTAGTTATAGTACCGGTCATATACCATACATGTTAGTTATCTAATATAATAACGATTTGAAGTCAAATAAGCATTTATACTGTGTATCCCAATAAAAAGCAATAGTAAGGGAACATTCAGCGATTTTTGAAATGTTTAAACTTTATTTTTGATAACGCAACCATTAAAATTAATTTGACTATGACGATTTTATATTATATTAGTAGAAATATGATATATCAGGGGTTCCTGTGCATAATTAGTATTGTAAATTGTGTGTTCATGCTACGCGAATAACAATTCGACGTATTCCGAATCTTCTTTCATAACATTTTATCTATAAAAAATGAAGGATCTTTTTATAGATTAAATAGCATCTACTGGAGAAGTTGATAGAAAGATGCACTTATAAATAATCGTTAATAAATCGTAACACAATTTTAATTCAAATTCACAGTAAGTTTATAAATGTAAAACCCCATTTATTAAAATTGTTAGGTTTATGATTCTCTGAACGCTATTATTGATGCATGTACGAGTATATTAACACAGCTATACAACGGTTGCTAGCTAGATATTCGGCGTATGTTGTAAATGTTTGTGAAGAATGTAAATTGAATATCCAACATGAATATTTTAAACTGATGCGTATGTTGATTTGGTTTATAAACGAAGTCTCATTTCTTCATAGATCTTTATTCTACACGCATTTAATATTATTTTTCGATATTACTAAAATAAAATAAATAAGTAAATTTTCATAATCAAATGGCGAACTGATATTTTCATGTTGCTAGCTCCTGAAAAGTAGTATGAAATGCTTTTCTATAATTGAAATAAATAAATAAAAATTATATCATTATGTCATGTCAAAGCAATGAACTGATGAACTGCCCCATGTTTTAAATCCGTTCTACTTGAATAACCCAAATAGGTCAGACTCATCTGTTATCAACGTCAGTATATTTATCTATACAAAGTAAAACTAAGCATTTTAGAATTACAAAGAAATATATATTTGAAGTATTTTTTATGATTAAATTATTTTAGTATACAATGCATTAATTCAAAGTCTGTATAAAACAATGTCTATTTGTAGATTGAATAGCCTCTACACGAGAATTTGGTAGAAACGTCAGTATTTCAAAAGAAAAAAAAACAATGATGCAGAGCATCATAAGGCGCCGGGAAACTATGAAAAAGTCCATATGTTAAAGATATCTTAAATATGTTATGTTAGTACAATTAACTGATCTTGCCGTCTCATATTTTTCATCCGTGATTTTTTAAATCTAAATAATGTATAAGTATTTGTCAGGCAAATCAAAACTTAATAAAAGTTACAGTGTTTCCCCCAAGAAAATAATGACGAGAATGAATATGAGCGTTTATTATTAATGTTATGGATTAAGTATTTATACTATGTGTGCCAAATAAAAACACGCCTCAGGGAACGTTCATCGCAATTAAATATGGCGATTTGATTTCATTTTGTGATAACAAAAACGTGAAGTTATATTTAATAGTAGCGAATGAGATTTATATTCCTTTGGGAAAATACGTCTCGAGCGTTTTTGTGTATAACTTTTATAGTTGTATTGCATTCATAAAACGCACGTATAGTAAAAATACCAAATTTAAATGAAATTAAATTACCTATGTCCGACGCTTCCGTCAGTGACTATTTATAGGAAGATGCAAAATCTATTTATACATTGAAAAAGCCTCTACAGGAAAATATAAAAGAAAATGCAATTCTAAATAATTCTTCATAAATTGATCTACCAACCCGTTATTCAAATAAACATGGTAAGTTTATAAATATTAGTAATTCTCCATTCATTATGATGCCCCTCCCCCCTCTCGAAGAAGTGGGGGTATCTTGCTTTGCATCTTTCCGTCGGTCGGTCGGTCGGTATGTCGGTCGGGTGGTCGGTCTGTCCGTAGACCATTTTGTTTCCGCACGATATCTAGAGAACGCTTTGACCTACGATCATGAAAGTTGGTATGCTGGTTTGTTGGGAGAAAAGGAAGACGCCTACATATTTTGAGGTCAAAGGTCAAGGTCACCATTGCCAAAAATAGAAAAACGGTTTCTGCTCAATAATTTGAGAACGCATCGATATATTTTAATGAAACTTAATACATAGATACCTAATATCGAAACCTCGCTTGGAATTGCATATGGGATGGGTGGGGTCAAGGTCAAGGTCACCATTACTAAAAATAGAAAAACGGTCTCTGCTCAATGACTTTAGAACTCATAGAGATATTTTAATGAAACTTCATACATAGATACCATATATTTAGACCTCGCCTGGGATTGCATATGGGGTGGGTGTGGTCAAGGTCAAGGTGACAGTTACTAAAAATAGAAAATGGTTTCCGCTTAATAACTTGAGAACGCATCAAGATATTTTAATGAAACTTCATGCATAGATATCTCATATTGAGACCTCTTTTGGGATTGCATATGTGGTGGGTGGGGTCAAGGTCAAGGTCACCGTTACTAAAAATAGAAAAAACGCTTTTCGCTCAATAAATTGACAAGCATTGAGATATTTTAATGAAACTTCATACATAGATACCTTATATTGAGACCTCTCTTGGGATTTCATATGGGGTGGGTGGGGTCGAGGTCATCATTACTAAAAATAGAAAAACGGTTTCCGCTCAATAACTTGAGAACTCATCGAGATATTTTAATGAAACTTCATACATAGATACCATATATCGAGACCTCGCTTGGGATTGCATATTAAAAAAAAATCTTAACAATTGCACATATTCACAACTTGGCTGCAAGTCGGGGGCATACATGTTTTACAAACATCTCTTGTTATATTTGAATGCGTCAGGCAAATTTAACAAATTAACAATTTAAGATAACAATTGCGGGAATTACTGAAATAATTATGTATCAGACCACTAGTGGTGATATTCTTACTTAACAAACACTAGAATAAGACACACACAATCGTGGGAATAATTAAATGATTATTTATTAATGTTATTTCAAAGGAATCTTTCCCTTCATGTTCTATTGTTTGGATCATGTACACACTATGCACTAACTGTATTCTGAGTTTGCATATTTTGCAACAAAATCTGGATCTATCAACTTTGTCTGATATTAACTCACATGAAGGTATTTATGCTTCATACAATTTTTAACAACATGCGACTTATGCTCATAATTGTTGAGTCTATTTCATTTTCATTCCATTTACAGCCATAGAATATTCTGCGTAATTTTCACTTCCTTATATATGTAATTATACTGTAGAAAATAATTTTATTGATAGCAACAATTTTTTTCAAGTATCATGACATATATTTGTTTAGTTTGAAGCAACGAGAGACGTATTGCAAAATAAAACAGACTTGCGTATGACAACCTAGTTGTTTCACTATAGTAACAGCTGTTTGCACTTGTATTTGTGTGTTGTTTTTCATTTCAGGCTCCGATAACATACTGCTACAACATAGATGCACAGCTGTATTGAAATCATTGATGAGAACTTTAATAAAATAATATTTAACATCACTCACAGTTGAAAAAACGACAACTTCTCTAACCTTAACATTTACTATGCAAAGATTATTTCACTTTATGTTTCCATCTTGCTGCGGCAAAGAGAAGACAAGCTATGATCTTCAAAAGTCAGGTTCGCCATTTACTGGGGAGAATTTTCAAGTGAATGTGTATGGGTCTGACAGTGAATGCACAAAGCTCGAAGTTGATCCGTCTGGAACTTATGAAAACATATGTGAAGCAGTTGCAGAACATTTACAAATCCCACCAGTTTTATTTCACTGTTTTGGGTTTTGTGTCCTGAAAGAAGAAGAGAAATGCTACCGTTGGTTACCTCCGAAGAAAATAATCAAGACTGCGAAGGAAGTGTATTTTCGAATGAGATTTCTACCTCCTCAACACAATATTGAAGATGTGAAAATTAGATACCCTGACTGCGTTCAGTACCTATTTTACCAACTGAAGTGGGATTTTTTGCATGAATTTTTAAGTTACTACAAAGATGCTGAAAAGGCTAGTGAAGCCAGAGGGGCAGGTATGTTTCTGTTGATGAGCAGTCTCAGAATCTGGGCAAAGGAAAACAACAAAGATGAAAACTGCAAAGAGTTTTTAAATCAAACTAATCTTAAAATGTTTTTACCTGAATGTCTCGTTAAGACCATTTTGGATACAGAGATGTTAAAACCTAAAGTCATAAAAAGGGTACATAACTATCTCCTGTTATACCCGAAAGAAAATCATTCTGCAGAAGTGTTTCAGAACCTGTTTGTACATAGTATTTTGTTGAAATGTAGCAAAACGTTCTACAACGTAGAGGAATACATGTGCTGGATGTTGAATTTAGAATACACGGAAGTAAAACAAACTGATTCACGTGGTCATACTACCACACTGTTTATTCCCCACCTTAGCGACTTGGCTAAAAAGGAGACTTTGCTGACAGTTGCGTTCAAAGGAAAGTATTCATTGTTGCAAATCAGCTCAGCTAATACTGAGACAATGGTAAATTTTGAATTGTTTTTCGTTGTGTTTTTAACCCTCGTTTAGGAATCTACAATAATATTTATACGCAAATGTGAATATAAGGAATAGATCTAGGGTGAAACAGGTAGACAGTGGAAATGGAAAACTATACATAATGTCATAATTTGCGTGTAATACATTATGGTCGTTTTAACCCCATCATAGCAATGCTCAAGATCACTGTTGTGGTTGATGTGTATTGTTGTCGCCCATTTGACATTAACAGTTTAAAATCCCTTATTTCTTTCCCATTTTATTTCAGAATTATATGTGCAGAATAGAATCTTTAAGCAAAGTGGAATCGTGCACCTTGGACGTAGAAGGTGTTGAATGGCACAAAGTCACAATTGTAGCTCAAGGCTTTTTAAAGGTAACAGCATGTTATTTGTTATTATTTGTTCAACGGCTTGGCTTCCTAACATGTTTACATTTTCAAAAACATCCATTTTCAGTAAATATCAAAAGCCTCAACCACCAACATTGAAATGTATGCCCAATATGAAATAGTGGGTAGCTCCATAAAATACACAAGGAAAGAAAGGCTAGGACAGTTAAATGTTTAAGTAAAAAGATGAAAGAATGGAAATCGTTAATGTGATTTTATTGAACGTGTTTGTTTTTTTTTTACTTTACTCTCATTTCTTGTAAGTGAAAGTGATGGGATTAACCATCCATCAATCAATTTGCAATAAAAATATAATAAACAATATATTAAACTTAATAGCCAGACTGGATACAAATGTAAATCAAATGTAGTACACAATATTTTTTCAATCTGCCAATATCATGCTTGGCAAACACCTTGACAAGTAAGTTGTCTTTTAATAAGTGAGGCATTTCCAAATAAAACTGTATAGCCATTAATACAGGTTATAATGTTTTAGGCATGTGAATCGAGGGTTTAAATACAAAGCATATGTTTTAAAGCGTTTGTGTGACTTGAATTTTAGATCACCTGGTCATTGGCATTATCACCCTGATAAAGATAAAAAGTGTGAACAATTTATACCAGTGTAACAATCAACAGTCTGTCTCATCATTGCACTTGCAGGAATTAGAGAGCAAATGTATTGACAAAATGTTGTATGAATAATGATGCAAATCTCATGCTCATATAAATTTTGATTGTGTCACAATGTTGTGATGCTTACACAATGATGGTATATGTCACTCCTTGTGACATCTATTGTATGTATTTATGAAATTCTTATATTTTCATTATCTGCTGGATAATAATTGCTATCAATGTCAATGTGGATACTCATTATAAGACAGTTATAACTAGGCGTATTCTTTACCAATATGTGGTTATTCGTGGGAAACCCGGGCTTAAGCATCTGCGTAAAGTGTCGTCCCCGATTAGCCCGTGCAGTCCGCACAGGCTAATCCGGGACGCCACTTTCCGCCTACAATGGATTTATGTTTAAAAGAGACTTCTTTGAAACAGAGAATACCATAAAAGCGGAAAGTGTCGTCCTGGAGTAGCCTGTGCGGACTGCACAGGCTGATCCAGGACGACACTTTACGCACATGCATTAAGCCCGGGTTTCCCACGACCAGCCTCATATGTTTCCATTCACTTTTTTGCAGGATCTGTACTTCCAAGACGGACTGAACATGTATTCGTTTTTGACGGCATTGGAGAAGTGTTATTGTCTTTATTTTGATTTTTATGGAAGTATTTGTGAAGGTGTACAGTCTCCAACTATTACAAAGTTGCACAGATTAAGAGTGCATGGTCCAGTTTCGTATGTGTCTTTGCTTCTTTTCCAAACTTTTGTTTTATTATTTAAACGTCAGGGTTTGTTTGTTTCATATGAAAATGTTGCATTATATCAACTTATATATTTTTTCAGTAAGATATTATCTGTTATTTGTATATTAAAAAATTGAATGATTCAATTCATCATACATTCATGTAATTGCCATGATGATGTTTTTTTGATTTCGGTACACAATGATAATTGAACAAAAGTATCAGCGTTGGCACACACTCATGGTAAAAATCATGATAATAAAACATTATGGGGTTATTAAAATATTATATATTTATTTTTATAGAAAAGATTTTTTAAAAAAGAAACTGCAGAAATACATCGATAGTGGGCAAGTGTATGCAATAAGGATAAGCTTAGACAAGTACGGATACTACGATGTGTTCTATATGACGAACACAGGTGACAATGAGCCATCGATGCTGCAAATCGGCAAGGTTTGTAACTACACATACCGTAAATATTTTGTATTCTTAAAACGTATTAACAAATATATATATATAAATCAGAAACAAAAAAGGTAATTTCTGTTAGACTTGTGTGTTCTTTGTTGTGTGAGCATCTTTAAAGTTATAGATATTCGTATACTGTTTTTGTTGTGTGTGTGTTGTTGTTTTTTCAGGCTGAAAAAAAAGCAATTATGTTAGAAAGAAAATTATACCAAAATTTTTGGATTTAATGTTATGCAATCAAATTGTTATTTTTTTAATCGGTCTGAGAGCAGTAAAATTGAAATCAAAGTTTTTCGCCGGAAAACATGAAACAATAATTGGTATGGGCAAAACAGTGTGGCTCGAAAGCTTATATTGTACATATTCATGACATTGTCTGGCTTTTGTTTTTAATTTTGCTAGGTAATTCACAATCAAGATGGCTATAAGATCAAAGACTTAGATACAGAAGCTGTGGCCGACTTGAAAACATTCCTCATGCAGCAAATCAGCTCTCTAAGAACTATTCTAACCGGCTGCACCAGGATTAAACCACATAGTGAAGGTATAGTTTTTATTTACGATTGCTCAATCGTTTCATTTGGACATAGTTAAATAAAGTATTTGGTATTTGTTAAAATGTGGTGGATTTGAACTACTATATACATGTATATATAAAGGGTTATATAATAAAAGTAAATAAACCTATGTTGTTTGAAGATAGAAACACTTTTTTGAAATAATACTTATTTTCGTAGGTAACTTAATGGATACGACCCATATACTAACTCTTAATCGTGTGTGAATTACTTTAACAATTAAACTAATGTTGATAGTGATTTCATGGTAGAAATACTTGTCAGCTTACCACCAACAAAATATTTCAATTAACAAATCTCTCTCACAAATCCCACCACCAGCAAATTATTGAATATATGGACTAGAGATTGGTTGTTTTGCAACAGTCCTACACGTTATCTTCTCATTACATGTATTTATGAAGTAAAACTGTAATCGAATATCATCATTTAAACAAACCTTTATTTTGATCCAAAGGTTTGTTTGAATGTAGTGGCAGGACGTTTGGTTAGCAAAAGATTAAACCAGCACACAAACGTTTGTGATAGAAACGTTTGTTTCTATTACAAAAACCACTGATTTCTAGCATATGGGAGATCCCGAATGCAAATTTGACTGTGCTTTTATAAGTTCACCATAGATCAACACTCGTTTATAAAACTCATTCTGTATTTATCTATATTCAGTTAAACGAAATGTCTTTCTCCCATGTTATGCTTATAATCTTATGTCAATGTCAGTGACTTGTACTCACTGCATATTGCATTCGCGCTGTGAAATTTTGAGGCTGGGTAATATGACATTAACGCTATTAATCGTGGGTTCGTTTGTGCTTAGATAATCCGTGCTGACGGGAAAGACCTATTCAATTCCGACATGCAGAACGGCATGTTGATCTGAAACAAATGCATGACAGTCCGACATAGTGGCATGTTTAATCGTCATAAAAACATTAAAGTCATACAGACTGACATATTGAGCTAATACAGAACATGTCAGTCAAACAGACAACTTGACGTGTAAACAATAAATCTATATTTAAGTAATACATAGCTTATTTACATTTTGTAGGGTGTGACACGATATGGGAAGTACTAATGGATAAGAGCCAGCTCCAGAGCAGCGAAGAGACAGAGGACGATGAACAGGCTCTCAGAAGACTTGAGAGAGCACCGAAACTGTACATGCCAAGACAGGTTGTTGTGAGTTACCAGATAGGTGGGTCTTCTCATATCGCTATAATTGTTTTTTTTCTGTTATTCAGAATCCGTGGGACAAATACTTGTATTATTGAACTAAAATGTGGTATTTCCTTTGTTGGAAAAGTGAAAATATAATTTTTTATATTTTCACTGTAGTGAAAAAATACATTAAATAGACTATGTTTCTATCAATAGCTTATCAGTAGTGGTTTACCTCACTCTGCAATTTTATATACGTTAACAGTATTTGCATCGATGTAAACAACAGAAAACCCATTATAAAATGCAATATAAATATATTTAAGCGTTATTAACGCATCAAGTATGGCACTATTTTCCCACCATATAAATGAGTGACAATTTTGGATGTCAGAATACACGTTGTCGTAGATGATCTGGTGCAGTTTTATTTATTTATAGTCCAAAAGCATTAACTAACAATAACATGTGTTGATTTAAGTGTAGGATCGTATGTTATTTCATTTCTGGTCATAGAAACTTGCTATAATATGTTTTATATGACCACACATGAAAACAAATACGATCTTACACTGAAACCACCATATATCATCTATATATATTTAAAATCAACATTTTGTTTTTAAATTAAATAGCAACTTAAAAAAATTACTAGATCAAGGAAACACATTTTCATGATTTGTGGATAAATCAGAAATTAATACGTAGTGGTTACTGATTTACTGATAGCCAACACAAAATTACGCAGCATTACTCCGAATGCAATCAAATGACATCTTATGTCATGTGACGGAAAGTTATTTCGAAGTGACATTTGTACATCGCATCTATTTCGACTCGTTTCTCTTCTATATACATCGCCAAATCTCCTTAAATCGCGAAACACTATCGTTGTAACGATGCCGTATATATGGTTGAGTTGTTTAAGGTTGCATATTGAAAAAAAAACATTTTTTATATATTATACAGGAGTGGGCTATTTTACTGAGGTGAACATGGCTGTGTTAAATGAAAACCAGGAAGTGATAGTGAAGAGGTTAAAAAGGCATCCTTCCATTAATCAGAATCGACAGGAATTGCAGGATGTACGTATATATAGCTTTATTATATGGTTAGTATAAAAGTATACAGTTAACTGTTGATATTTCTAACTTCTTCAAACCGAATTTCTCGTTACTTTGGAAATATATTTTCAGCCCTGGTTCCCCCTTCTTAATTTCAAAATGCGCTGTTTCATTAGAATTTCAATATTTCGACTTATTTTTATTTAGGACTAAAACAGCACTATAATTTGGCAAGTATACAGCTTTAATTATCATAAGCTCCGTACAAAAATGTCGTTTTTAGGTGGTAGATCGTACGTTACTAACTGGTTGCCATATGCATATATATTTCGTGAGAATTTCAATAGTATCAGTTACGGTAAGTGGGGTTACTCCCCAGTTGTGAAAAGTGGGGCTACGTTTCGAATTTCGACGCTTATATGACGATTGCTTGTACAAGACATTCAGGCGTTCAAGAAAGGTGTACGAGTTATCATTTTTACGAAAACTGCTTGTAAAACTTCATAATAGCCAAAAGTTTAGAAATAATAAGCCGTTCAATTCGTAAACAACCAAGCAATTGCGTATAAAGTCTTCAAAATTTGTTTGAATTCCTTCCTTCCTCTCTTCGAGTTATCATTTTTACGAAAACTGCTTTTAAAACTTCATAAATAGTCAAAAGTTTAGAAATGAAAAGCCGTTCAATTCATAAACAACCAAGCCTTACATCACAGCTACACGATTTATACCGAGGGTAAATGAATAACTGTAGATCATTCTGCCATTAACGATTAAATCAAATGAAGATGACAAATACATTAACCCTCTTCAAGTCCTGTGTAAAACATTGAAAAACTCAGCGGAAATCCGCCATTGTTTGTACCAGTTAGTTTTTTCCTCATTTACACTATACTAGTTAGTAATGTACGATCTACCCCCTGGTAATGTTAATATAAATTATTATGACGTATTTTTGTTGATTGGGACGACTACAAATACATGACAAAATTGGACTGTACGTATTTAAAACGCATTACTTTTTCTGAACAAGTTGATAATCTAGTTTCATCGATTGATCACATCAACATAATTATGTTACTTTTTATTTAAAACCACCTTTATTTAAACCATGAAACATGCAAATTAACATGCTTATTGCTTACTAAATGGTTAAAAGTTCATGGTCGGAAATAAAACATGATTATCATTCATGTTGGTGTATATGTATTTCTGCAAAGTATGTACCTGGCCCTATATATGGTCTACCATTTTCATGCATTTGTTTTAAAATAGATCTAATATTAACCAAACTTGCACAGTAAAATGTGTCTTACCCTAAAATCTCGAAACGTTCGATAATGGGCCAGACACACTAGAATAATTGCACCATGTTCATGGAAATGTGTAATATTTTTTGTGTGCAAGATAGAGACTTCCTTGTTATGCCCCCACTTTAGAGGGGGGGGGGGGGCATATAGATTTGCCCTTGTCCGTCCATCCGTCTTTCCGTCCGTCGGATTTTTGTGTCGCGCGTTTCTCAAAAAGTGAAGGCCCTTTTTTAGAAAAAAAATTGACTTGTGTCACGCGTAACTCAAATAGTATTACTGCTTGAGTGATGAAACTTTAATAACATATTAGTCAGCATGTGAACCTGTGCACTTGGGTGTTTTGGTGCAGTTTTTTGCGACACCAGCGGAGTTATGGCCCTTTTTTAAGAAAAAAAGAAGACATTTTTGGACTTGTGTCGCGCGTAACTCATACAGTATTAATGCTAGAGTGATGAATCTTTATCAACATAAATCAGCATGTGAACTTGTGCAGCTGTATTTTCTTGCATTTTTCCGACATCAGCGGAGTTTTGTGACAACCAGCGAAATATGGGGCATCCGTGTCCTGCGGACACATGTTTAGTTCAACATATCTTGACCACACTTGCACATTGTGTGAATGGCCATTATATTTCGGAAAACAACTAATAATGGGCCACTCGGGCCACAAAACACCAGTCAGAGAAGTTATTATCCTAGTTGTTGAAAAATTGCAAACTTAGCATGTGTTAAGGATCGTGCACTTGAGCATAGTATACGACTATATGATTCCATCAAAAAGCCATAATGGGCTAAAATCAGTCTTTAGACACTAGAGTAATTGCCCCTTGTTAATCGAAAAGCAAGTTTGTGGGCAGTTTGTGCATAACCATACGGTCTTTTTAGCACTGAACTTATTGCCCATGTACATGAAAGAAACATATCCGAAATGGGAATTGTGTAATATACCGACTTCATTCTCATCAAATCTTGACTAAACGTGCGCAGTTAGTGCATATCAATAATATATTGGACTGAGCGCACAATGGGGGTACATCTGACCGGAATCACAGGTTTTAATTCTCTTTTAATGTGCAAAAAATATTAATACCAACTAATTCGTTATCCGTGCACAATGTTGAGTCTTCACTTATGCATGTAATCAGGAACTAGCTTGCACAACTTGTAAATAACCGTAAATCGCGGACAAGTATGAAGGTGGACCAGATGCCTGGAAATGTAAATGATATGAATTAGATGTATTGCCAGTGTTCGATATCATTGATTACTTTATGAACACCTTGTGTTTCTTCACATTTTCAACCACGTTTGCTTACTTATAGCCTATGTATCACCATGAGTGTTTGTTGGCTAGCCAATGATTGTTAAGAAAGTAAAGGAATACGACATTAAGTCACCTAGATCGATGCTAATTATGGCCATCATTATAAATCATATTCGTTCAAACTGGCAAATACCTGTATGTTTACCATAGTTTTAGTCATAAGTTTTACCTTGCCAACATGTTTTCTATGGACTTGTATTATTATATGATTTGTTTCCCTTCACTGACTTGTTGGTCCTAATTGCAGCTGTGAATATGCAGTATTATGTAGGGCATTGAATACTTAACATTGTGCACTCACAGATACAGAAAATTAAGAGTGAAATTAACCAATAATGCATCTCGTCCAATGTTTTTGTTTACTCGTGGTAAAAATATACATTCCGATAAAAAGGTGCCCAAAGTTTTAGCAATCACATTCGCTGACCAATTACCCCTACCAGTACATGCAAATACAATTTTATGAAGATTGGGGTCTGAGCTATCATTAAATAGAACCCCCAAAGATTGTATTTTAAATAAATGTAGTACATGTAATATAAGCTTCATGCATGTTTCTATTTTAGGTACTGATTGAAAATGTCAACAAATTGATGGAATGGGACTCAAAAAAGTTCTTTGTTGGCTTTATCGGAATATTATTTATGCCCGAACCCGTGCTCCTGAGTGGAACCAGCCTTTGTAGCTTAAAGAAGTTTCTCATTTCGGACAGATCTGGTATGCCTTTGCTAAGTCACAACCATTTGGTAGACGTCTCACGTTTCCTTGTGGAGGCTCTCCAGTACATGGTAATTTGAATGTCTTCTACATGTATTTATGTTTTTGGTATGTTAAATTTGTGTAAAAATCGGTTACCTTTTTAACTTAAACGTCTGAATGACACATGCGACAATAATAATGATAATAATGTGCTAGGTTCATTGGTTGTGAAAAGGACATGTAAGCTAATTGATTGTAATTTATATACAGAGCAGGTAACTATATAACAACCCTGACTTTAAAAATAAATGCAAATATAGGCCACATGGTCCATTTTGAGTGATTAACCTGGCTACAATAAGGTATAAAAATTGTCCTATCCTTGAAATCGTAGATTTCCATAAATGTTATTTATATCGAAACCGAGCAGTGTTTTTGCTTTATTAAATGCGGCTCGGCTACGAATTCTGGAACATTTCAACAGTGTGTAAATCGTATATATTTCTGTGACGTTTATTGTTAGTCAATCAAAATTCAACACCTTGTATTGTAATCAGATTCTCTCAAAACTTGTTTGCTGGATTGAACATATTTGTGGTTTTGATTCTGAGCTCCACTGGCAGAAGGCCAGCGAACTTATGACATGGTGGTTCGTCAGTCGTTCGTGCGCGTCCATCCGTGCGACCGTCTGAGAGTAAAATGTTCCGATTTTGTTGAAACTTTACAGAAATGTTAATTGGGTGGTCCTCTGCTGCACAATGTGGCCGCCAGAACTATAAATAGAAAACTCTTTAAACGATATATCCTCCTAAACTCCTGGGTAAATTTTACTTTCACAGAAATGATCGTTGTATGGTCTTTTAAAGTAGTTGCTCAAACGGTTCTGCTCCGTTGAATAGCATGGCCGCCAGAAGGCGGGGCCTTTATTCCTTATATGACTTTTTAAATTTTTTAAAATCTTTTTTGTCAGAAACCACTGGTTGGATGTCGAAATAATTTTACAGAACTGTTCCTTGGGTGCTTATCTTACCAAAGTTGCTCAATTGGTTTCGCTTTGTTGAAAAACCTGGCCGCCAGGGGTGGGCCATTTTTGCTTTATGGCTATATGGAAAACTTTGAAAATCTTGTCGGAAACCAGTCTTTGGATTTGAAAATGATTTCACAAAAATGTTCCTTTGGTAGTTCTCTACCATAGTTACTCAAATGGTTGCCAATGGTGGTGGCCATGTTTCCTAATATGGGTATATTTAAAACATTGAACATTTTCATTTCAGAAATAACTGCTTGGATTTCGATATAATTTCACAGAAATGTGTTCTTTAAGTGCTTCTCTACCAAAATAATTGGCATTATTTCGATTTGTTAAAAAATCATGGCCTCAAGAAAGCGGGGCCTTTTCTCCTTATAGCATAGCAGGGTCCCTTCGCTTCTGACACTCCTTACTTAATAAGCCAGTGGAGCGTTACAGGCACTTGTGTGCCTCTTGTTTCCAGGATGAAAAGAGCTGTTACCACGGCAACATCAACTGTGATAACCTAGTTGTAGAGAGATTTCATAGCAATGTTCTGCATGTGAAGTTGACAGACCCCGGAATGGTTGCCATTTACAATAAGTTGCCATTAGATCACCCAGTAAATGTGGCAAGGTATTATTTAGCATCATTTGTAAAATTGACCGTACTTCATCACATTGTAATTAACGTGAGAGGCAGTGTTATTTATATATCAATGACGCTGGTTCTAAGCGGTTGTCATTGGCAATAATGTGTCTTTATTACACACTCTAGTAAATGATCGACATGTCCTAACACCATAATCGATCAGTATTTAAGCATTGTTTCACATTAAAGTATCGTTGATTGAACGAGTAAAATGTTTACCTACAGATGATATAAACATTTAATGAAAAGCAATACTGGTCTGTTTATGTGCACTTAAATGTACACTGCCCACGAAAGGTTGATTTGGTTCATAGTTTACAAAAAGTTGCCACCTGATAAACAGTAGTATTATGATTTACTACATGAAAAATGGCTATTTCCTATGCATTTACAAATACTGACACAAATTGGCATCGTGTACTGAAAATAGGTTTGCATACTACCGGTGTATATTTATGTAACCATAGTTCCTTTAACACTAGAATGCAACAGTCATTTGTGTTTGTCCTGGATTTACAGGTTGCCATTTCTGGCTCCAGAGAGAGTACATCAATTATCCAATGTCACAGTCAAATCTGAGGTCTGGTCCATAGGTACAACCATATGGCAGATGTTTTCCGGTGAGTATTTACATGTATACTTAGCACAACTTTTCTACTCCTGCATTTTCTGGTGCGCTTTGTAGTAGATCATCTCTTTTTCCATGCATAGATAACTATATATCTCCCCGTTGAGTGTTGAGTAGATCATCATTTTTTCCCTGTCCAGTCAGGTTGTTATCTAAAAAGTGCTTTCGTAAATCATCAGTTTATTTTGTCGTCTGAAAAGGCGACATATAGCAATCTTCTAGCGGCGTTGGCGGCGGCGTCACCATTAGTTTGTGCAGACAATAACTTGAAGTTTATGTGCAATCATTATGAAAATAGGGAATTGTTAGTGGGCATAACAGGAAGGTTAAGTTCGGTTTTCCTCATAATTGCTCTTTTCGTACTTGAGTTATGCCCCGTCAGGCGACCCATTCGACTCGCGGATTTGTCTTCCTTTTCAATATTAATTCCTTAGGTAATTGATGTGGTAGATCAACAGTTCTGGCATGTGGAGGGCTAGAAGCTATAACAAGTAAAACTGGAACAATAACTATGTCAATGTTACAAAAATTACATATCATGTGAGGCATGGGCTGAGTAAACCGCAGTTGATTTTTGGATTTTTGTGCACTTGTATTATTGTATAGCATCTTAAAACATGTATACATGACAACTGTATTCATAAATACCGTTACTTCCCATTGTTTTATTATTTTTAATTTGATGTACGATTCATTAATTATACATTGAAATCATTTGCGTTGATAAATATAATAAATATATTAAGTGCTCACATGCTCGTGGCATGAGCGAGTGCATGTATAAATAATGTGAGAAAACTATAGGATCCATGTTGCACGTCAAGCTTAACATATATTTCGTGGGGAAAAATACACACATATACTTGTAGACAAATGAATACAACACTACATCTTGTATTCTATTATTTCATTTCAATTTTGTTTAGAGCGCGTGCGCTGTTATGTCCAAAAGCCGAGCGTTTTCATTCAAGGCATTTTGTTGACGTTTATTTGTCAACCTTACTTTCATGTCTAGTATATACTGATAATCAGTGTATTATTATGTTCAAAATTGTGTGACAGGTGGAAGAAATCCAGACGCTGAAATTCAGGAAAAGCTGGGCAAGAAAAGGTCTTCTGTATTGACAGGTTCTGAGGTAGGTCCATGAGGTGTATCATTACATGAAGTTCACTGCCGTTTTATGAGCACTCGCTGCTGTCTAATATGTAAATGAAAGTTATATATGTTTTTGTGTTAATTTTCATATTATAATTACTTCTAATAATTGCTATATTTGCCAAATGAAAAGAAAACATCTGCTGAATACATGTATAGAACCTTCAACAAGCTTTAAGCGCATTCGGAAAACACTTTCTCTTGTCAGTATTTGTAGACATTCGCGCTTGTTTTGTTTATTTGTTGATTTCCCCTTTACTTAAAGGTTCAATATTATCCTAACATGTAAAAAATTGTGTGGGCTTTCCATTTACTGCAGGTAAATATTGCTGTGGCTTTTCAAATCTCACGCTTGTGATAAAGATTTATTGTTTTAAAGCTCGTATTAATTTTTAACTTCGATTCCACTTGAGAACCAATTTTCTTTAAAATTTGATAAAATTAAACACTTTTTGATTAAATTGTAATGCCTTGAGGAGTACCAAATCGATATATATATATAAATATATTGAAAATCTCACACAGGTGATTCAGTTTTTCCAAGGCAACCAATGCTTGAACCGTCCAAAGTATCTGAAACTAGTGCCCAGTGACCATCAACAGGAAAGAAGCTTAAAAGACCAGTTTTACCGGGCTATTTTGCCTTGCTGGACTTTAGATAGTGAGGATAGACCCACACCAAAAGTGCTGACGAAAGGCTTCAATGAAATTCTGCAGACCTATGGTAAGACAAAAACAAAGTGTCACCGCTTTGAGTCTGTTGGTTAAGATTGCGACTTGTACTAGATGATTTGTAACAGCTGTACTGTCACGTTTCGAAATGGCAGGCATTTTGACGAATCATTTGTTATTTATTTTTAGCAGTCATAAATAATAGTTTTTTAACATGAATGGCAATTTTATTATATTCAGGGAGATTCTGTCAATGTTGGCAATACCAGTAACATGCTACATAGCAAACATACAGCAACCAATTTAATATGAAGGTTGATTAATGCTTGTGCTTTCAATGTGAAAGTTTTCTATTTCTTTTTATGACAATATGTCATTCAGGATGCTTTTAAAGTTTATGCTTCTTTTATATATGGTACACATGACAGGATGCGTGTGCCGCCAGTCGAGGAATTTTAGTTTGTTGTTGCGTAATTGCGAATATAAATGTAAAGATGTTTGTACCGCCAGCGAAACGATTTAAGTTCGGTTCTCTGTTTATCAGGATATAAATGCTGGGATGCTTGTACTGCCAGCAGCGAAACATTTATGTGTTTTCTGTTTATCAGAATATAAATGTTGGGTTACTTCTTCTGCCAGCAGTGAAATAATTTATGTTATGTTTTCTGTTTATCACAATATAAATTTTGGGATGCTTGTACCGACAGCAGAACAATGATATATTTGCTGTTGTGTAATTGCGAATATAAATGTCAGGATGGTTGTATCCTCTGTGGACAGACGCTTGTAAAGAAGTGGATCTCAAAAACAGCACGTGTATATTTCTTATATTAAAACATACAACGTGGTTTTTCATGTCCTGATTTTTAACACGATTTTGTATATAAACACACACATAAAATTCGACTTTTTCGTTGGAAAACATACAAACTCTCTGTGCGGCACGCAGACACAATAAACTGCGATGTATTTTATACATTTCCGGGGTTAAAACATACATCATAACAACAAGAGGCGTTTGTGTTACAGAACATAGCATTTACAATCGTTTACCTGCTGTTTGATTTCCAAGACAAAGTCCTAGAAATGCATAAAATTGTACCCAACACGTGGTCAACTTGAAAGAATGTTAACACACTTTCATTGAGGAACATACACGTGCTGTCTTTGAGAAACACTTTTGGTAATATAGTGTACAGGTAGTGGTTCGGCAAGCGAAACAATTTAAGTTTGGTTCTCTGTTATAGAAAATATACATGACAGGATGCTTGTCCAGCCAGCGTAACAGTTTTAGTTGGGTTTCTGTGAACTTCAACTATATGTATCAGAGCCCTTGTACCGTCAGCGGAACAATTTGAGTTCGGGTTTCTGTTAATTAGAATTGTAATGTTTTGATGCGTGTACAGCAATCGGAACAATTTTAGTTTGGACTCATGTTAATTAGATTATAAATGTCAGGATGCTTGTACCGCCAGCGAAAAAAATTTGGTGTTGTTTTGTGAATATCTTAATATAAATGTCAGGATGTTTGTACCGCCAATGGAACACTTTGGTCCATTGTAATTAAGGAATGCAATACTTTGTGTTCAGCTGGAGGAAAAGTAATTTTTTTAATTAAACAGTTACATTTTCTTTACATTTTTACTGAGAACTCTTATCAAGAATAGAAAAAGAATATGAATTTTTGTTCCGTCGGCGTAACATTTTTCTTGATTTTCGGATATTTAGTTGTGTTCGTAAAAATCCTGGAAAAAGATTTTTTTTGTTAAAATATTAATAATAGTAAAAAAGTAAATACTACAAAACAATATTGAATAGTCGTCATTATGTTGTTTACATTGTTGATTGTTATGATTTGGTGTGTGTATGTTACAATATTGAAGCCAGTTGTCCAAATTGTTACATCACAATTAAAAATAATGGTGGGTGAGCTTAGACAATAACGATAGCGTAAGCATATCTATATTGATAATTATGTCGAAAAAAAACAACAACACACAATTAGTACTGCCTTTGAAATCTAGTCAGCTTTCCCGTTTCATATTATAGGTTGCGATTATCATACGTACAGCAGTGCGGAATACACGTGTAGTACACGACAACGCATTGACACTATGACGAGCGACGAACTAAATGAAGCAAGGGATGTATCCGACATTTCGGTACTTACTGGACAAGGTATTATAGCAAATCGGACTATAATGTTGGAAAATAAGATGACGTTGGAAAATAAAATGTCGTATATAGAAAATCAGGGAAATTGAAAAAAATTATGCAACAAACATTAACGGAATGTAAAATAAACAAAAATATAAATTGATTAAATGTCAGTGAAACCTTGTTTTTACTGGTAGTTTCATTTCTAAGCATTTAAAACAACAACATTCTCCAATATGAGGACTACTGAACGCATTATCCATCTTTAAAGTTGAGTGGACATATACTTAAACCAAAACAATTAAATCTGATGGAAATCTAATTGCATTCAGGAAGAACATCAGTATAAAATGAATAATGGGATTTCATTGGCAACCCTGGGTATTTTGTATGACTCATTGTACCGATTTCGATCATTGCAACATAAGTAAGACATTTCTCATATAAATCGTATTGTTTGTAGATTTGTACCAAGTAATACATGTTCCCTTAACTTGTGGCAAATTTAAGCTTATTCCAGTTTTAGCTTATATCATGATGGTTATCATCTTTGAAATAACTGAACCAACTGTGATGATAGCTTGGGTAGTCCTCTTCCAAGTTGTTCAATTGTTTAACGGAGCGAAATAATATAATAAAGCTCATAACATAGAACACAACAAAGATAGTCAAATTATAAACCGCGGTATTCACGACCCTTCAAACATCTGGCTCGATGTTAAAATTAATATTCCTTGATGGTTCTCAACCAAACGTTGCTCAAATGGTTCCATTTTGAAATTATCTTTAACAGATATCTCCTCCGGAATTACCGATAAAACTTCACAGTTATGTTCTTTGGTTTGTCCTGGGACTTAGTAAAACCTTTCCGACTGATGCACATTCTGAGACCACCACACTTGTGTAACATGCCATCATAGTGAAATCTTGAAAATGTTGATTATAAGGAATTACTATTACTATATATGTTAAATTATTCAAGTCTTTGTCCGAATCGCTTCCTTGTCGTAAAATATCTTCAGAAGAAACTGTTTACCGTAGGGAATAAGCATAAAATGATAATGTATATTTTTTTATCATAATGATAACAAGAAAACCAATTAACGCTTCATGTTTTTGTTCAAAACTTGACACGATAACGATATTTGTCCTCAAGATTAATATTATGTTCTTACTTATCAACATAAACAAATATAGGTTCCAATTATCACACGAACATCAGTGTGGACTACGCGGGTAGTACTCTTCAGGGTAGTGAGTCTGTAAGCAGCGCGGGGTGGAGAAGCATTTCCAGTATGTCGAGCGACATGCTTAAGGAAGCAAGCGATGTACCGGACATATCGGACCTTACTGGAGAAGGTATTATAGCATGGTGGCCAACAGCTCTAGAAAATAAGGCAAAAGCTAAAATAATCACTGCCGACAAAATGTGGAAAATTTAGCCAACAACGAAATTAAAGGTATTAAACCAATGTAAGATAAAACGATTGAATTAAAAAACTTAACCACGTTGGCAACTGATAGTTTCTTTTCTTTACATATAACATTTCAATCATTATGCATATTTTATGTAGCAACATTTTTCTCAGTTGATAGGATGGAGGACATAATACTTGTACATACTATTAACACCATTTGTAACGTTTACCCAATATAACTATCAGGGAAATTCTTATTCCAGTCAGGAATACAACTAGGGAAATGCAAAGTTAATAATTTTCAGGGGCCACCATAATATGCATTAGAAATTTATTCTATGAAGCATATTGTTTAAAAAAAATGGGATCAAATAAAACACTCTAAAATGTTTGCAAGAAAAAAACTTATTCCGGTTTTAGCTTTACTATGCGAAGCCAATCGAATTTATGTCACTGAGGTTTGTACGCTCTGTTTGTGGTGCATTTGTAAACTTTTTATTTAAACTACACCCTTTTAGCACTCGTGCGTCACCTCTGATGGCACAGGAATGTTCCCTGGGTGGTCCCCTGCCAAGGTTACTAAAATGATTCCGGTTTACTGCAAAAGATGGCCGTAGAGCTAGACATGCAAATCTCCTCCTAAATATCTGATGGATGTTGAAGATAATCACACACAAAAGTTTCTCAAATGATTCCAGTCTGTTGCATATCATGGCCGCTAGAGCTAAACATAAATGTCTTTCAAATGGTTTCTCCTCTGAAACCACTCAGCCAACTTCACGGTAAATTTCCTTGATTTCTCCTTTGACTTTTCACAACTAACGCGACTGATGCGTCTTCACAAGCGCAGACCCATGAGATTTGAGTAAAATTCGATAGTCGCCATGGTGTAAACTTTAAAATGATTATCCTTTACAATAACTATGGCTATGTTACATGATTTTAGTCACAAGTCCAAATTGCTTCCTTACAGTAAATTGTTTCTTCAGAGAAGCCGTTAAATACCACGAAAGAATAAGCATATCATTAGCATGCGTTTTATATGAGTTGATTAAAAATCAATCCATTCTTCACGCTTTCTTCACAAACAGAGGCAGCTCAGCTTTCTTTAATCGATAACCACATTTTATCCTTGATAATTAATACTGCGTTATTCTTTTATAAATTATAGCTTCCAATTATAACAAGTACATCAGTGTGGACTTCGCGGCTAGTACTCTTCCTGTCAGTGATTCTTTAAGTGGCGGGTGGAGAAGCTTTTCCGGTATGTCATGCGACATACTAAAGGAAGCAAGAGATGTACCAGACATTTGGGCATCTGTCCAAGAAGGTATTAAAGAAGGGTAGCCACAAATTTTGAAAACCAGGAAGATGTGAGAAAAAAGGAATAAAATCAGCGATTTCGAAATTAACAAAAAAATAGGAAAATCGTACAAATTGTAATATGTAAAAGTTAAACCGTGTTGGCTACTGTAACATTTCAATTATCAAGCATAATGTATGTTTTCTATCATTTTCACAGTATAGGCTAGAGGACATATATTTGTACATACCTGCACTATAATTACCATTTGCACAGGAAACCCAGAAATAATTGTCCCGTGAGGAAATAAATCAGGGAAAATTTTTGAATTTCAGAGACCAATAGTATCGATGCCTCAGTGTACCGTTTTCTATACATTATCTATTGTCGAAAATGTATTGTTTTCCAATTTGAATAATCCAATAATCCTTTCGTAAAATGCACCAGTTTGTCACTAAAGTTAAAATAGAAAAAAAGTAAACATTGTAAATCTCATACTAAACCTCCTTTGCTTCGTTCAGTCACTTATTTCCCTTGTTGCACTACTCGCATCGTCCGGTGGTTTTGTATAGTTCTACAACATGTATAAGTTAACTGTAATGTTGCAGGGTATTGAACCTATAGCTTGAATCTTGAAGACAACATTTATAATTAAACATGACAGCAGAAAAAGTATATTTGAAGTATAAGCGACATATGTTGGAGCATTTCTTTGAAATGCTCATATGTGTAGTATAAACTACACTTCAAACAAGCACAGTCTGCGAGTTGGGAGCAGCATTTTATTTTTAGCTCGACGATACTAAGAAAATCAGGCTAAAGTTTGCGTGCAACAACTCCATATCTCAATATCTACTACAGATATTCAATTGAAACTTCACACATGCCTTTAGGGTCATTATATAAGGTCACTGGCCAAGACCCATAACTGTGGCCAGCATTTTAGCAGAATTATGCCCCTTTTTGTTCTTAGAAAAGTCAGGTTAACAGTTTGCGTGGAACAACTCTATACCTCTATATACTACAGATATTCAATTGAAACTGCACACATGTCTTCGGGGTCATTATTTGAGGTCACTGACCAAGGCCCATAACTCTGACCTGCAATTTAGCAGAATAATGCCCCTTTTTGTACTAAGAAAATCACGTTAAAGTTGGCGTGCAACAACTCTATATCTCTATAACTACTGCAGATATTCAATTGAAATTTCACACATGTCTTCAGTGCCATTGTGTTAGGTCACTGACCAAGGCCCATTACTCTGTCCTGCAATTTAGCAGAATTGTGCCCCTTTCTGTAATTCAGCTTAAGATTTGTGTGCAACAAGTAAATATCTCTCTGTAACTACTACTACAGATATTCAACTGAAACTTCACACATGTCTTCGGGGTCATAATGTAAGATCACTGACCAAGGCACATTACTCTGACCAGCAGTTCATCAGCATTATGCCCTTTTTTGTAGTGAAAAAGGCCCATGACTCTGACAAAGCGGTTGAATAGTCGAACGCGAGTTGTCCTGAGACAGCTCTTGTTATTGTACTGATACAGTTCAAACATGTTGTTTTTTTTCACTTACATCTGCACGAGTGGATTAGTCACGTGTGTACAAATGTAAATGAGTAGCAGTAAGTATTTAATTAAGTTGTGAAATACATGAATTTGTAAAACGTATTTACTTGTATGATAGCATAAGGACAATAAGCGGAGTTCGTCATTTTTCTGTAAGAGTTAAACTGCCTTCGATAATGACTTATGTCCTTTTGTACTGTAGTAATATGATAACGTTTCAACAGTATATGTCATATGTATTTTAATTCAGAAAAATTAATTTGATTTCAGAATCTGACGTTCTTCCAATTCTTCAGAATTCGCAAACTCCGGCAGTGGTAGTCCGTCGTATGTTTCGCAACTCATTGCCCGTGAAAGCGACAGGGGCAAGACCAGACCCTTCCCCGAGTCAAACTCCTGCACCACGTCAACAGGGTCTACCAATGGACAGAGTCTCAGTAGGGGGCAGATGGCCTGACCTTGGAACACACCCTGCAGTCCCTAGGCTACCACACAAAATACAATCAAGGCACCTTCATGTTGAAAGAGATACAAAACTTGGACAAGTACGCTTTTAAACTAATGTTTTTCGTATTGTTTAATTTAAAACAAGTACCATTTTCATTTTGATTTCATGCATGGCTTTTTTAGGTTTGTTTGAAACAAAGAGACATTTTTATGAGAAAATGAATGAGAAAATCATGTTCAAAATTGCCTGATGAATACTTAATTGTTCTTCTATGGTAGCTACACTTGCAGAACATGTGCAACATCACGATTTATTTTTTGTTTTGACAGGAAGTTTAATAAGTATGTGCGTTAATCAACCATCTGAATTTGGTATGACAATTATGGCACGCATGCATGATCACAGTTATTCAAATTGACATATACCGTTATGACAGTAAGGTCTTCATCACTGCAAGGACTCATATAAGCGCTTTTTGCCATTATGTTTTTTTTTTCTATATTCGCAGGGCTTTTATGGAACTGTTTACAAGGCAAAATTTACTAAAGAAAATGGCGTTATAATAGATGTTGTAGCAAAATGTAAGTGATATAGAGTTGTAAAATATTCTACATTTAACGTTATTAAATTCAGTTAACAGACTGAAATGATAAAAAGACATGTCGATATATAAACATGTATTAAATAGCAGTTGTCACATTAGCACGTTAAATGTGTACATTTAGCCATATACGATTCATTTAACATTGGATTATAGTTTGATAATAGATGACTTAGCTAAGACACGGGGTCCTCGGGTAAAAATGTCAAACTAAAATATTAGATGATAACATTATTGGTTGTCAGGTGTTATATTTTCTCTCTCTCTTTATGAAACTTAAAAGGTGGTGATTAACTTTGTACTTATACACTCATAAGTATACTTGTTTAATATTACAATATAAACAGGTCTTTTATATATAAAGATACTTTCAGCTATTCCTGTTTGTTTCAGACGAAACCAGGAACTGTCAATGTAAACAACCGTTTAGTTTCACTATAGATATTTCCCTACTTATTTAACTCGCATCGCTCTTCTGCAATTTCTTAATTATGGTTGTTGTTATACATGTACTTGTTTGTAGTCTTAAAATCTGCGACTCCAAATGGGAAAGAGACAGCTGAATTTGAGAAAGAGGCAAAAGTCATGGAACAGCTGCAACATGAAAACATCGTCAAGTTTCATGGCACTTGTCACAGTGATCTTGGTGTGTAATATAAAATTATATTTTATAACATAAATGTGTAACTCATTACCAAGTATTTGTGTCCATTATTGAGTTACCTATGGATTAGTAGTCGTAGTTGGAAGTACAATTCTCCAATCAGGTATGACATTCATCAATATGGTCTTGATAATATAGATACACTCTGGCAACCATGATTCGACGACAATCTCTTGGTTCGAACAATGGATTGTTTATTTTGATAACAAATAATCTGAACGTTCAACTTTTACTCTCTGTATTCTCTGTTTTTGCATATAATTAATATCCGAAATTATCCGATAATTTCGCATTGCATCATATCAACAAACATCGTCGTGTTTAGGAACGTCTAATTTTGTTATAATCCAGGATATTTATATTATCATAAAACTGATTGTACACTATATTATTGACTTAAAACGTGTGTACCAAAACGATGTTTTGCAGGATTTTGCCTTGTGATGGACTATCTTCCTAAACAGTCTTTGCACCAGTACTTGAGGAATACAAAGGACATACCGAACTGTCAGTTCTTCCAGTTTGCACTTGACCTAGCTTCGGTAGGTTGTACTGTACCCAATGAGAGCTTCATAACTGAAGAACAGTTTTACACAAATTATGGAAGCACTCTATTAAGGTTGGGACAATAATGGTTTTAATTGGATAATATATTTTTATAATAATATGTTACATGTATGCCAACCCACTCATTTGTAAATTATTCTATATTATTCATCTTGGTTCATTCATAATGAAGATTAGCTTGCAGTATTACATATGTATATGTATTAAAGTCACTAAAGCATAACATTAACAACATAAAAACAACATAATTTATTGTTATATTTTAGTATAAAATAATATTATTTTCTGTAAAATATTGTTACTCAAAACAAAGTTAGTAGCTTTAAGAAGTTATATTCACAAATTTAGCCAATTGGCAATGTTCAAAATGTTAAACTCAGATTCAAAATATATGTAATTTTATATAATGAACAGTATAACACTCAGGATACAAAACTATATTGGAATTTATGCCACACTAATAATAATAATAATCCTCATCAATAACTATCAATTGAAATGGATACAATTATAGTGTGTTATAACACAAACCGAATGATTATGGCCAATTCTTCAATTGTGTATTTTGTTATTCCAAAACACACATATTCACTAGGCTTGGCATTGCATTGCAATAACACCTCAACTGACATAAGACAGTATAATCTTAACTTCGTTTTTAACAATACTTTATAAGTAATTAATATTTGAGTTGATAAGTTCAGATTCTTTAGTTTCTGTAGTATTTCGATGTTAAAAATAAACAATAAAATATGTTAACATCGTTCAACTGCCGTGTTCTAGGGCATGGAGTACCTGGAGTCTAAGAAGATCATGCACTGCGACCTGGCAGCCAGAAACGTCCTGCTGAACTCTGAATTTCGCGCAAAAGTCTGTGACTTTGGCCTTGCAAAGGTCCTCGAGAAGGATTACTACAGGCGATGCACCGATCATACAATACCATTATATTGGTAAGTCAAAACAAAGTTTGAACCTTTGACTGCGACTTCGGCCTGGCGAAAGTCCTGGAAAAGATTTACGACAGACACCTTACATACCTTCGTCCTTGTAAATCTGGAAAATACTTGACAAATCGGTTGTTGTTACCCTATACTATAACAACATTTTTTGTGCCAAATGTAAGAACATGTTTTATGTTTTGAAGATGTGTGTTTAATAGAGGGTGTACGGAGCGTATAATTCAAGAAGACGACATATTTTCATTTATTTCAGGTTTTCTGTGTTTAGTCAAATTGAAGGCCAACCAAAATGTGTTTTTATAATACTATTTTGTGAGTTATTAAATATACACCATACCATCTTCAGGGATTATAAGGTTTTAAATTTCAATTAATATTTCAACATCCTTCATTTCCATGCTAGCCGAAATGCTCCCTTGAACTTTATCCAAACAAACACAATTTAAAGTCGCTTTAGGAGAAATGTCCTATCCATGTGCATATAAATATTGATAGCAGCAGGTTTACACTTTGTTGGAAAAAAAGCAATGACTGTAAACTGCACCCAATTAGCATTTGTCTAAGTCACTTTTAAACATTAAACCAATAGTACCCAGGCAGAAATATAAATTGTTTTTGTTGTGCACATTCTCCTGGTATGTTTTACAACTTCATGTCAAATTTTCTTACATCGCAGTTATGTCATCTCTGTAAACATTTACTTGCCATTTACAACCAGGTCTGCCCCTGAATGGTCCACAACTAGAAATATTTCTCACAAATCTGATGTGTGGAGTTTTGGAGTAGTTCTATGGGAAATGTTTAGGTAGGTGAGAAGGATGGAATATGTATAGAGAATACTAGGTTAGTGTTGAATATAGAGAAGTTTATCTTGCGAGGCTTAGAACACCGGAAGCGAGAGCCTTGGCGAGCGCTTCCGATGTTCGAGCCGAGCAAGATAAACTTCTCTGTATTCAACACTAATCCTAGTATTCTATTTATCCCATCATTTTTTTCTTCTAAACTATATAAAACAAATGTTTAACAAACCGTGGAATTCATAAACTGGTAATACAACTGCTTTTACTAGTATCGAATACAAAATGTACGAATTGTAATAAAGAAGTAGTCCATGATTCTAGAAATACAAAAAAACAAAACTTAGGCTGTTAACCATTTTTATTGTATATCTTTGTGTTATACATACTTCTTATGGGTTTTATACCCGTTCGATACCCGTTCGGGATTTTCATTTTTTTCGAGCATTATTGTTTATTTGTGTTTATCGACAATCTCGTTATGTAACACGTGATTTATAATATATTAAGTTTAAATGTGTTGGTTGTGCACTTTTAACTAATTTTAGTAGATTTTATTGTGTATGCTTTAGAGATCTTTAATAAACTCTTGTACAATACGGTTGTATAATATTTTTTGGATGAGTACACAACTGACAAAACATATTGGATGAGTCCTGTATGAAATGTGTACGAGTCTAAATTTTACCGTCTTAGGTTAGAACATTGCGAATAAATGTTCACCTCAGTCATGAATTAACTGATATATACATACAATTTGGCAAATATATACACATGCTTCTAGAAAGTAAATGGTGCTAATAAAATCAAAACATAACATAACGTTACCTGAAATGGCAGTTTGTTCCGTATGATTAATAAATATAAATATTTTTGAGGCAAACATTCAAGAATATTATTTTTTATTTGGAGTTACGGAAATGATCCAACAATGGATTGTAGTAAAGTCCGGGAATTTCTAACCAAGCTAGAAAGCGGAGAACGGCTAAAAAAGCCGAATCAGTGTCCTGCTCATGTGTACAGTTTTATGATGTTATGTTGGACAAAAGAGCCCAACACTCGACCGAACTTCACTGAGTGCAAAGAAAGGTAAGTAGTTCTTTCAATAAGCAATAAGAATGATAGCTTTTGTAATCATACTTCACAAAATAATCCTTACATCACACATGATTTGTAAGTTTGTAGAACATTTTTGAATCAGTTAATTATAATGCATAGATCAGTATAATTTTCACATTCAGAAAGTAACTAATATCACATAAATGGTAACAGTGTCTATTTAAGTCAAGGCTGAAACTATAATTGAGGTGTGTCGTGGGAAAATCGGGCTTAATGCATGTGCGTACAGTTTCGTCCCGGATTAGCCTGTGCAGTCCGCTTAAATTTATGGTATTTTCTGTTTCAAGGACCTTTCTTCTAAACATAAATCCACTGTAGGCGGAAAGTGTTGTCCAAGAATAGCCTGGTCAGTTCGCACATGCATTAAGCCCGATTTTCCCACGACACGCCACAATTCTATTTTAAAAATATATTGTCCGTTTTCTTATCAGTACTCTTGTCTTTTATAATTGTCGAAAGGAGTTCGTATCAAAGCAGTAGATCCATTTTTTTCTGTTTCACTTGAATTAATTTTCATCAAGATTTTGCTATAATTACCGTTGAAAATTTCCAATTTAAAAAAATCGAGAAAAGAGGTTATCATTAAGTACCCTGATCATTACTAATTGGTATTAATAATGTTACCGTAGCTTCTTAACTGTCTGTCATCGTACATTGTCTACATTCTTAAATTATTCAATTTTACATTTCTTAACTAATTATACTACGGTCAACGCCTGTCTTTGTTACCTATAACATTTACCCCCAAAGATAATTTTATCAGTCATCCCACCTTACAGATTTATCCTTTCAACGATCCTACACTCATGACTGTTGCACTTGTGTATAATTATAGTAATATGTCAATACTATTTCTCGGTATATAATAAGACAATCCTGAATTGCAATAAACTAAGTGTCATGGTATCCAGATCCGTGCAGTGTTATTGCTCAACTATATGAAATGTGTGTCATTATGCTCATATAATTGAATTGTTACTAGTATATGGTGTAAACTGGTTTACTTTTTCTAGGTTTAGAAAGGCATTGCAGTCACAGAAATGCCTTCACGAAAATCACCGTAATTTAGCAACTAGCCATGAGTCTCTCTCAGATAGTTCAGATAGGGGACACACTAACAGTCTCGCCAATGGAGCGGCGCTAGGGATCGCTATCTTAAAAATTCAGCAGCCCGGTTTTAGCACAACTACTGTGACAGAAACTAACTCTAACATGGCCAGCAGTGATGACGCAACAAATATGAACAAACATAATTTAATCCTGAGTGCGCCCTCTTTACAGATTTTTAGAGAGAAGCAAATAGGTCATGTAAGTGTTCCTGAATTGAGCTTTTATCGCAAATTACACTCAGATATTTAATAATGACAGATATTATTCTAGAATTGAAATATATAGTTTGTATTTCTTAGTGTCATCAGCATCGCTGATTTAAAGGAGGCATTTTACCACTAGAACTATGTCAAAGAACCGTTTAATTTACACAATAGCTTGTCCTCTCGATTCAGGGTACATTTGGATATGTCTTCATGGGAAAGCTAGGAGATAAAGATGTTGCTGTAAAACAGTGTCAGAATGTCAGCGAATACCCCAGATTTCAACGTGAATTCGAACTACTACACAAGCTCAGGTTTATCTGTAAACAACATCATCCAAATATTGTTAAATTCATCGGATTACACGACTTACAAGGTAATCATTGGGCAACCTATAGGAATATTTTCCATTACCAGTGCAAGCTTCTGTTACTGAGCTGGAAACAGTTGATTTCAATCTTTATTTCACATTTGTGTTATGGCGTATGCAGCCTCATGCTTATGAAACATTCATGTTCTGGTGGATTGGGTGTCCATAATGTGAAATATCTTTGAAGATGTTATTTGTTTAAGACCCAAATATTCACTATGCCTATGTGATGGAGTATGCAGCAAATAAATCTCTGGTCAATTTCTTGGAGAAGCAAAAGGTGGCTGTACATCGGAAGCTTGAACTGCTCAAAGATGTTGCTGACGTAAGTATTAAAAGGAGATTGCTCTTCATAAGCGTCATACAGTTAACAAATACATGTATAGTGATAAGCAGATAACGTCAAAACTGTTAGGATTGTGTACACGCAGTCGAAGAACACAGCTATAACTCTGATGAAGAGTTTACTCCATACAAAATGTACACACATATTAAAAGGCTTGACTATATCACATCTATATCTTGGTATATTTATATATTGTTCTCCTTCATTATATGTTTAACTACATGTATATTGATATATATGTTTATTTTATATTTTAATATCATTTTGAAGTATAATTTAGAGATTAGGTTGCAACTTATATTCTAGCTAATTAGCTGTGTGATTGTAGTAGTAGAAGTAGTTGGCTAGTTTGCGAGATAACGGTACTCAATTTCTGGTCGTGAGTTTCAGTAATGTTGATGGGTTCAAGATAACAGTAATGTTTGTGGCTTTGAAATCCTATAGGAGAGTGTAAACGTAACTTCGGTAGATTGAAAAATCACGGATTGATTTGAAGGTCAGAATTTTTAGTTTTCAATATTAATGGTGAGTTTAAAAGAAACTGTTGTTGGTTGGCAATACCTGTTTAACCGTCGGATATGTGTTATGTGTTCTTACTAATGGCTGACGTGTTTTTTGCTCGTGCAACGAATGTGTGATAAAATATAAAATGGGGATAGACATAAATGTGTGGCGTGCTAGGATAGGATGTTTTCAGCAACCTAGGAAGTTAAAGTGTCGCATTTCAGTGTTTGTTATATCAAAAGGAGCGTTTTTTTACAAGAATGCGTTTGATTTTGTGTTTGGCGCTCATCATTACACAATGCGGAGATGTTGAGGAAGACCACGGACCTCCTAAAAGGAATACATGTAAAAGTAAGCCGTCGGAGATCGAGCCGACTACAGATGGGGTATGTACTCGACAACGAACAATATCGTCATATTCACAAATTGCTAATACAAGTACAAGTACTAGTAGCACGCAAAATACCAGGCGAAACTCGCTTGTGAACCCCGTGCGCAACTTTATACAGAACGATACACAGACACAGGCCAATGGCGACAGTAGCGAAATATTGAATTTTCTACGTGAAATGAAAGCTGAACTAATGCAACAAAATAACAGTGTGACTGATCAGTTATCACAAGTGAATAATAAAATAGATAACATTTGATCAATAGTTAATAATTTGAAACAAGAAAATGATAACTTTAGGCAAGAAAATAGCGTGTTGAGAACAGAAATGCAAGACTTAAAACACAAGATGGATACGTTAGAAGGGCATTCTAAGCGAAATAAATTACGTTTTAATGCCATTGAAGGGAATATGAATGAACCATGGGACACTACTGAGTCAAAAATTCGAAATTTTATAACAAATTATTTAAATTTGCCAGATGGAAATTCGATTGAAATTGAACGTGCACATAAAATAAAGTCACGGGATCGCACAAAATTTACAATTATTGTTAAATTTACAAAATACAAAGTTTGTGTCCGTGTCCTCAATCAGGCAAAACATACATTTTTGAGTATTTCAGCCTATTCAGTCAAACCGGACTATACTGAACGTGTTAGAAAACACAGACAAATCCTCGGGGAAATCATGATTACAAAGCGAAGTGAAGGTCACTATGCCTCTGTGTCCTATGATAAGCTGATAATAGACGACACGGTTTATAAATACGACGACGCGCAAGAGCAGCTTGTAAACATAGGCAGACGACAACGCCCACGCGGAAATCCACGTGCTGCAGTAAACAATACGAACATAAATAACAGCGGATTGGCGGTCGACACATCACGTGATGAATTAAGTCAGAATGACGTACATCGAGACTCCGCGTTGCGGGATAGCAATAGCACATGGGGAAGCGCTAGACCAATCACTGACGACTTCTCTGACTCCGATGACGAAAGCAATGCCGATGTGTCACACGTGGACTAGGGAAGTGGCCAAAGCCCTTCGAATAACACTGACACTATTAATTATGTAGTATGGAATATACAAGGATTTCACAAACATTTAGAAAATAATGAATTGCTTTCGTTTTTATCTCAATTTGATATTGTATGTTTATGTGAAACCTGGAGTCGTTATAATGGAGAATTTGATAACGTTATTATTACACATGATCATTTTGATAGTCTTAGAAAACTTAATGTAACGCTTAGTCAAAATAGTGGAGGGGTTAGTGTTTATGTAGGAAAACGTTTGCAAAATGTAAATATTATCTTTATAATTTTTGAAACACTAGAAAATTGTGTTGTTTTATTGTTTAAGTTTTCAAATAACATTATGTTCCATATTAGTGATATTATTATGTATTTTACATATGTTTCGCCCGAAGGATCACCAATCTATAATAATGAAGAAGAATCAAATGGTATATTCATAATGCAAAATAATATTGACACAATTATTTGTGAATATCCACACTGTAATTTTATTCTAGCAGGCGAGTTTAATGCCCGGCTTAAGATTTTTTGGACTTCATACCATCAGATGATCTTAGATATATATATGGTGATGTTGAATATAACGGTAGCAGTTTCGAAATTCCTAGAACTAATATGGATGCATCCAATTTGCTGAATTTTGGTAGAACCTTAGCTGAATTCTGTTCATCGCATGATATGCATATTATGAATGGTCGTCTGTTTGATGATAAAACGGGAAGTTATACATGCTATACAAATAATTGCCCGAGTGTAGTGGATTACATTATTGCATCTGCGGAATTATTCAGATACTGCTATTATTTTAGAGTAGGCAACATTGATGAATCAGATCATTTACCATTAGAATGCTCATTTACTTTTCCAAGAATTGTTGATATTAATAACAGCCAATTAAATGATATTCAAATAAGACAATGTATAAAATTTAAATGGAATGAAAGTCTAAAAACGTTGCAACTGATGTTGAATTAGCAATCAAATCATTAACGGATGTATATCAGGAAGCAGCAGATTGCATGAAAGTGCATCGTAGACCAAGCACTAGATATTGTGTAAATACCCCAGGGTGGGGTGACGAATGTGAGAATTTAAAGTTGAATAAATATTCAGCACTAAGAAAGTTTCGTTCATCAAATGATACCAATGATTTTGAAATGTATAAAGAAATAAAAAACAGATTTAAGCGCAAATGTCATGCTAAGAAATTAACATATCAATATGAAAATCGAGTTAAATAAGTAAATTCGAGAAAAAATCCGAAATTGGTGTGGACATTGTTAAAATCCTCAGCATATGCTACCACTTATAAGACGTGTACAATTATAAATGACAAAACATGGTTGAATATTTCCGTGCCTTGTTATTTAACAGTAATGCTGACGATATGGATAGCTTATTGATAACTTTAAATAACAACTCTGAATATGATCATAATGACATACTCAACAGAGAAAATAAGTTTAAATGAAGTTGAAATATATATTAAATGTCTTACAAATGGAAAAAGTTGCGGTGCTGACGGAATAGGAAGTGAGTTTTATAAACATACAGAGTCTTTTGTAGTACCAATTTTGAGTAATATTTTTAACGTTGTATTGCAAACGAGTCACGTCCCGGAATGCTGGTACGAAAGTATTATTTGCCCCGTTCACAAATCTGGCTCAAAATATGAAACTAATAATTATCGAGGCATATCTATAACTACAGTTATATATAAAAAATTTGCACGGGTTTTAAATAATCGCATTTACAAATGGGCAGAAATAAATAATAAAATTAATGAAGCTCCGGCAGGGTTTAGGCGTGGCTATTCAACTGTTGATAATTAATTTTCATTACAAGCTATTATACAAAAGTACCTTTCAAAAAGAGGCGGACGTTTTAATTGTTTATATGTCCATTTTAAAAACGCATTTGATAAGTTAGATCATTGTAAGCTGAGTTTATGTCTTGAGCGATTGGTATACATGGTAATATATTACGTATCCTAATCAGAAAGTATGCAAACTTAAAATCATGTGTTAAGACTGAAAATGGTTTAACGGGCTATTTCACATGTAATGTTGGGACCAGACAGGGGGACATAACAAGTTCTACCCTTTTTTCTCTATTTATAAATGAACTAGTTATTCTTTTACGAGAACATTGTGGATCAGACATAATTTGTTTCTAATGATATACCTGATATAACATGTTTGCTGTTCGCAGATGATGTTGCAAATTGCGCAGAAACTGTATTTGAACTCCAGCAGCAGTTAAATTTTATACATACATTTTGTACTGAGACAGGAATGGAAGTAAATATAAATAAAACAAAAATAATAGTTTTTAGAAATGGCGGACAACTTAGAAAAAATGAGATTTGGACCTTTAGAGGAAAGCGAATAAATATAACAAATGTATACAAATTTATGGGGTTATTATTTACTCCTCAATTATCATGGTCGTCTGCGCACCAAAAATTAGCGGCACAAGCCCAAAAAGCGGATTTTTTCTATTCTTAATTACCAAAGGCCTTTCGGCCATTTTCTAACCAATGACTTATTTCATCTATTTGACTCCATGGTAAAACCTATTTTATGTTATGGATCTGAAATCTGGGGACACACGTGCAGTGAACGTATTGAAAGTGTACAAACTATGTTTTGTCGTAAACACATAATGGTTAATAATTCTATAAATAATTGCATTGTTTTAGGTAAATGTGGACGTTTACCGTTATGTGTTACCTATTATACCCAATGTCTAAAATACTGGTGTAAGTTATTGTCAATGCCAAATAATAGATATCCTAAATTTTTTTATAAAATGTTTAAATGTTTAGATGATGCTGGCAGAGTATGTTGGGCAACAAAAGTTAAAAACATATTTTTGACATATGGTTTTGGCTTTGCTTGGATCACCCAGGAAATTGGAAACATTGATATTTTCATTACAAGTTTTAGACAAAGATTATCAGATATTAAAAACCAAGAATGGCATCAAAACGTAAATGACTCTGCGAGATGTCACCATTATAAATATTTTAAAACGTTATTAAATACTGAAAGATATTTGAATATTGAAATGTCAAAACACATAAAATTGCATTATCAAAGTTCCGCTGTTCAAGTCATAAATTTCGAATAGAAACTGGCAGACACAATAATATACGAAGAGAAAATAGGTTATGTCTGTATTGCCTTGATATATGTAATATATCTGTAATAGAATGTGAATCCCATGTCCTTTTTCTATGCCCTAAATTTGTGCAACTGCGAAAATATTATCTTGATAGTTGGTATCATGGAAGACCAACTCTGTCTAATTTTTATAGATTAATGGCAGACAAAAATGAAACAACTATCCGAAAATTAGCTTATTATATCTGTAAATTTAGCTAATAGTAATACCTTATAATGTTGTCTCTTGAGAAGTTTAATGGTGGCTCTGCATCAGCGATTATTATGTAAACCTATTTTATATGGTTCCTAGCATTTCTGAAATGTTCGAATATGAGATAGATCTATATTTGATATATTTTGTCACAGTCTCATCGAATGATTTTTTCAAAATTTTAGTTATTTTGCCCAATAGAAATAATGATTACTCATTGTTATTTCTTTGCGCCAACAAAGCTGTAAAGAGAATGTAATTTCAGTGATAAATGCTGGAAATTTTATTTCTGATTTTTTTTCTATCATCTTGAGAATGAGTAAATAGTTTGGCCAATATTTTGTTGTAATCTTGATTTAAAAAATGCTTTTATTAACATAATCATTCCAGGCTATGCAGTTTCCATTAAAAAAAGTTTAACATCTTGATATTGTTATGGTATTTATGTTATTTCTTATTTGATATTTCTGTCTTGTGAGTGAAATCTTAGCAAATATATTGTTATAATCTTGACTAATAAAATCATCTTCATTGTCATTGTCATTTCAGGGAATGCACTTCCTCTTCGAGAACAGCATTATACACTGTGACCTGACTGCTGAAAATATTCTTGTAAAGTCTGACCTTTCTGCACTTATATCTGACTTTGGTTGGGCAAAGGAGCTGGAAAATGATATAGAAGATTTTACTTACAGCCGCTCAAACCTCAATACAAAGCCACTGTGGTATGTTACTACTTGAACATGATATCTAATCCGTTTGTGTTACATTTCAGGACTGGAGATTTCGTAAGGAAAGTCTATGCTATTAGTTTTAATTAAGTTGAAGTTTCCAATCTAATGTTCTCTGTGAATATCAATAATGTATGTATAGGTTGAGTTTTTAGTAACGATTGAAAATTAAAACAAACAGCAACATTTGTCAAATTTCTATAAGAAAAAATAACTGTTAAATGCATAATGAACAACCTGTACAAATGAAGCATCAATAAACTTTTGAAATTCTATTAATTTTAAATAATTGAGATGGTATTATATGGATATGTATGAATGGGACCCATTATATAATGAGACATTCCTGTGTTATAAACAGAGTTTTGTTTGAATAATACACTGTTTTGTATTATTTGACCACTTTTCGTCATTTATTATCAGAAGTATGTTAAACTGGATGCACACGACTTTCACGTATTTCATTAGATTGTAAAAACTCAAATAATGCAATTAGAAATGAAAAACTTATTTTGTGAACAGTCCTACATGTAACAGTTGCATCCGAAATTAACATATTTTGTTCTTTTTGTTGATTTTGATATTCATTTGTTTTGATAATGTAACACAACTTACATTTTTACAAACTACTCACTTGATAATAAAACTACACAATCAGGTCGTAGTATTCTTCTTCCTCTGAGTTGTATTCCTCCTTGTGGATGCTGAATAACATAACAACATACATTCAATAGTGCTTCAATTTGCTGGACTTTGGAATTTAAGAGTTTATATGAACCTCTAAAAATGTAGTTTATTTTTCTCCACTGCAGAATGATACACTTAAATAGAATTATATTGAAAATAATGATGCCTAAATATAATAATCATGAAATGCTATATTTAAGAGCAGTTTGGGAACAATGGTATTATTATATGAGAAAATATCCAATAAAAAATGGTATGCTGATGTTCATTGCTCTTTTTGCTTTCTCCCTGCTTGCCATTCTAAGCTGTCAAAAAAGGAATTTTAAATATGTTTAGAAAGTTAAAAGTTAGTATGTGTTTTTTTTAATCTCAATGACAATTGAAGAGACCATGCTAAAAGAACATAATGATAGTTATGAAAATGAAAATACATGATTTTGTCATGCAACATTTATTAGAAACGGTCCAAGAACTGTTCTAACTTTCTCCTCTACTCCTTGTGAGTAGCACCCTGTTTATTTTTATCATCCTATGTCTTCCCTTATAATATATTTCTATGAAAACAAACTTTCTAGGTCAGCACCTGAAGTCCAGTACTCCAAGATCACGAGATTCTCTGACAACTGGAGTTTTGGCGTTGTGTGTTGTGAGGTGTTTCTGGACGGAAAGCAACCTCAGTTTGATGGATCAGATAATTGTACCGACAATTTTGATCTCTACTGGTCGAACGTCAATAAAGGAGAAAGGTTGCCATGCCCAGAATTGTGCCCACCAGGAATCTACCACAGTATCATACGGAGATGCTGGGAAAGAGAGCCCATGCAGCGGATTCGTTTCCTCGATATTGTTGGCTTAATTGCCTCATGGTAAAACATTGTTTCTGTAATTATTAAGTAGTTTTGTTTGAAATCAATTACGCTCACAGAGTTAACATACTGTTTTTTAAAATTGTATACTTTTAACATTTTAATGTAAAAGAGTTTAAATATCAAATGTGTCATGTATTCAAGATTTATATTGCTAATACTGTTTTAAGACTGACTGTTTTGATGTAAATGGGTATTTATTTTCTAGGTTAGAAAGTCATCCATCCCAGTTCTCCATTGAAAACAAGTGATTTTCCCGAATTTCCAGTGCAAAATAATGTTCTTCATTCTCCAGGGCAAGTCGTCTCCCTTGTGAAAATGTGTCAAGTAAATTTGCTGTAAACGTGTAAAGTTTTGCTTTTAGATTTGGAGTCCATTCACTAGATAATGTACTTTTTATCCTCGCTGAAGGGAGGGGCATATAGTCGCCGTTTTGTCAGTCGGCCTAAGTCTGACATTCAGTTTGTCTGGGTGTCAAACGTATTTCTCCGACAATTGTATGATGGATCATATTCCATGTCCGTCCATCTTTCCTTCCGTCCGTCCGGTACTTCGTTTCGCGAGATTTCAGGACCTAATGACTCGAATTCAATGAAACTTAATGTGCATCATCCCTATAGGGTGGACATTCGCATATTGTCAGGTCTTTCTGGTTTGACTTTTTTTCAGGGAGTAATTGCCATTTTGATTGTAAAGTGGCGTTTTTGCTTGTCTGGACTATAACTCATGTATCTGGTCCGTAGGTCAAAGCTCAAGGTCACATCGAGAGGTCGAATTTCAAACTTTGGAACTTTGCTTTCCCGTGCTTCAACTTGCCATGGATTTTAATCCTGCTTGTCACAAATGCTAACCTCAGTGAGATGGCGCGAAATGCACATGAACTAGGTCCGTAAGTCAAAGGTCGAAATGGGCTTTTTGCTTGTCTAGACTATAACTTGGCCATGGATTGGGGAATTTTCATAATACTTGACACAACTGTTTGTCTTAATGAGAGGGCTTGTTACGCGCCAGAACCAGGACTGTAGGACAAAGATCAAAGTCATACTTAAAGGTTGAACTTCAAAAATGTGTTGTTTGCTTTTCCAGACGTATTACTTTGCACAAATGTTTTTCTCAACTCGACATCGTGTCGCGGGTATGAGTCAGGTACATAGGTCAAAAGTCGAGGCCACAATTAGAGCTCAAAGCGGCATCGGGGAGCTTTCATCGATTCTACCGATATTCTTGTTCAATGAAATTACTGCGAAAGAAAGCTAATCTTTTATACCAAAGGCAAATTAACACTTGGACAATGACTATTGTATGTGGTTAATTTTTGAGAAAAACTAATGTTCCGAAATGCGCATTAAGAGAAAACTTTGAAACTTAAATATTTTAATGCGCAGTAAAAAATATAGCACATGTGTATGCAACGTCTCGAGTTAGACTGATTGTTTGATAAATATTGACTTTTTGTCAATATTGACGTTTGTTTATGTAATATAAAATTACATTTTATTAGTGGGCATGGACAGAGAATGGATATAAAAGTATACAAATCAGACACTACCTCTACTAACAACTAACAACTTTAAAAATCTTATGAATGGTTTGGATCGTAATTGTTATATTTCAACTTTGAACTAGGATGTTAAGCTTCATACACTCTTGTAACTTGTTTGTATCTGCGTTGAAATAAATACATAGCATCTTTTAAGAAACTGCTCATCTTTACTGAACTTGTGATCAAATACAATAATTGTTCGTGTTATTGTAAATATGTGTTGACCTGATCGGAAGCAATTTTATTCTTGTAAGGATGTGATGTTTAATTAGTGTTATATATTCTGTTATGTTTCAGTTGTTTATGTTGTTAATATTCAGACCTTGTAACTTACTGTCTTTCCTGGTCATTTCAAAAAATTAATATTTCTGACATATTATAGAAGAACCCATTTAAGCATAAACATGTATACTTTTATAGTTTTAGTGTTTATCTATGTTTATAAAAAAGCAGTATCTGCAGTTTGTTTATGGGTTTTAACATATGACTAGTACTTCTTCTTTTCAAATTATTTTATATATTATCGTACTTGCTTGATGTATAGTTTGTGATATGACTCTTTATTTATATAAAAAAGGAAGATTTACTATCAGATTATTATTTCCATTAGCGGTAGTGCTAACATTAGTACAATACTTGCGTAAATTTCAAAATTATATGAGCTACGACGGAAACTGTGATTGATCTGTTTGTTGTACATTAGTCAAATCCCATACATTAATACTGTATATTTACATAATGGGGTTGCATCTTGTGCTAGAGTTACGAACATGAGTATTTGTATGACACAATTTTGGTTTTTATGTTTCGGGCTAAGTATTTATCGTTGTTCAGGGCATTCATGTCTTTTGTTTTAGTTAATGCATTTTAATGCATGGTGTTTTTCATCACCCTTTATCAATAAATAACTGTTCAGTTTGTGCCTTGAAACACAACAGTTGTCTCGTCTTATAATACAAAGGCCTCCTCGATAACAGTGCCAAAATCTGTATTAGTCATCGGCCCGGGCCCGAAAGGTGATACAGAAACAAAGCCCGCATTTTTACGGAATTTAATTGGCTAATTTTACAGGGCTAAAAAAGTGATACAGATTCACAGCTGAAATGTGTGGAACGGCGTCCATCTTATTTTCTAAGCGAGTAATCGATGCTTTGCAATTCCATTTCTTTTTAATTTAGATTATTGAAATGCCCGTGAGAGAAACACTGGGTTTTTCGGGTTCTGCCTGACCTTAGCGGGTACGTGTCAAAAATAAATGTTTGCTTATTTTACAAGTTTACTTTTTTTTTCACTAAAACAGTTGCAGCAGACACACTTGAATTGAAAATATGAACAATTATAGTAAAACCGGGAATAACATATTCAATGACAATATATTTCATTTCTAGCAATATTATTTTTTATCGTATTGACCAGTCTGTATACGAAGAGGGTGTACAGATAATCTTAATTTGCAAAAGTAAAATCTTTCCGGTACTTATTCTAAATAAATCTCATATTCAAAGTTGGTCTTAAAGGTTCTATAAACATCTAACATGGAGCTATTTTCTAATGTACGATACCAGTTTTGCTTAAATGAGGCAAAAATTATAGATTGCAAAATAGGTATAAAATTCTTTACATCGATATTATGCTCATAATAAACGGCTGTGGCGATTTCATTTAATGTTTGTTTATTAAATGGTAATATTCTAGTAAATACTCACCAAAAGCATCTTAATTTACAATATTTTAGATAGGAATAGTTGATTTCTTTTTTCGATTTAATTTATGTGTATTTAATCATAAAATAAGGAAAGATTTTCCTCGTGAGATTTACGGATATGGCCCCAGATCTCGTATATTTTTATATAATAGACATTTATGTTCTGATTTGCTATTTCAGTATAAGGTTTTGTAAATTTGATGCAAAATGTTTGTGGGCATAATATCTAGGTCAAGTTCGACAATCAGCCAAATCGCCCTAGGAACTGTAGAGTTATGGCCCTTGAATTATCTAAAAGTAGCTTTTATTATCGTTTCCACTCTCTTTTTCAGTTTTTATTCAGTCTTCACAAACTTCATGAAAATGTTTGTAATAATAGTATCTTGGTCATGTTCAATAATCAGCCAAATCGCCCTAGGAATTGGGGAGTTATTGCCCTTGACTTACATGTATATGAAACTGGCCTGTTTAGCGGTTTCCACTCTCTAAGTCCAACATTTTTCATCCGATCTTCACCAAACTTCATGAAAATGTTTGTTATTAAAATATCTCGGCCACGTTTGATAACCAGTCAAATCAGCCCAGGAATTGTGAAGTTATTGCCCTTGAATTATCTGCCCTTTTGGCGGTTTCCGCTCCCTCAGTCCAACAATGTTTATCAAATCGTCACCAAACTTCATGAACATGTTTGTGGGCTTTACTATTTTTGACAAGTTATATAATCAGCCAGATCGCCCCAGGAATTGTGGACTTATGGCCCTTGAATTATCTAAATTGACCTTTTTAGCCGATTCCGTTCTCTAATTCCAACAGTTCATACCCGATCTTCACCAAACTTGGTGAAAATCTTTGTGGGCCTATTGTCTCGGTTAAGTTTGATAATCAGTCAAATCGTCCCAGTAACGGTGGAGTTATGACACTAGATTATCTAAAATTAGGATTTTTAGCTATTTTAACCTAGAGGGGGCATAACTGTTTTACAAACAGCTCTTGATATTAATTCAAATCAGACAAAAATAGGTATCTTTTTATTCAAAATTAGTCGTTTGTGGAGAGTTACAAGCATAATTGTTCAAATATCTCAAGCGAAATATTAAAAATACTGTAACTGCAAAATGCAGGAGTTATTTTGTAAGATAGTGTAAACTGAGTATTGTGGCATCAACCAATTTGCTTATTGGCCATTTTTGTTCAATGTCCAATAAATTATTGTTAAAATTTTGTTCATTGTAACAGAACTCGATTTTTGTTGCATATTTGTTGTTGCAGTTGCGTTTGGTGCCAACAGTTTTTACTTGAATGTTACCTTGCTGCATTATGACAATTATGTATAAATAACACAACTAATAAACATGTCATGAATATGTACAGGCATTAGTATTCTTATAGTAAAAATAGTTCTAATACAGTCAATGCACTTTCATCAAAATAACGTTTTGAAAATAATATTAGTATAAAGCATAATCAAACACAACATTTGTCTGAAACAACATGCACCTGAGTAGGTAAATAAGAAAATAGTATTTTTCTGGGCTAAATGAAGTGCCATTATTTTTTATGTAAGTGATTGCCTCCCTCCACTAAAAGGGACTATTTCAACAAAAGTGTGGCTTCCTATTGCGCTATAAATTATATTATTTGATAGAAATGCACTTTACTAAGACATGTGCATTACATAATTAAAAATAGTATAATATACAATAAGATATTTGATAAAAACAAATATTTAAAAAAGCCTGAAAAAATCAACACCCTAAAAACGGGTATCGGACTCACGAATCTGGAGCCACACGAGGAAATGACAGCAGACAGCGCTTTAACCAACTGCGCTATAATTCTTTCTAAGGAGTCGTTTGTAAACTCTGGTTATACAAAATGCTCACCATTCTGACGTCAAAATGTAAATAGGTAAAGGGCCAAACAAACACAACCCATATTATAAGTTGATTTTTATCTCAGAATGCATACACTCTTTTCCAATTATATATACCCTGTCTTAACCGTTATTATATGCCAGTATTGATGTCTAAATTTCCGATATTTTAAAGAAATTGTCCCCTTGAGGCCCTTTTCGATGACATAGTCTCTTTAAATGTACATAACAAAACTCGTCGGAAGTTTATACATGCGCGTTCGTATGCAATGGAAAACAAATGTGAACTTCTATAACAAACATTTATCAAAACACATTTAATTTAGGGTATATTTTCAAACCATAAAATGTGCCACAAAATTAGTGTCGATAATGTTACCGAACTTCTAACTGAGGCGCAACAAATTTCAATATGAAGAGGATCATTGCAGTTAATTGTGAAAATATGCTATCGCCACTCATGAACTAAAATAAAATATGATATGACGCTGAAATCATCAAGTATTGTTTACATCATGTTCTTTTTATTTGCAACCTGTTATCGTCGGTCTTAATTGTTAACTTCCTTTTCATCCACCGTTTACTTTCATCACGAGCGTCAAACTCTGTCAATACCATATTATCTACAGGCAATCCAAATTTATATGTTAGACGATTGTCCATAGAAATGGGCGTTTTGATCGAAGACAATTGTTTAGCGAATGCTGCATGTTCACGTGTCATGCTGTCCCAGTTTGTTTCTATGCCAACCACTCTTTTGCAAGTAAAACCTGTAGCGCAAGGAGTTTGGAAGTAAGCGTAATTCTGACCACTTTTAACATTACTCTCTTGCTTATTACTATCTTTTACATTTCCTTCATTTAAGAAGTGCCTGGTCCCAAACATTGATTGTTTTCAGGAATGTTATAATCGGTGTCACTAGGATATCGGCTGTTCTTGTAAGAACACATGGTACACGTAGGCGCACCTTTTAACTGCCAAGTGTTCTGCATTGCCATTTGGCTTTGATACATATGAAGAAAGTTATACGTGTATATTGCTTGCTTGCCGGTACACATCATTGACATTTATTTCACATCTAGCAGTTTAGTCATTACTACTGAAGTCCAGAAGTCTATAATTCACATGTGTACATATATTTCCTGCTTGTAGTCCATGCAACCTGTCACAATAAGAAATAAAGTCAGCATCATTCCATGTTAAATATACAATGTTCTTATTTATTGTTATATACAAATAAAAAAAATCACATATTCTCTTATAATACGAGACTGATTTGCCAATTTTACATTATCAATATTGTCATGTTATACAAAACATATACATGCATTTATCATGCGATAATTATATCCTATATAGATTTACTGGATACTTCGTTTATTTGTAATCACAATTTACGTGATTTAATGCATAAATTTAATGTTATGATATCTACGAAGTTACAGTTTAATATATGTGCACATGTTAACCTTTTTGAGAGAACAAACCCAACTCTTTTCAACAATATCCGACTATGTTGTTAACCATATTTTATCAGGAAACGTACGTGTTATATGTCGACCATCATTTAACAACACATTATTGTCAATAATCAGTAATCGATATTAATATCTGGTAAAATAAGTGATGCACATTTTCACATACCCAAACACTTCATACACGTAAAACGGAAACGAAAGTAGCAACCCATAAACATGTATCTGTACGATATTAATCAAAGCGCTGAAGGCTCAGAAGACTGTTGAAGGCGATGGGTACGGAAGTTAGGCGAAAATGTATTGTTTTTGTTGGAAAACTATTAACCTTCTTCATTTGAAGCAGGTTTGTTATCAAGGCGACGAGGGATATCCTATCAAGTTTATGAGTTATAACGAGTTTATTTATTAGAAAATGTGCAAAGGCGAAGTTACTGTTTTGCGTAATATTCATTACATACATAATCGAACCAAGAAAGGGAGACATTTAATGACTTTCACCCAATACTCAATAAGGACGCTCCACTAATAATGACCAACCAACATATCAAGTTTAATGCACCTAGACCAAAGGAATCCATATTGATTGACCGATGAAACTTTTACAACTATTGGTCAGTTTAACGTTTGACCCAAGTGCCCAATATTGAACCCGCTAATAGCTATGACTAACCTTCCTACAAGGTATTACTGAGATAAGGTAAGAACTATTGAAGATATGACAGGAATTTAAACTTTAATGCAAAATTGTTGACGTAATTAAATGACGTTGACCTTTCACCAAAGGGCCCAATAATCATTATTGACCCTCTACAAGTCAAGACCAACCATCATATCAAGTTTCATGAACATAGGCCTATATTAGGAGTCCATATTGATTGACCGGTGAATCTTTGACAACTATTGATCAGTTTGACATTGACCTTTCACCCAAGTGCCCAATATTGAATAAGGACCAACTGCTAGTTATCACCAACATACTTGCAAGGTATCATTGAGATTGGATAAGAACTGTTAAAGATATGACAAGAAATCAAAAATTTTAGGCACAATTGTGCATGACATCCAATGACCTTGAACTTGACCCAATAATCAATAAGGACCGTCTGCAAGTCATGACCAACCAACATATCAAGTTCCATGAACCTTTGCCAAAAGAGTCCATAGTTATTGACTGGTGAAACTTTTACAACAATAGGTCAGATTGTCATTGACCTTTGGCCCAAGTCCCCTATAATAGGTGGGGATCCTTTATTAGTTATGACCAACCTGCCTGCCAAGTTTCAATGAGATTGGGTAAGAACTGTAGAAAATGTGCCAGGAATTCAAAACTTTGACGCCAAATTGTGAACGACGCCCTCCTGACCTCTAGCCGCCTGGTTTTCACTAATCTATAAGCCTAATTTTATCGTTTAAATATCCGGCTAAAAATAAAAACACTGATCACAAGAAATCAAAGACGGCAAATGAAGCTGGTTTGGCAAAGGTCTAGCGTTCGTTGGTCACGTGGTCGTACCAGCATTGTTTATTGAAATTACTTCAATTAAGGTATATATATTAATTTCCAACATAAATACATAATTATGCAATTTCCATATGAAAATCCTTTGTAATATCAGCATTTTCTCCATAATTAGCAAGCTTTCATTGCGCGCTATTTCTTTATTTCTAATAACAGCACAGCATAACAGCACTACCACCTCTGCATAAATTAATTCTTGGCGCGGCTTGTATACAGGGCCGTAGCTTTGCAAATACGCACATATGTAGATTTTATGAACGCTTGTTGGTAGTACTTTTTCCAATATTCGTTCAATTATTTTGTTTGATGTGGTTTAAGATGCTTTCATTTATTTATTAATTATTATTATAATTAGATATATACGGTGTCTCCTGCACATTATATGACAGTAAAAATATGAACAAAAAATACCGCCGCCGTAATATAAATAGTATAAGGGTGTCAGCTTCCCTCTCCCTTGCGTTCTGAACACTGCCTGATTTTAGAGCCTGCGTAATGAATACTGCTTACATTGAAGTAAACAAGAAGAGTGTACTTAATTTCACTTAATTGTAAGCACAGTAAACATGTATTAAACCTTCACCAAATTATTACAACTACTATTCATCCAATTATATTATTAAATTGTACATGGCATTGAAACTAAACAAACAGATTTCTGTTTTTCTCTCTTGAAGTTTCAAAATTTGGCAGGGTATATAACATTTAGCTAAATTAAGGTTTTAATCGGTAAACTTCATGCACAACGTGAACATCAACAAGATGAATATAAGGTAGCCTACACAAAATTGGAGAAAATCAAATTTCGATTATTTTTTATTGTACACACTTAGTTAATAGTTAACTTAACTTAATCAGTAATTAGACCCATTACTGTTAAATTGTATTTTCACCTGCTTACCATAACGACTGCAATATTGTTGTGACAATTTATTCACAATTACATTCATTGGAGACATGGTGTTTTATACAAAATGGACGTATAGATCCGGTAAAATCATCGAGTTGTTTTACATATTTAAACTAACAACAAACTAATTGTTTAGACAACAGTCATATCATGCAAAAAATACAGTTTTTTGCCTAGAAATAGTACTATATATACCAGTGACTTAGAAAATTAGCGGCGACATCATTTAAGCTCAAACGATTTTCTATTCTGAGAATAGGTGAAATATAATGTGAATATATACATCACCTGAATGCACTCAGTACGAAACATTATGTTATATTTTGTGTTATATTACGGATCAATTACCGTTTGTTTCCTTGTGTTTTCAAAATGACAGAGAGTAATATGAAATCATGTGAAAAAGAAATCGAGTTTAGTCTTGTATGTGTACTAATTAGAAACAAATTATGCCGCCCGCATTTCTCAATCTGATGCTTCAACGATGCAAGCAGTAAAATATTCACTTGTCGTGTCGAAAGGTAAACTTTAGTTCCTTCTTCATAAGACTGTCGTAAAATTGATATCGTACTGCTATTTTTAGTTATTTTAATATACATGCATATACGTAATAGAGAAGCTCTAAATATTGTTGTAATATAATTTTCCCTGCGTATTGTTGATGAAAATCGGTCATTTTTCAATTTAAATAACGCTAACACATTTTATATCTATAGAAAATATGGATATATTATGGGTCAGACTACTTAATGTTTACCGACGAATCAAAGTGAGGATCGTGTATGTCTTAAACAAACGTATAAAATGTGATTTGCCTTTGATTTGTATATACTTTAGATTATCATAATTATTATTATTATAATTATTATTATTATTATTAATTCCAACTTATTATTTTTGTTGTTGTTTTAATGACATTCTTACATGTAGTATTTGTTTTCTCACTTTAACCACAAAGTTCTGTTTTTATCAAGACCATAAACAAACTCCCTCTGAATAAGGCATTGGGAGTTAAGAGCCCACGCTTTTTTGTGTGTAATATAGGAAGTAAGCTATTCACAAAATATTGTTATTACCTACGTCAACGTGATTTTGCTTGTTTACCCTTTTTCTTTGTGTGTATGTTAATAATGCAAAAAGTTATAAATGGATTTGTATGACATTTTCTGGGAATGGTTAAAAATGGGCCATAAACAAATGATATGATTTTATTGGTGATCCGGACCACCGTCTGGATCCAGGTATCTTTAAAGGAATATTAATTATCGGAAGATTTTGCAAGGAAGGTATCACTTTTATTGGTGATCCGGACCACCGTCTGGATCCAGGTATCTTTAAAGGAATATTAATTATCGGAAGATTTTGCAAGGAAGGTATCACTGGCAAATTCAAGTGGCAAGGGAGGAAGCACACCATTGGTAAATTTAATTGTTAAGTAGTTACCAATCTTCGAAATGTGTCCATGTTAAACTTGATATGGTTTAAGTTATAATGATGGTGTCATTGTATATGAGTGTTTGTCACAGAGGGTCGTGCTGTGTCGAGGTTTTCTGTCAACGGCACCTCCACGATAGGTGTGTGTACATTGCGCAATATCTGCTACGCCCACATACACACTGCAAACTATGATAATACACGCATTTTAGTTGATTATTTTAAATTCTAACACGGCACGCGGCTAGTTTATCATAGATAGAGAATGAAATCAACCGTGGGTTATTCTGCAACAAATTATGGGCTGAACCTAATGTTTTAAAAATAGTTCCGGAATTTCGATGAAATTGTTCCGTAAAATGCACGTGCTTAAACGCGCCATAGCAAATTTGTGACAAACAAATCGTTTCTGCATTATGTAGCGCAATCAAACCACATTTGTACTACACATTTTGTATTAAAAGTTTTATTTTCAGTGCACAGAAACGCTCACGTTTTTTAATGTGCTTTTAATTTGAGTGTGTTAGCATAATGTTTTTACTGTATGTATCACTAAGTATGACGTATGTGTATCAACGAAGCTGATGTCATTTTGAATTCTTATGATTTATGGACGTCACTGAAACGCACGTGTGAATGTACTTTTCGGAAAATGGGCGGAGTACAGATAGATATAGTTCGCATTCATCACCTTTAAAAATTAAAAAATAGGTGACGGGTTAGCGTTGGTTATTGCGGTAATAACCAACGGTTTGTTGTTCATATGCTTGGTATCGGACCACTCGAGCTATCGCCCTCGTGGTTTAATTCCTACGCACCGGAACTCCAAACCGTTGGTGGTTACCGCAATAACAAACGCTTACCCATAAATTATTTCTTAATTAAAGGGTGTGTTAAAAAAAAAACAAGACAGTATCTATTGAGGCATATGTGTAAAGTAAGCCAAATACCTCGACACACCTAACAAAACTAATATTTACAATAAAGATCTGACAAATAGTTTGCTTTTTTTTTTCACACACATTGGTTCGTAATGATTAAAATACATTGACAAAAAGCATAAAATATACTAAATAGTTATCAATTAGGCACATTCGTCAGCGATAAGAACGACAAAATAACAAGTCAATTCAAATTGTCAATTATTTTTTATGTGTTTGTATAGGACAAAAGAATGTACGGTTATCAAAGGCATAACTGTCCTCAGCACTTATATAATTGTTTAATATTCTTTCATCCGTGAATAATTTTCTCAAATAACATACAGGTATTTAAAAGTTTGTATCGTCGTTTATTATTCAAAAACCACGACGTAGAACTATTTACATTTTTGTCATTTTGATGTCATCGTTATTGTTTATTTACTGGATTCCGTGTCTGTGCATGGCAACAAAACAAGCACAGCCAACACAAAATATGGATGATCGCCAAAGGTAAACAGTAATTGTAATTTGAAATTTAATTTACATAACGCCTTATCGCACTTGCCTATGTATCATCACAACACAGCACGGCGTAGGGAAAGTATATATAGATAAGTGAATGTCGCATGCTGCACGATGGCGGAATCTGCAGGATGTTGAGCCCTCCGTTTCGCCAACATTCTGCTGATAACATTCCAGAGTAGGCCCGTCTGCGTAGAGCATTCACTCCCTTTCATATTTCATCAACCTTAGTATATTTTATTCCCTTATTATCATCATCATCATTAAAATCAGCAGCAGAAACAACATACTCATCATCTTCATCATAATTACCATCATCACCATCACAATGTAAATCATCTTCATCACCATCATCATCATCATGATTTCCGTAATCACTATGAACATCATCATCATTACCTTAATAATTGCCATCAAAATCATTATCATCACCATCATCATCATCAATAACGTCATCATGATGATCAACATAATCATTACCATAATATATCGCCATCATTATCATTATCATCACCATCATCATCATCATCAAATCAATCAAACTCTGCTCTGTCAGTTATTTGCACGTGTTCGAAAAGCCAACTATGGAAGAGTTGAAAGGGACAATCCTAGTTTATAGCAGATAGGCTACGAAGGAGTTCATAAACTACGAAATACAACCACTGCATGACGGGCCTCTTATCACGCTCTTCTGGTTACATTTGATAATTATGGGCTTAAACGAATTGCACCCGAACATCTTAGTATGATGATTTAATAGCTTTGTTAAGACACTTAAATCTGAAAAATAGCCAGGTATATACAGACGAGCATATATAGAAGGAAACGTAATGAATAGGAAATGGACATACCTTCAAATAGTGAGTGTATAGTTGTAGTTTGGTTGGTTTTAAATGGTAATAATTATATAGCAATTAATATGAATATGAAAATGCTGTTGTCGGACAGAATGAAGATGTCAATAATGTTTTATACGTTTGAAAACATTTTAGCGCAAACAATAAACAAATGGATTTACAAAAAAATTACACGTGTATGTTTTTCTTTTGCGGAGAGACTGGGCGTGAATTTGGCGGTATTACTATAACAATACAAATAAAATACAAATTAATGTTGATGATAACGGTACCGTAATTGGACAAACGTTAAAGGGATCCGTTCACAGACTTACCAATTGACAATTTTCCAACTTTTTCTCCACAGATTCCTAATATAAAGAATAGTGTATATAAGGAAGAAAAAATAACACTACGGACATAGAAATATACCTTAATATCGTTTCGTTTGTGAGTAATCCCCAGATGAAATTGAAAAAAAATATATATCGTTTGTAACGCTAAACGATATTGAATAATTTGGAATGTTTCAGTTATTGTCGTTAAAATTGTTGAGAACACTTGAATCACTTACATATTAAAAAAATGATTAAAATCTAGTAATCGGAATGGCCGACTGGTTATGGTTATTTTTTATTCGGAGGTCTGAAGTTCGAACCCCGGCGGAAGCATCATTTTCGTTAACTATTATACTTGAGCTCTATAGTTTCAATGCTCAAACTGTCAAATTAAGACATTTTATGGCACACTTAAAAAAATACGAATATCTGTGAACATGTCCCATAAAAGAAAGCAGAACATCGTATTGTGTAGTCTTCTGACTAAGTATAAGATCTTCCTAATTATTGCGTAGCGTATTTTGGTGCCAAGTTGAATCAGATTTGTACAAAGGTTATTGTCGTTGTTGTTGTTGTTGTATTTGTATTCTCAGTACTACAAGTATAAAGACAGGTATAAAATCTTTAAATTTCGTCTATAACTTCAAAGTCGGACCCAGCTAGCTCAGTTAATAGAGCGCTGGACTGTCAATCCGGGGTTCGTGAGTTCACTCCCCAGCTCGGCCACATAACTTGTGTGGGGATTTGTCATACAATTAATTATACGGCCATTCTCCCCCTACCTCTGATTCAAGTAAGGCAGTTGTCAGCTACTGGCATACGTATGTACTGGTAAACCGCTTAGATCGACTAGCTTGCCCAGGAAAAGTGTGAGTAGGTTAACAATTCAAACAAACAAACAAACAAACAATATTTATTGAAAAGAATTTGAAAGCGTAATATCTACATAATTACTAATGAAGAATAAGTAGACCGTATTACACTTAACGATATTTTTAGCGCTTAACCATGTAACATGCATCCCTGTGAAACATTGAAAATACAACGAATGCAATAGTCGTATAATCTACCGCCCCTAATTGTTTATATACGTCTTGGGTTTTATTACAGATAATGCATATTATTGTACTTTTTTTGCTTCGTTGTCGGGGGTTACATTATTTTTTTTATTTTTGTCACTTTCTAGTTGTGACTGTTCAAATATTACCGTCTTGTATTTTGCAGACTATGTTCTCATTTGTTTATTTGTGTTAATTCATGTAGCATCAATAAAATGAAGTTAACTTTTTTTGTTTGGTTCCAATTCAGGTCGTAATTATGCTAACGACGGTCCAGATTGAAACCCTGGAAGGAGCCGTAGATGATACCACCACAGAACTTCCTTTTAAGCCACCTGCGAAGTATACCACGGAAGATACAGCCAATAATGACGAAGGTGCTAACCCACAACATCCGCAGATCCCTCCCATATTTTTCCCCTCCTCTGGCGTAGTGAACGAAACACGAAATCCGAGTGCGAATATGGAAGACGACACAACAACGGTCACTGCGATGTTGTTTTCGAGCACGACATCAAAGACGACAACTTCAAAGCCTCAACGTAGTAATGAATTGTCGACTTTTCCCCCAACAACGACAACAACAGTAGCAGCGACGACAGCTACAACATCACCGACAACACTAACACCAACAACATTGCAAACAACAGAAGCACCAAGTACCAAAGCATCAACGGAAATTACATTTTCAACGATAGCAGTGACAATAAAACCCACAACAACAACAACAGTAACACCATCGTCGACACAAACATATACAACACAAAAGACAATACCATCAACAAAAACAACAATTACTTCAACAACAATAGGACGAACAACCACGGCTGTATTAAGGTCATCCACACAATCGTCTACAAAACCACAGGCAACGACTGCAACAACCATGCCTCTAGTGGTAACAACCGGTAAAAGCCCACCGTCGTCTTATGCTACAGAAATGCCTTCAACAAACATCGCAGTATCCGAGCGTGCTAACACAAGTGTGACGGATTTGCAAAATCCTTCATTAACAAATATCAACAGTACGAAAGACGCAATGAGTTCCAAAGGCGATGGCCGTAACTCCCATGACACATTCTGGCCTATAGCAATGGGTCTGACTATGGGTATACCGTCGTTGATTGTTATTGGGGTGACTGTAGCGGTGCTGTATAAAAAACGACGACTTGGCGCACATAGGGGTCTGTTGTCGTCAAATGTATGAGGAGAATTGAAGCAACAATGGTTTGCTAGGTTGATGTCATTGTATTTCACTATTAATAATGTTTCGATGCAACGCCCCTCTACAACCTCAGGTGCAAATGATCCGATCTTTACATCATTTGCTAGCTCGTCTCTATTAACGCATGTTATTTATTGAAAATGAATTAATTAAAAATATTTGTAATGGTCAGGTAAAATGGTAGCAGTGTATTTTTGATGTGATAACACATCAGTACTTAACAGATAGCACAGTAACGACTCGTCAAACTGAATGAAATCCTGTAAAAAGGTCAAAGAAGTGGTAATTGAATAAATTCTACAAAAAAATGAATCTACATCATGCAATATTTACATCAAGGAATTGCATATATTTGGCAGATATCAATAGGGACATATGGTATGGTTATAAATACAAATGGTCGTTTATATCAACCTTGAGGAAATGGTTGACTTTGGAAGGTTGACTTTGGAAGGTTGACTTTGGTTATTTATATATTTAAAATTGTGATGTTTTGTTCCTTTATGTTGTCTTTTTGTGATACTATTTATTTACAGCATATATTCATGTATAATAAATATGAAAACAAAATCGACTAAGTATACTTTTGCAGGCCAGCCGACAAATTAAGTTTGCGTAAATATTATTACATTTAATTTGAAAATATAAAGCATGTGTGTTTCAGACACTTGAAAGTGGACACAGAGCATGGATTTTACTTTGAGTTTTTAAAAGTGAGCCTTATAGTATATCATCAGTAAAATATTTAACTTTATTTATGTATACACGTTGAAAAGGAATAAAACTGAAAGTTGTTTACATGTTCATATGTATATCAGAGTGATGTCATAGTTAGTTATATAAATCACAACAAGTATAGGTTTTACGTCCATAATAAACGAAATATTATGTTCGTACAGTCCAGTGAATTATAAAATAAATTCCATAAATTATATTAAATGTTGACGTTGCAATAAAATGCATGGCGGTACGCTAAGTTGCATAATGTAGTCAACAATTTAAAATCTCAGAAATAAGGTAAATGTTTTATATGTGTACCATTGTCTCAAATGCGACTGAATTAAACTGACAATTTAAAAATAAATATGCCAATTAAAATATTAAACTACTACCGAGGAATAACTGTAAAATCATTTTATGTTGCGATGGTCTAATTTTCGAGTATTTCCGATCCGAACATATCGCGAATGTGCTTTTCGCATGATTATAAGAAAAATATGGAGACAAATAATAATGCGCGAATTTAAGACCGTGCGAATAAGCCCTATTTCAAGAACGCGCGAAGTATAGACACCACGAAATAAAGAGTACTGGTCACTAATATTCAGACGTGTGCTCCTTTAATTTTGTATTATTATGTGTTACGAAAGAGCGACTTTGAATATGCCGCTTTATAAATGTTCTTACTAAAAACTGCAACTTTCACATATAGTTGCAGTGTTCCGTGTTAGAAAGCACGAGCTGAAACCTGTTTGGGAACGTTTATCATGATTGTTGTATAATTAAAATCAATTAGAATGAAGTATTTAGGTAATTTAAACAGATTGTTGTGTAATTAAAGTCAATTAGAACTAAGTATTTAGGTAATTTAAACACAATTTTTGTCAAATTCTAAAATGTTTAAATGCGCTTATTTTATAATTATTTCTTAAAGTACAATTACGCCTATTAAAGTACTGTCTTTGGCCGTAGGTATTTAAAATGACGACGATTATACTATCATTTTTTTGTGTTATGTGTTTTAATTTCCAGGAACAGCGAACAATACTGCGATCTTTTTAAAGAAACCTTCCTACAGTACGAGTACAAATAAATAAGTTTAAATTTCAAACGTGTTGCACATTCACAGCATTTTGTTAATACTTTAGCTTAACATTGAAACGACATGATCTTAGGCGGAATCAACATTTAAATGTGCAACTTCTCAAATTTTACATTGGAACAACACTGCAACCTACGAAATTCTGTTTCCGACCGTCAAATTTCACCATTTTTTTAAATCAACTTTGCAATATTCATCACACTATCAGTGAAAATGCCATCTTATGTCATTGTTATTGGCTAAAACCAGTGCATGTTTGAAATTTTGATGGCTGTATGCGATTTTAAATTAGCGCACATTTGATATTGTTCAGTTGAACTGTTCCTATAAGAAATTAGAAATATGGAAATTTTTTCCAGAAACAAAATGACGTCATCTTGAAATAAATAAAACAACACACAAACAGTTGTGTTGTAAACAATTTCAGTGGTAATAACTAATAACAAAAATAAAGTTGATCGATTATAAATAAATACTTATTAAATACGTGATTTTATACAGGCACTGTTATTTGTCCTCGGTCAGCTGTATTGGCATTCGCCCTACAGGCTCATGCCAATACAGCAGACCTCTGACTAATAAAAGTGCCTGTATGAAATCACTTTTTAATAACACTATACATGTTGTACACGTAGTACAAGATATGACGACGCGAAGTATATTTCGCATCTTCGCCCTGAGAAATAACATACATGTATACGTGGAACGAGGAGACGCGAATTTTTTTTTAATTTTGGTTATAATAATCGTCCTAATATTGTGTGTGTATAAAATTTACAATGGCGAAGATGCGAAATATATTGTCGCATCCTTGTGATCTAAATCAAAATTTCAGATCAAAACTTAGGGTATACGACCCATCATTAGATCGTTAATTTCCGTGTAATCTCGACGAACTCCGTAGCCGTCCGTACCTTACCGTTCGCGTTCGGAATAGATCGCAAATATCTCATCAAATTATAAATTGTAGCATGGGTTTTTATTTATTTTAATAGATACAAAAGAAGACCTGAAATAAACATATGACAATTATAAAGTAATATTTAAATAATGTAAATACATTATTAATTATAGTCAATTTAAATGCAATACAACACAATACAATTATTTGGACAGGTCAGGGAGGGAATACCTACCAGAGCACCAAACCTAATGATAAAATATACAAGTATACAACAATATCAACTTCTTCTCTTCACATCTGACTTTGGAATGAACACATAATTTTTACCTTTCACACACCATTCACTCACTCACCCATAATTCAGCCAATCATATTCTTTTAAAACAAGATAATACTTGCTGGTTAATATTGGAAAAAGGATTAGTGCAAAACTGGTTTTTGGCTAAAGTTTAAAGCAGTGTTCTCACTGTAAAATGTGTTGTTGATAAATTAAGCTTTTGTGACTATATTAAAGTTGTATGTGGCACATGTTAAAATCTACAATAGGTAACCTATGTTACATATTCCCCCTCCTTAAACAAGAAATGGCTCCTGTCATTTCATAATACTAAGTTATCATTTACAAAATTTCATTATGTACAATAATATGCAATAAAGATTTACATTTGGATACATCACTACTGATATCTGAAATGTAGCAGTAGGAATACCAACATAAACAGTAATATCAGCCTTCAAGTAACAAATTATAAATATTTGTCACATGACCATGGCATATGCCAATGGTTTGGATCAGCAAAGGCAGGCCAAATAATGAAAATAATTGCATTATTTTGTATGTGAATTTGTCTTCATTAAAACAGCAAGAGATGTCTCTAAGAAAGTGTCGCACACAAAACAATGACAAGCAAATTTAAGAGCAAAGATAAAATATCATTTTTATAGTTACAGTCATTGCACCAAATAAGTGTATGTACAAACTTGTATAAAATTCAATAAAATTTTATCAAGAGAGTGAACTTACCATAGTGAACAACAGCTGAAATATTATAATATTTCACACTCTTAACATTCATGTGTTATTATTAAATAAATATTTCCTGTTCACTAATCTGTTGACCAAATACCCACTGGCCATAACGATTTGGTTCATGCCTTGTTCGTGTGGAACGACGGATAGGTTCAGCACTTTTGTTTGATAGTGGACTTTCTGTATCATGTGGAAGACTCTGTGAGTCTGATCGCTCATCTGAGTGCACTATGGGTAAATCAGGAGCCCCATGATTGACACTACTACTGCTGTTACTACTGTTATTCAACTGATGTGTACTATACAATTCAGTGTCAGAAGCAGAATCAGTAGAAGTTTCTTTATTTTGTGATTTTAAAGTGCAACGTCCTTGTTTAGGATGTTTCCGTAATTGTGGAATGATGTAGGGTTGAGATACATCAGTTTCCTCACCATCGGAATCAGGAACATCAGAAGATGTACTCTTCACAACTTTGGATTTAACCTTCTTAGAAACTTTGGGGTCAACCTGCTTGGAATTGTGAGACTCTACCCTTGAAGGGATACTGTTAAATGGCAACAGCATGTTTCTGTGAAGGATACGGGTGGATCCTTTCCCCGTTTCCAACTTAATATGGTACACAGGAATATCATTATCAGGTACTTTAGTTACAAGATAAGGTTCTCTTGCCCATGTATCTGCAAGTTTATTTTTCCCTTTTAGGGATTGCGGATTACAAGCTGATTGACCTTTTGATCATCAAGAACAGTAGTTCGATATAAAATTCCATCTGCTAACTTCAACTTATTCCACTGTCTGAAGTATTTCTCAACTTCTTTGGGTTCTATACTCAAGTCATTCCCTCTTGGATGAAAACCACTGTTTAGCAACTCAATTACCCTAGACAACACAGGATCTTGTGATTGTTCCACACGCCAGTCCAGATTTTGGAAACCCTGAACATTAAAGTTCTCACCGGCCGAATGAGGACATGAAAATGTTAAAGTTTCTGAGAAAGGAACAAAGGTAGATGCCGAGTTGCAAATTGCAGTGACCACCTTATTAGACAAGGAAGGATGACGAGAAAGACTGTCAGCATCAGTGTTGAGTTTACCAGACTTGTATGAAATAGTGAAATCAAAGGAAGATAAAGCGGCAATCCATCTTTGGCTGGTAGCATCAAGGTTTGCTTTTGTGAGAACATAGGTAAGAGGATTGTTGTCAGTAACAACTTCAAACTTGTGACCTTGCAAATAGTCAGTAAATTTGTCAGAAATAGCCCACTTCCTGGCTAAAAATTCTCTCTTATGTGCTGGATTTTTTTTTTCGCTAGGACGGAGACCACGACTCGCATAGGCTATAACCTTTTCAATGCCATCTTGTTTTTGATACAGGACTGCACCCAAACCGTACCCACTTGCATCAGTGTGTAAGATAAATGGCATATCATAATTAGCATAGGCTAGAATTGGTGGCTGCATTAAGGCTTGTTTTACCTGTTGAAATGCCTTTTGCTGAACATCACCCCATGTCCAAGGAACTTGACACACCTTCCTTTTCTTAGTTTTCTTTGGACCTGTTTCATGACCTTGAAGAAGAGCATTAAGAGGTTGGACAATTTTGGAAAAGTCTTTTATACAGCGACGGTAATAGCCAATGAAACCAAGGAATTGCCTCAGTTCTTTTACATTAGTGGGAATTGGCCATGAATTGACTGCTGACACCTTTTCAGGATCAGTCTCAACACCTTTTGCAGATACCACATGTCCTAAATAGGTAACTGAGGTTTTGAAAAACTCACATTTGGAAGGCTTAAGTTTGAGATTATGTTGACTTAAACGTTCAAAAACAGCTTCCAACCGATCAACATGCTCCTGAAATGTGTTAGAAAACACTAAAATATCGTCGAGAAAGATCAGACAGTCACGCAGATGCATTTCTCCCATGCATTTTTCCATCAAACATTGGAAAGTAGCAGCAGCATTTGTCAACCCAAAACCTAAACGATTGCATTCAAAAAATCCTAGATTCCCCACTGAAAAAGCAGTTTTAGTTTTATCTGACTCTTCTATTTCCACTTGCCAATATCCAGAACGTAAATCAAGTTTTGAAAAGAATTTTGAACCACTAAGAATATCAATTGTATCATGTAAGCATCTTTTCTGGTTTTCTGATTAAGTAGCCTATAATCAATACAAAACCGCAGTGAACCATCCTTTTTCCTTACTAATACAACATTGGAAGAATAGGGACTGTCAGATTCACGGATAACATCTGCATCCAACATTTCTTTTATATGTTGACGGACTTCTTCATAAAGACCAGGTGGAATCCTTCTATATGGTTGTTTAAAAGGGTTTTCATTATCCAACACTATTTTGTGCTTAACTAGGTCTGTGTTTCCTATGTCCAGTGAAGTTTTAGAAAAGACATGATGCCATTTGCCTAAGACTTGTCTTGCTCTCAAAAGCTGATCTGGAGTAAGTGAGGAACAATCAATCTGGATTCCTAGTTCTTCGAGAAGCACGCATGGGTCATCTGCATCACATTCAGTGTTAGATTTAATATGGGACACTAAATCATCAACAACCTTAACTTCTGAAAGTTGACAAAATTCTGATTTAGGTTTGATTGTGATTGGTTTAGCAGATATGTTACATACCTTAACTGAAACCCCAGCTTGAGATCTGTTTCCTACATGTACAACTCTTGGACATACAAGATAGTTATTCTTGTTGTTCAGGTTTTCTGTTACACCATCTACAATGGAATCATCAAGTTTTCTGCAAATGCCTTTAACCAATACAGTTTCATATGGTGGTATTACAATTGGCTTTTTGTTGATAGATTTAATGGGAAAAGACTGACAAGCTCCACCCTCAAATGCTGTTTTCCATTCAGGAGGTAAATTAGAATCACTACTGCACTCAGCAAACAGTTGTTTGTAAATTCTAATTACATTAGAGCCAACAATGAAAGGCACAGATGAATTAAATTCATTATCTGGAAGAACTAATACTGGAACATTCAACTTACAATCTGGTAAAAATGGGAGTTCAAGAGAGCACTCAACAAATCCAGTATATTTAAGTTTTGAAACATTTGCAACAGAAATGTCCAAGCCCAAATTCTCAATATCTTTTATAGGAGGTTTGTCCTTTAAAGAATCAAGAGTAGATTGTGAAATGGTAGATACCTGTGATCCACTGTCTATCAAAGCAGTAATTGTTTGGTTTTGTACTATGATTTCACTAGTGTTACTTGGACCAACCATTTCAACATCAATATTAGTATGGCCTTTAGTGTCAATATGGGTTCCTGACTGGCCTTGTGGAACAGAAACCCCTAGAAGTTTAAAGGACCCCTTCCCCTACCTCTGGGTGGGGATGTATAGTTTGACGGGTTGTTTTGGTTTGCAGGATTTGGTTGACCTGCTGTTAATCTGTCATTAAATTGGTTACATGTATTATACCGGCCCCGGTTATTGTAACCCTTATAGCTTTGCTGATTTCCTCGGAAACCACCCCTTAAACTGGGAGGTCTTGACCTTGAGTATGGTCTTGAGTAATTGCTACCCAAAGGTGCATTATGGGAATCTAACTTAGCAACAATCTGGTCAAACTTGGAGTCTAATTTAGAGTCAAATTGCTTACCTACCTGATCAATTTTTTTTTCTAATTTCTTTTCTAAGGTTTGTAAATCATCATGAGTAACTACTGGAGCATAATGTAGAGGTTTGACTTACTGGGTGTAACAGTTTCAGAGGGGTTAATGTTGATTTGTTTTTCAACCATTCTGATTTCTCGTAAAAGATTATCAAAATTGTTAATACTGTCATATTTATGTCTTGTTTGAGCTTTTAACTGCTCTGAATGTAAAGACTGCCAGAATTTATGCCTCAACATATCATTTTTGGACTCTTTTCCTAAATAGCCATGATCAACTGCTGTTTGTAAAAGTGACTCAAGTCTACTACCATAGACAGACACTGGTTCATTTGGCAGTTGATGGCAGTTAAAAAATTCCTGCATAACCATTTCATTGGTGGATATATCCCCAAATCTTGAATCAAATTTGTCAAGAATATTGGCAATAGTTGCCTTTTCTCCCAGGGCTGGAAGCAGAGTTTTGGCAGTGCCACGTAAACTCCGACAAGCAGCGGACATGATAATCACATCTGATAATTCAGTGTTTTGTTTAAGACACTGAATTTCATATTTCCACTCTCTGTAAGTAACATCTCCCTTTTGTGGTGGGGTATCTCCAGAAAACAATGATATTTTGGGGATAAAAGTCTGTGCTTTATATACAGGGGAATGGTTACTGGAATGTGAAGTTTCCCTTTCCTCATATTCCCTATCAGCATATAAATGTCTACTTTCAAATTTTGGCGTGCTGATCAGTGGAGTTATTCTGTACTTGGATTTTAGAATTTCTATAATTTCTTGTTCTGACATACTAATGTCAGTAATGAGTTTTTGGCCTTCTGCCATCATGAACAATTATCAAGAAAAACTTTGTCAGCTTTATATAGAACTGTGTAACAAATACTTTAAAATTAAAGTTATTTACACAAGTTAAAATAGAATTTGCAAAACAATGTGGAAAAATTAACTCAAGAGCACAGACTTGCAAGGTGCACATGAACACGTGAGAGTCAAGGCCACCGAACACAAACCTCAGTGAGATGGGTCAATCCCGTCCTCGAACATCGGCAAACGTCCAATGACCAGGACAATCAGTCAAGCAATCATGGGCACTCTAAATACAATGGGCAACAATGCTCTTGAGCTAATAGTTTGACAATAAAACTGAGGGATGTATTCCGTCTGTATACAATTTGAAATTTATGGTACCCGATCTAGGACCTCTATTTGACTTATGGGTCCTCAATAGATCCAATCGAAATCTTGGAGCACGTACAGAATTATTGCAATTAATGAGACGTATTTGTTGATTAATCAGTGCAATTCGCTGACCTAATATTTTATCCTGCTCTTCAAACAGCCTGCTGTTTGTATGGCCATGTGATTGATTCCAACCTACAATAGTATATGGAGGGATTTCCAAAAATGTGTATGGTAAATTGTTTGCAGTGAACAGTGCCTGAAATTCTGAAATATAATTCAAGCAGTTGCTCACATCCACTTCCGAATTGGTATGTTTCAAATTGATAAATTTACCTGTTTTTCTAGTTAAATCACAAGTGCCAAGCCATATAAGAAAATGAGAATTTGGTGGAAAATTTTGAATATTTCTTACTGTAAAACTAAACTGCTGTGCGAAACATGCGCCACTTTTACATCTAAATTCTATATCAAACTCACTGAAAAGATGTTTATGTTTTCTGAGGTAATTGCCTTTACTATCAGAAATCAAGACAAAGTGTTTTGTCAAATTACCTGAATTTAAAACTAACTGTTTAGACAAAAACTTTCCAGTCTTCGTTCACTCATATGTTGCAAAATCTTTTAAACAATAAACAAACTGTTAAAATTCATGTAAAGAATTAAAATAATCACAACACATCTATTCCCACTCTTACAAAATACACACACTAACAAATTTAAACCATATTTATCTTATTTGCAAAAATATTGCTCTGGTAGGGAAACAATAGTAACAAAATGCACATTCAATATTGAATTTGAATTATCACTTCAATTTATTATAAATACCTCATTAATTAAACAACAATTATTATAATTAAGGTTTTCACACAGAATAAAAGTTAATAAGTTCAGCACAAGCACAAATTAGGATAAGTCACACGCGCACACCCAACAGGAACAGTCTTGATATTAAAATAGGGTTGAAATAAGTCACGTTTAGTGTGATCCTCCCATGTAGCTTAAACTGCCTTGCTGAATCCAACAGTGTTTGTGATTCCCTCTGAAGTCAGTTTGAACTCAAAAACAAAACATCAAAATAAAATTGATGTTTGAGTAATAATTTGCTGTTTGTCTTTCTAATGGTTATCTGCTGGGCCCAGATATTTATTTAAACTGAAATCACGGTGTATCTTTTTTTTTTTTTTCCAAGGCGACACTAGAGAATAATTAGATTCACAGTATCCAACAATAATGGATAGTGGATGGGTAACTCTGGCCTTTTAAAGCTGCATCATTTCATGCCCCACGTTGGGCGCCATTTGTAGCATGGGTTTTTATTTATTTTAATAGATACAAAAGAAGACCTGAAATAAACATATGACAATTATGAAGTAATATTTAAATAATGTAAATACATTATTAATTATAGTCAATTTAAATGCAATACAACACAATACAATTATTTGGACAGGTCAGGGAGGGAATACCTACCAGAGCACCAAACCTAATTATAAAATATACAAGTATACAACAATATCAACTTCTTCTCTTCACATCTGACTTTGGAATGAACACATAATTTTCACCTTTCACACACCATTCACTCACTCACCCATAATTCAGCCAATCATATTCTTTTAAAACAAGATAATACTTGCTGGTTAATATTGGAAAAAGGATTAGTGCAAAACTGGTTTTTGGCTAAAGTTTAAAGCAGTGTTCTCACTGTAAAATGTGTTATTGATAAATTAAGCTTTTGTGACTATATTAAAGTTGTATGTGGCACATGTTAAAATCTACAATAGGTAACCTATGTTACAAATTATTAATTCTACACTGTAGCATTTATTTTAGATTTTATCATTATTGCTTTTAAAAGTTACCACAGCTAAAAATTAACATTAAAATGTCTCAACTTAAATCAAAACGAAAGTTGGATAGGACTTTGTTCCCTTGGAAATTTATTATCATTAAAACGCTTAAGGCATTTTGTATACAGATTCAAGCGTTTTTATTACGTCGATTGATAATATGGCACGACGCGATGTAAAAGGTAGATTTTCGAGAGACGAAAGAAATTAAAGCCCTCCAGGATCGTTATAGATCATAATTATACGGTCACACACTTGTGTTTGGATGCAGTCTGTTCCTTTCCACAGTGCTCGGTACGACATCGGTTAAATCTATGGAAAAATCAAAAGCGCGAGGGATGGAAAGAAGGCAGGCGTATTGTCGATTTGACATTCTGCTTTCGGGGTTAAGATATTGTAAGTTTTGTCGCCTAGGACCTGTTCCGCTGACATACGACAGCGTGGTTGGCGAGTTGCAGAAGGGTCTCAGTGGTTATCTGTATGTAAAATGTAGCAACATTGATTGTGCTGAAGTCAACATTGTTCCATATGGAAAAACACATAAGTAATCAAAGGCAAAGGGTATGCCTAATTTTGTGGTTAACACCAAGCTTGGTACAGGTTAGTATCAGGTCATGAATTAATTGTAAATGCATGTACATGTACTCTTGGTAATAAGTTATTCTAACAGTGTACTATTGCCAGTTATTAAACATTATCGAAAATATATGTTTTGACATGAAAATGATGACGATAATATTAATTAATTATAAGAGTGCTATATTTAATTGCCAACACATTTACCTGGTGTCATTATAAGAGATTATTACTTGGTCCCAGTTCTGCTGTACACATATTTTAAACACATGATAACTTATAGTTATAAGTAATAATCATACATGTCAATAACATGTCAACATTTGCTGATTTCAAATAAATGCCATATTGAACAATACTTACAGCAATGATTGACAGTGTCGGTGGGCCTGACAGGGTGAACAACTTTCTGTCAACACTGAACATTAAACCCATAAGTAACAAAAATCTGAAGGTTATGGAGCGACGGGCTAGCAAACATGTGGAATCAGTTGCTGACAGATCTACAAAATGTGCTGCAACAGAAGCATTCACTATGGAAATGAAGTAAGATAGGATTCAAGTAATTAATACCAAATTTTATTGAATTATGTCAAAATAAATTGCAATAGTCTATTGCAATTTATTTTGACATAGTTCAATAAAAAATAATTTTCTGAAAAGTGATTTACAAGTGAATAACAGATTTACATTTAAAAATTAAAAGCGAGTTAACATTGTTTGTGTACAACGTACAGTGCTTACTTACTAGTTTGCCTTTGTGAATACATCTGTAAATGGAGGATTGAGATGAAATCTGTATTAAAAAGGGATACAACCGGTAGTTTAATAACAGGACTCCTTCATATATTTTGTAAAACCCCAATTTCTATCTGTCAATGGAATTTTTTTAACTCCATGCAATTTAAACGTTTCAGCGACATAGCTGCTGAGGAAAGTGAGCATGCATCTAGCGTCATGGGACACATGCTGGACGAGGATCTAGGTGTCACTGTGCATCCAGACGCATCGCCTTCATTGAGGTTAGTTTTATATGTTAGATATACAAAAGGATTTTATTGTTGGTCTGTACACACTTGAAAATGTGTAAGCATAAAGCAAGTGTCAATGAGCTTTTCGATATTCTTGTTGAATGTTTATATGCAGTTCAAGACTTGAATGCTTACATAAAAGGAATACAAATTGCTGTGAGAGACTGTTACACTTTTGGTCAAACCCATAAATTGCGGGATGACGTTCTGGTCATTTCTTTTTCATTCATATACAGTATATACACATTATTGTATTTTTTTCCAATATAAAAATAATGTATTGGTTAATTTCTGCAGGCAGTCATTGATTCAGCTCCGAAACGTCGAAAGCTTGTCAGAGGATGAATGTACCGATATAGATGATGCGGAAAATGTTTAAGGAGACAGGTTTATGTCTTGTTCGTGAATTATCCATCCAAGCTCCTTTTATATAATGAAACTACTGAATAAATTAACAAGTGTATGTAGGAATGGATGTAATAACGGATATATTGACATAAATTAAGTCTAAAATTGTAAAAGCAGCCTTAGCTACTTTTTAATCACAAACTTTTTTTCTGCTGTACAGCTAGAAACTCCAATACATGTATATAGGTTGACTCACAGTTTTATCGTTACACAACACTAAAAAAGCAATAAACCATGTAAAAGTTGACACTTCTATTTGTTGCTCTATTCGATATTTTAGTATTGGTAACTGCAATTACTAAAATAACTGTGTTTCCATTTGATTGTCATATTTTTATTAGTCTGACTACACCACAAAACCTGTCAACGGCTGTACCCAAGATTACAAGACCTCTAGAGGCTACACATCATACAGTTGATCCAGTCTTTAGAAAAGCTTCGACGCGTGTTAAACTCTCCTCCAGGTTTCAATGCATGACAAGAGCTGGGATGTCATGTGCTGTTGACACAGCCTGGCATAAACGGGGCTTCGATAGTCTCACTTTAAGTACACTAGTGTTATCAACTATACTTGTATGGATGGAGGCAACATAATATCTTTCTAAGTTTTCAACCTGTTTTTTATTACATCAGTTTTGTCAGCTCAGTTTTGCAACTACATTTTGATTCTCAACTTTCATGTTTTAATGTGCTTAATAAAGTATTGTTGAACACTTCAGTTAGCTGAAACGCAACATTTATCTTTGATTATTTAGTTGACATCTTGCCCCATTTTTATTTGTATATTTGTAATTGTAAAAATCTAACACAATTTCACATACATGTTTGAACATGTGAGTTTACACATATTGTTTGTTTTTGTTTATTTGCACCTGTTACAGTTTATATCGCGTTTTTATTGTTTGTATTTATTTAAACCGTTGGACATATTAGTACAAGGCAACAACAGACTTAAAATAATCTACATAAAATAAGTATTATTGTAATTTTATAAATGTTACAAGTAGATATTCTTGTATAAATCTATAAAGAAATTGCAAAACAGTTATTTACATAATAAAATAATATTCCGTATGTATCGTTCAGGTAATTAATGAAGGAGGACTGTCGCCTGGCAAGTACACTGTTCAGAGAATGAAGCGTAGGAGGCAGGTTCAAGAGAGAATGCAGTTGCCATCCGCGAAACGTCAGCATCTTATCCTGAAACAGGAGAGGGCCATTATACAGGGGGCCAGTGAAGCATTAGAAGGACAAACCTATCATTCAGGTAACTTTATATAACATATTCAAATTAAGAGTGTTAGGAACGTTAATAAAATGGTAATTGAAATCCAATTGGGTTTAAACAATTTCATTCTATATGTGCAGCAAACTCTTCCATTGCAGGTATTGGAAATGATGCCGAGCCAGACGTTGAACTCCTACCAGAAGCTGTTCCTCGTGGGGACTTCAAGCCTGTTTCTTTGCCTCTTGGACAGCAACCAACAAGAATTGTATTCGACTTAGAGACAACAGACCTTAGTAAGGTTTTCCACTTTATTGTTTACAATATTCTATGAATGAAATTACCACACTGAATTTGTTTGTTAGTTTGAATAAACATTCTGTTACATAAAGACATCCTTACACCGGTCAATTATCCAAATGGTTTGATCCTTTCTTTTATGTAAGGAATATATCTGGCTTTCTTTCAAGTGGTCTATTGTTTACCAAGATATATGCACACTAGTTAAATAATGCAGAGATGGACATCTTTAGTGGAAAAACTGCACATTTCAGTAATTGTGAATGTGTGACAGTTTTATATATTAATGTTGTATATTTATTTTATTTCATAATGATAGCATAATTTTACAGTTCGTAGAAGACAAATACCACATATAACGCAGATTGCGGCAGTCGAACCAACTTCAGGAGCCGTGTTCAGCCGATATGTGACTCCAAAGGTTCTAATTAGTGTAACAGCCCAACAGGTTACTGGAATTGTGGTGTTACAGTCTGGTGAGCTGACCGTTAATGGGAAGTCAGTCCACTGTGGTAACATAAGTGAAGCCATTGAGGAATTTTTCAACTGGTTAGGGAAATATGCTAATGTTATTCTCATCGCTCACAATGGGAGACGGTTTGACTTTCCTGTGTTAATGGCAACGCTAACAAATATTGGGAATACTGAGAAATTTCCTATCATGGGATTTGTGGACAGTCTGCCTGTATTTAAAAAATTGTACCCAGATTCCTCTTCCTACAAACAGGAGGATCTGGTTGCCAAGGTACTTGGAAAATCGTATGACGCCCATAACGCTGTTGCCGATGTTGAGTCACTTGGACAACTGATTAGCGCATCAGGCATTTCTAGTAGCCAGCTTATAACATTTTAATTTTCGCCAAAAGCCATGCTCCACCAGCATATATTCAACGACCAGAAGGCCAAAAATATTGATTCGTTTTCGCCAAAAGCCATGCTCCACCAGCATATATTCAACGACCAGAAGGCCAAAAATATTGATTCGCTTCGCCCCTTGGTCTATTCTGGGGTGTTAGAGTCCTACAGCGGAGAACATAGCTGGCTCCGGGTTATGTCTCCACCACCTTCATGTGATTTACAAACGTGATGGGGAAGATGGTTTATTGAATATTTTTACATGTAAAAATAAGAATGGACAGCCCCGGGTTACAAACAAAAAGGACATTGGAAAATGTTATTCCTAAACTGTGTGAATTTTAAAAAAAAGCAGTAAACTCTGTACAATAATATGTAGATATTTAGTGACCCTAAATCTCTACATATTATTGTACAGAGTTTACTCCTTTAAAAAAAGGCATCGTTGCTGTTAAAATGGATTTTTACATATTCTAATAATTGAGTAAATCCGATGTATTTATCAGTCTGATGCTTTTTATTAAAGTTTTTTAAGGTCTGCGCATTTGTCTTTGAATAATTGACCAGTTGCGACTTGTCCATCAAGAATTGAGTTGACCAATTATGGGTTTATATTTCAATGGTAAATAAAAAGGAGCATAGTGGAGCACGGCTATTTCACTTTGGATCTGTCTCTAAATGAATATTTAAATGCTACTGTTATGATGCAATTAAGAAATAATTGACGGGTAAGTGTTGGTTATTGCGGTATTAACCAACGGTTTGGAGTTCCGATGCATAGGAACTAAACCACGAGGGCGGTAGCCCAAGTGGTTTGATAACAAGCATCGGAACGACAAACCGTTGGTTATTAACGCAATAACAAACTGTTACCCGTCAATTATTTCGATTCTAACACGATCTTATATAAAAATCGTATTTTTAAAGGTTATGAATGAGAACTATTTTTTCTCTATACTCTGCCCATTTTCCGAGAAATGCATTCACACGTGCGTTTCTGTGACGTCAATATATAATAACAATTCAAAATGACGTCAGCTTTATTGATAAACATTGAGCGAATGACGTCATACTTATCGATACAATACAGTGAACATATGATTCTAAAAAGCGCAAATTAAAAGCATATTAACAAAACGTAAACGTTTTTGTGAACTTAAGTATAAAATGTGTCGTACAAGTGTGGTTTTATTGTGCTACATAATGCAGAAAATGATTTGTTTGTCACAATTTGCTATCGCGCGTTAAAGCACGTGCATTTTACGGAACAATTTCTTCGAATTTCCGGAACTATTTTCAAAACATTAGGCTCCGCCCATTATTTGTTGCAGAATAACCCACAGTTATTTCCTTCTTTATCTATGCCCCACTAGCCGCGTGCCGTGGTAGAATGTTGTATTTTATTATGACTCAGTCGTCGTGTGTTCGATCCTCTCTGGGTTTTCTTTTTGCATGCATTTTGGTTTATTTGTTTTATAACAATTCTCCTAATGTAGTTAACTATTCATACTTTATTTATTGTATACGCCTTTGTATTGTTTATTTCTATAACATTATAGCACAACAATTGCTGAAGGAGATCGCCTTTTCGTAGAAATAGTCCTATTAAGTTAAAGAAGACAATGCTGTTTATTACTGAATTATATAATAAAATTATAACTTCAGTAACAAGACCGATGGTAAATTCGCACGAACTTCATGAAAATGGATTGACTTTTGCATTCTGTTATCATGTTATACTACACTTCGTTTATATATCTAGTTTTTAGAAAGCAATTTTCCAGGCAAGCGGTAGTACCTGATAACCTGGTATCTTGGAGTGAAACATATTAAATGGGGCTCACGGACTTGTATCAATTATAATGTTGTTTTGTATACCAAGGTACATAAATTTAAACTGTCCTCGTTATTTTTAGACACCTACGCCCTTCAGTGATCATGTTTTTGTATTAAAAAGCAACATATAACGAATCCGTTTTAATGTATATATATTTAATGCAGTGTTGGTACATTTATATACTTTCCGCTGTAGAGTCAAGTTCAGTTGTTATCAAAGCAGGAAACTAATGGAGGGATACAAGTATTGCTTGTTGTCTAAGGTTTGTCTTTCTTGAAGTTTCTGAGTAGAACCACCCCATGGTGCTAAAGGCCACTACTTAAGTGGGGAATATGTTTTTGATTTTACAATTTCCATAATGTCCTTCTGTGGTGTAAACGCAAGTGGGCCGTTTCCTTGACAGTTTTTGTGCACGGTTTATTATTATAATGTTCATAGTTATTTCAAGTGTGCAATATTACATCATCACTGGACATTTCTTCACACCGACTTCATGGATTCACATACATGTCTGTGAATTTCTGTAAATTATTTCTTCGTGACTGCCTCTCCGTTCAAAATATATATTGAAAGTAACATGTAACATTTCTTAGTTTCAAAATGAATCAATTTTCAAACTAGACCAGGGCCCATATTCACCAACACATTTTTAGACTTAAGAATATAATTATAATGGTCTTAAAACTGTACGGTTATAAAAAGGACATTATTTGAATCCAACGTGGTATTCGCTAATTATAATTATATCATTTCGCATTAAGAACAATTTTTTAATGACATATGCAAAACTGGCTCCAGTATTTTTGCAGAAACACAAGGCATTTTTCTTGAGTTTAAGTCTATTCCTTATTCTTAAGTCTAAGAATGGATTGGTAAATACGGGCCCAGGATCAAGTTACTTAACTTAAGTTAAGCTAGCGACCCTTCAATTTTAAAATTTAAATACAATTTTAAAAATATTCAGAATAAAACATCAAAGTCTAACCATGCAAATCTTACATATTAAGCTGATATAATGTTAAATACATTCAGGTAGTAGGAAGGTTTGTGTTTTTTAGTTGCTTATACTTATTTGAAACACTAACCCGATACCATTGCTCACATTGCACGAGGGATTTCTAAAGTGTTATTCGGTTATTAAAAAACATCATGTTTTTCGCTGTATTGAAACCTTTTTTCTTCAGCAGAGATGCAAGACAACTCACAATTTGCATATGTTAAATGTCAGTGGTACACGGCCTGGCTGTAATGGTAATCTGAAGTCTACTAGACGCCATAATTGTATGAAACGCTTGCCCTATCGCATCGAAAATGTCATATTTACTTCAAGTGGATAGTTGCTTATGCATGCCAAATGTTACAAAGTTTAGTCGTTTACACTATGAATCATCGCATTGGTTCATTTCTAAATCATTTACAGTTAAAATACAGTTATGGCATTTGATTTCACTGTGCATAGCAAATGTTTTTCATACATAAACAGCTTATTTGTCACCGGGAAAACTTTTCGAAACCGAAATGTCGCAAACTTACGCACCCTTTTTCTGTAAGATATTGTTATTTTACATAAAGCATGAGTTAAAATGAATAATTGTTTTCAAAAACAGGCTTGAACACGGTCACTAAACTTAAACAAAACCAATATACCCGCCAGAATAATTTGGACAACTGCATAATTAGTTGTTGTATATTGTATTTATAATAAATGCGTTTACATACTTGCATGTGATTTAGAAGTAGATTTTAATATTTGAATGGTACCAATTTATTTCTTTAAGCATACACGTATACATTCTTATTTCAAATCAACAATTTGAAGGGTTCCATAGTTTCTTACTGTATTCCACAAGTATCTTGTCATACTTAATAAGTATACACATCTGTAATCAGGTATGTTAAACGTACAAGTTCCATCGAAGTCGCTTTGAGTTCTTGGACACGTTGAGATATTTAAGTTCAGCTGTTTATGCATTGACATGATGATGCATTTGTTGACATGTTACTGGTACTGCTTGCTGTGATGGATTCCTGCACCAATATACCAATATCACTAATAATCAGTTTATAATCATTTACTAATCAATAAACCGATATTGCAAAATGGCATAAACTGGTCTTTTGGCATACTAATACAATTCAAGATTCGTAATGTTTGTTTTCGTCATTAGACAACTCCATTATTTGGGCCTTGGGCAAAAAATCAAACCAATTTCGTAAAATACATAAAATAGTTACTAGTTCCATAACAACGACCATTCGTTTACCTATTTTTGGTCAACATAACACACGTGTATGAGGTGGGATTTTTTCAATGCATGTCTGACTGTCTAAAGTTTCGCATTGTCTTGGTAATAATTGTGAAGCATTACACAATTCTATTAGCAGTTACAACAACATTAACAGGAAATGTTTCAGTTTTAATATGATTTAGTTTTTTCATTATATAACCAATGCATATAAATGGTTTTCAAATGGGAGATTTTAATTGTCACAAGGATTTTTTTGTTTTCCTAAATTATAAAATTGCTCTTAAACATAATTTCAATGCATAAAAGTTCATATTTACAACAATATTATCATTTTTATACGATGTATAACGTTATTGATTTAAAAAAAATTCTATTTAAAAAAGATTCCTTTAAATCCTTCTAAAATTTGAATTTTTGTATCACTCTATTTTTAGGAAACAATTATTTAGTCCGTTTGGGCTTATTTGGAAAATATACAATCCAATGCATTTTCCCAACTTTTAAATGTAATAAAAGTTCCTACTGTGATTGATTGATTGATTGATTGATTGATTGAGACATTGAGTGAGTGAGTGAGTGAGAGAGTGATTGATTGATTGAGTGAGTGAGTGAGACAGTGAGTGAGTGAGTGAATGCGTGAGTAAGTGAGTGAGTGAATGCGTGAGTGAGTGAGTGAGTGAGTTTAGGGAATGTGTTTACATGTACTAAAATACCAAAAATAACATGAGCAACACTATAAACAAACTGTCCAACATATTTTAGACAGTCCGTTGCGGGAGTTTCGTTCAATTAGTGTTGCCTAATCTGTTTCGTGTCACGTATGAATTCTGAACTCTTAAATAGAATACATTGTACATTGATATTTAAATGTCTAAACAACATTATAAACACATACTCGTTGTTCTTCGTTTTTTTTTCAAGAGTTACTTTTTACAGTTTCGGAACTGGATATAATAAGAGTAGCCATTCGATTTCAAATAACGTGCTGTAATCAATAATTTGTATCTCAAAGTGTTAAATATCAAAGTAATGACGCGTGTCTTCTATAGTGTAAAAGATTCTCCTTTGACACGACAACATTCAAGTTGGGTCATTGCTTTCCAATTATTATTTTTAATTCTCCAGACATGAAGAGACAAACAACTGACAAAGTTGTCCAAATCACTTCGATTTAACAGCGATAAATATTATTACAAGTAATATAAAAATGTTTTAAACAATGCCTGTTGATCCTTCACGCCTTTATGGCATTTACACATACCTACTACAACCCTAGAACCCTGTCCTGGCAACTAATATTACGGGATGACTTCAGTCATGTAAAACATGGCCCGAACCTGTGAAAGTGCATAGTAATCTGATATCATTGTACACCTGTGGAATGTTATTGTAATACATGCATTATGTTATTATTTGTCTCACTGTTCTTTTTCCAGCTCTCCGAAGCCTACACAGGCGTCGAGGTTATGTCAAAAAACGAGTAAAATATGTTGTTCATTAATCAATTCGTCTTTAGCAATATATTTTCATTAATCTTGGTACATTCTCTAATGACAGGCACAATATAGTTTATTAATTATACAAATATGCACACATATTACTTGCAATCTAAATTTTAATTTTAAGAGTTCGGATTTGGATCTGGAACCGAAGTACAAGTTTGAATGGGTGTATTCCTGCTATAAAACACTTCATAAATTTGAAAATTGCGACCACAATGACATGTTTTTGTCTGATGACACATAAATAAATTAAACGGAAGGTACTACTACTATTTGTTTTGGCCTTAATATGTGTCAGTTCTATATTATTGTTAGCTAACATATATCATTATTTGTTCTCCTTTAGTGTATCTAGTACAAACAAACCGATCACGATGCTGTAAATGGCGTGAAATGACAAAAAAGACCGATCTTAAATAACCTGAAGTCGAATAGTGGCTGTGTATGCTGTTTGCATACACAATTGCGCATAATCTAGAAAGCAACACATTTCTGTCTTGGCTAAACATATAAAAGAAATGCACTAAGTTACTTAAACGACAAAGAAATTAACACAACTCGAATACATCTAAACCCAACCGTTAGATGAACGCAAAACGCGTCATAACACACGTCTGAACTTGTGCAACTTTCATTCACTTACTTGGGTGTTCCTTAAAAATAATTATGTTTGTTATAGTTTGCTCTGTTTTTGTATCTTCTATTTACATAACCGATATTAAGACGATGCATTATGTTTTAACAGAATAAAAAAGATGATAGATTTATAGCGTGCTAGACAACCTTGAAACCAGTTACAATAGCCACTCTTCAATCATAGTGCAATTGCACGTACAATGTAAGTTATATGAGCTGAAAACGTGAGCCTTAACTTTCAAATACTTAAGGCGAGGCATTTATGAAATTATGAATGAATCTGAATGCAGAATAAACGCCACATTATTATTTTACAAGGCGTGTGCTCGATAATTCAAAGACGAATCCGACGCTCCCTATATTACCACATCAATGTCATATGTTTACAACAAGGTCCACATTTTTCCCTTTTTATAAAATCGTGTCTTCTTTCCTGGGCATTTCATTCAGTTTCAACCTTCATTCAATAACTACATTCGTATTTTTCTTATAAACTTCATGTTTGTTGTTTCGTTGTGAAAGTATCACTAATTATCCAGTTACCGATTGACTACAAAACAATGAAAGTGAAATAAATTTTAATATAAATTCAAGTTTATTTGTTTTACGAGTCATTGTTTAATAATTAACCGACATGAATTTATATTCTATTGTATTACTATTTAATTTAAAGTATTACAAGTGCGTGTTTTGTGATTGATTCTGGGCTATGTGTGAACGTAGGCATGCCTTTAAACCGGTTTAAACCCCCAATGCTTTGCATTTACCGTTGCAAGGCGGTGACCCCAGATTTAATCATTTTTATGTTTTGTATTGTGTTGTTTGTATTGTCCTAGGCACTTGGTCACTTTCCTCAAATAAAGGCCCAGCGGATGGTAAGAAGGGTTTCTCTCCTGATGATGTCTCTGGTGTTTCATTATTCCTATATAATATTTTTGGAACATAAAGATACAATGGCGTCATGATAGTGCTATAACATATAATACAAGAAATGGCTTAGTCCAATGTCATTGAAAACGCAAGTATATTACATTTTAAGAATTTCCTTATTTCAAATATTTGTCCAGTCTTGTGTCAGGCAATTACCAAATTACTTTCTGTGTCACTGTTTTGTTCTGAAGTGAAGACATATAAAGAATATTACAAAAAGAACACAAAGCAAAGTATATCGATGAATCTGATGAAAAAAATCTAAAGAGACTATATTTCATGAACAAATCATATGAATTAAACTAAATTCTTTAGCAGACCTACCGCACACCAATCTTATTATTAAGCCACTTAAATAAATACAGTTCTTACAGCCATCCACATATGAAATACCGCTTAACATAAGTTACAAGTAAGTAATCTTGTGATACACTACATTTACGAAAGTATCGGTTATCCTGTATTGCAGTATTGCAGTCGGCCGAGCTTTATAGTCAGGACCAACCAGAAAAAATGTCCGCACCTCAAACCGGTGTCCAAAGTGTAACATTTTTGGTGTTTAAACAAAATCCCCATTTAAAAGTTATTTTCTTACCTTTTTAAGATCTAATCAAATCCCTCATTGATGTGATTAGTTGAATCATGCTAGTTTTTGGAAACTAGTTTGTGTGCGATTGGGCTTTACTGGTAAAATCCAAAATTTCATGGAATTTTTCCAATTTGCAATGTGGGAAAGTATTCCCACTTTACAATGTGAGTGAGTGAGTGTACATGTAATAAAATAACAAAATAACATGGCCTTAAGAAAGAAAACTATAAAAACTAAGAATACAACTATTCAGTACAATTCAGGCAGTCCATTGCAAGACTTTTTTTCATTTAGTGTTGTCTTGTCTGTATCATGTCACGCATGCCTTTTCAACTTATACATGTAATAGTCATAATGAAACAAAAACAAATAACATTATAAAGAACATATTTGTCCGTCCTAGTGTTTGTAAGGGTTATTTTTGCAATAAATTATTTAATATATTTTTTGTTTGACGTAACGTCGTCATTAGGTGTCACACAAATTATTTGATTATTTGAACATAAAATAATACTACGATAAGTTATCCAGTTCAAATAACGCGCTATAATCAATCATTCATATCTCGAAGTGTAACATATCAAAGCAATGACGCATTTCTACTAAAGCGCATAAGATAATCTGTCTATTAGTCCTAAAACAAGAAAGCAGTCGTCCCGGGTCATTACTTTCCAATGCTTACATTGAACCTTACAGATATGAAGAGACAAACAACTGTCAATGTTGTCCCAATTCACTTCGATTTAACAGCGATAAATCTTAATACAAGTTATATAAAAGTGTTAGAAACAATGCTTGTCGATCATGTGCATTTTTGTGTCATTTTGCACATACCTAATACAACCGTAGAACTGTGTCCTGTCAACTAATATTACGGGATGACTTCAGCCACGAAAAATATGGCCAACACTTGTTCAAGGGCATTGTAATCTGATGTCAAGGTACGTTAAACTGTGGAATGCTTTTGCGGATAAAAATATAATTGAATGTACTTTTTTCAGCACTCAGACGACTAAGAAGGCGTCGAGGTTTTGTTTAATGCGTGTAAAAGTATATTGTTCACTTATAGCTTATTGTGTTTAATTTAACAATTCCCGTTTCAATCGATATACGGTTCGTTTTCACACATAGAAACAATTGTAATCGATAATAGATTTATCTTGGTACATTCTTTACTTATATTACACTATATGTTTTACTAATTACACACATATGTATACAAAAGACTTGCAAGATCTGAATTCGTGTTTTAAATGTTGGGATTTGATTGCGGATTTGAAGACATCATTTGTAATCACTGAATTCCTTTTATAACGATCTCCATGAACGTTAGCCATGATTCGGGGTCAAGTGTGAGGTTCTGGTGGCCGTAAACCGCTTAAACACCCCCAATGCTTTGTACTTCATGGCCGTTCAAAAGCGGTGACCCAAATTTTATTGATTTAGGTGATTGTGTTTGTTGCGTGTTTTGCATTATACTGTATTGATTTGGCAATTGATCACTTGCCGTAAATTTAGGACCCTGTGCTGCTAATTAGAGTTCTACCCTGCTAATGCTATTGGAGATTCACTCTGTTTATAAATTAATGCAAAAGTAATGCAAGCATAAGGACGCGGTGGCGTAGTGGATATGGTGTCCGCCTAGCGATCGGGAGGTCCCGCGTTCGATCCCCACTCTGTGAGCGTTCTCAAGATCTCCCCCAAAGACACCAAGTATTGGTTCTACCCAGGAAACGGACTCGAGAGTGCTCCAATTAGCCTTAGGCTTTCGATGCAATCGAGCTTAAATAAATATGATTAAATTAAATTAATGCAAGCAAACTCATTAGTTACACGATGATTGCATTATATACAGAGACTTATTCCGCCGAGTGCTCTGTAGTTAGAAAATCACTCTTCTCTGCAATGTGGAAATAATGCTCATTTTTAAATGACTAATTTTAGTCACACAAAAAGAAAAGTAAATTGCTAAACAATAACTGTATGGATTGTAGGCATTTAGCATGCCATAGTACTCTTTTAATGTCGATTTTAAATACAATTCACAATAACAATGAATTGTAGTAGAGATAGAAGTAAATTAATGTGTTCCGCAGACCTGTTCAATTGTGTTTATAACACTTTTAAGTCAAAGATCTCACGCGATAGAAATTCAATATTCATATTTTGAACAGTGATTCGAAACCACCTGTTCTTTACGATACTGTTTGTATAACAAAGCTGCGTCATATATCTCATATCAAATACCTCACATCAAAAATAGCTCACGCGATCGAAATGCGGTCAACTCAGTTTTCAAATAACCGAAACGTAGTCAAGAACCCTTCGTACTATTATGTCGGTAAGCGCTATCTACAAATACTTCATACGAGGCTAAGAACCAATTCAAGTTCGCTAAATGAACATCTCTATGTAAAACATGTCGTTGCTTCTCCACTGTGTTCCTGTGGTGATATTGAATCGAATCATCCTTTCTTTTTTATGTGCCCATATTTTAACACAATACGAGCTAAATTAATTAACAATATTTATAGAATAAGTCGCAACGTAGACCTCAATGTAATATTATTCGGCAATATAAATCTAGACGACAATGTAAATTCCACCATATTTCTTCACGTCCAAGAGTATTTAAGCGAATCCCGACAATTTTCTTAACAATCTGATTCCGATTCCGTTGTCACTGTTTATTTATTCCGTGCATCACCAGTCCTCCACTCCTTGTTTTGTTTTTTATTCTTTTTTTTCTTTTTGTTTGTTTGTTTGTTTTTTGTTTTTTGTTTTTTTCTCGCCTCACTCGTTTGTCTTTCTAAAACTTAGAATACCTATAACATATACATCTTTATCTGGCTTCAATGCTTGTTGTTTGTTCTATAAAACCTTGCCATCTATATGTGTAAAAACTATTTCAAGGAGAGAAACCATTTAAGAATTTAATTCTTTCGTTTCAATCCTTTTCTTATTCTTATTGCATTGTGCATCTATTTGTATATTTGCTAGTTGTACAAGAGAAATAAATATGTTTAAACTAAATATAGAGTCCACACATTCACTTTTAGGACACCACTCGACAAAACTTCAACACTCCACGATAACTAACAGTGTTATTGTAGCTTAGCAACATTCACATTTTGAGAATGGGAATAAGAATTCTTATCATAAGATAACATTAGGAATATGTTTACCCCTACTACATGTATATTAAATTCAACTCAAATTGTTTTTATGGATCAATGATTTGTGTCAATCAACACAATTTCTAGGAATGCAAATTTCTTTCTGTATGTAGTATAGCTGGACCAAAATATAACTTGATTATATTTTTCTTTCATTTTAAAATTTCAAAAGCCTTAATATTTGTTTTGGCTTCCATGCTTGCCGGTGATAAATTTAGTAAGCGAAAAGACAGCTTTATTTCTTTTCATTTCGTGTATCGTGAACAAACAAACTGATCACGACAATATAAACGGAGTGAAATGACAAAGTCAAGTCAAAGGTCAAAAACCTTTTATTTGTCACTGAATTCATGCATGGCATGCATACATGAACAATACAGTTACGTTACATATACGAGGCGGGCTTATTGTGATAGTTTTAGTAATAATGTAGTAAATGACTGGTTAGTTACATTCTTACAAATTTCAAAAATACAATACCGACAGACAATGGAAAATAACGAAAGAAATAACTAGATCTGAATGGGGACAAAAATGAGTGTGTCTTTACATTACATATGAGATATTAAGTCGATTGTATACTGATATAAATCAATTTATAAATGCCTTTAAATGTGTTGTTATAAAAATTCTAATGCTCAAACATGTTTCCATTTGGTTATGTATAAATGTCATCGGAGAGCCACACAAAATACCGTGCCTTACTAGTCTGAAGCCGAAAGGTGTATGCTGTTTGCATACAACATTGCGCATACTTGTAACAAGCAACACGTTTCTGCCTCGGCTACAACGATAAACGAAATGCACTTCATGTAGTCAGTAAAACGTTTTAGAAATGATAAAAAAAATCGGAGGCATCATAATCAAACGTTAAGATGAACGCAATTCGCGCTATTTTGTTATACAACTCTCGCAGCAGTCACTTTAGACGTTTTCTGAAACTTTATATTTTTAATTATACTTTTCATTATGTTTGTTCTATCTTCTACTTAAACAAATAATATCAAGATGTTGAGCAATGTTGCAATGGATAATGAACAAGAGTGATGTAAATAACGTGCTAAACAATCTGTAAAAAAAAAATTATCATGACCAATCCATCATTATACATGTTATAATTGTTAAGCTATATGACCTCAAACTTCACATAAAACACCTGTGTCGTTTTGAATGTAAAATAATGAAGTGTCGAATAAACAACGAGTAGCTGAATACCCTGCTCAAAACGACAACGTGTGCCTAACATTCACATAGTCAAGGCGAGAAATCATGGAATTATGAATGAATCGGAGTAGTAGAAGCGACACATTATATTATTGCAAGGGGTGTGTTTGACATAATTCGATACATTCCAACTACGAAACTGACGCTCCAGTTATAAACGACTAGCTCATCAATATCAACAACAAGTACGACAACTTTGAAATTTGTATAACATCGTTTTTAACCTTTATTCAATTACCGAAATTGGTGTCCTTCATGGAAACTTCACATTTGTTGTTTTGTTGCATACCTATCATTGGCCTCATTAAATTGCCCATTGACTTTATAACAATGGAAGTATGTATAATATAAGGTGTATAATTATTGGTTTTGTTTACGTTATTGTGTAATAATCAGTTGACTTCATATTGTTTAAAAAATATATATATATTGGAGTCGTGAAATCGAGATGATATATAAAATAAAACATTGTCTTTGACCCGTTGTAATGAAAATGCTAGTATATCAAAGAATTCCTCATTTGAAGTCTTTATCTAGTCTTCTGAGTGTGGTAAATAACAACTTACTATTTCCTGTTTCCCTGTCTATTAAAAATGCATCCTTTTTGTTAATGTGTGAAAATGAATTGCCACGTTTAAGACATATTTAGAATATGACGAAAAAAGAGCACAAAACAAAGTCTAGCGATGAATTGGCGCACAATTCGTAAGAGTATATATTTCATTTAAAACCATATTCATTTAACTAAATGCTAAAGCAGACGTACCTTATCCACATCCACATACTAGCCATTATTAGAAAATACAAATCGCTATGCCATTCACATATTATAATTTTGCAACTAAACATGGGTTACAAGTAAGTATCTTGTGCTAAACTTCATTTACGAAAGAGTCGGTTATCTTTTATCGCAGTTGGCCGCACGAGCTATATTTATGAACAACAAGAAAAAATGCCCAATATAGTTATAAACAACAAGGAAAAATGCCAATTGCAATGCAAACTGTGTTTGTTTTCTTTTGACAAAAGGTCTACACGTATATAATCGCAACACAGTAAACTTTGGCATTCAATAAAGGGACGACAAACTGAAAATGCTTCACATGCTCCGAATAATGTGTTTAGTTCACTAAAACCATATATTTTTTATAATGACCGCTTACTTTATGATGAGCGAATAGACCTTTGTCTGCAAATAGTTTGGTTGCATTGATGGCCAACAGTCGTCAAAACAGTACACAATATTTTTTCGAGATAACCTGCACAATGTTTATTTTGCAAATTACTCTTTACGACCGATATTTGGGTTGACAATCCATATATTTCTGTTATCGTGTGTGTTTTGCATATAATTATTTCCGACCCAATACCATTGGACTTAAAATCAGACTGAAGTAAATGTATTACGCACACTTAACTAACCTAGAAACTAGACCTTCGCCGAGGCAACTTATTCACTCAGGTGTTGTGCACTAATGAGTCACACATAACAATCGATCAATATGCCATATCTAGTAAACAATACTAAAACTATTACTGGATCAAGACGGTGATTCGGACCACATAAAAAAATCTGATAATCTATTTAGTTCCCGTTTCCAATCTACCCAGAAATTTCCATGCAAATACGTTGATAACCGTTTGCTAATTAACAGACAAAACAACGACAGCCAAAACATAACCTTCTTAGCGTAAACATTATTGTCCAATTTTGCGTAGTCATTTATTAAAAGAGCCTTGGTCTTAGTTAATAATATAGCTAATATATATATTGGAGTTTTAATCTGTACCGTTTAAACTATCTGGGGATGAAATACATAGCTTAAAGAGGGGCTGTCATAGATTTATTTAATGTCTCTTTCGTTACCCACGAACAAAAACCGTTTTACATAACATAAATAATCATAATAACAGTAATAACATGGGATGTTTCGTTATTGTTTTCATAATAAAACCTTGGAAAACAGTGCATGTTATTTACTTTTCATTGGAATAAATCTTAATACTCGTCATTTGAAAATATGGAACTAGTTTAAGTTTCAAGTTGAGTTTAAATTGTGTTTAGCGGCAGTATGTGTTGGGTGTTTCACATAAATGTGTAGCAACTGAATAAATAATTAACATTTACATGTATTTATCTTTTCAAATGTTTCAACTAAAGTTGAGTTCAATGCGTATATTTGTAATTATTTGTCAAAGCATTGCGGAATGCAGAATTTCTAAATATATCGATCATATAATATACGACATAACCATAACCATGTGATTTTATTTGCAGATTCGTGCATGTTGTAGGACAGGTGTGTGTTGGTAGCATAAAATAAATCATGGGTATTGTACATTGTATATACAACTAGGGTAAATGGTTTAGGTAAAAGATATACATTCATCAAAAGTTAAAACTTACCAAATGGAAATACATGGAAATTGTTGTATTTTCTTTATTTATAAGAATTTCAGCTTGAAATGTAATCTATGATTTGTTGAGTTATACATGCATTTGTTGATACCAAAATAGTGAAAAAAAATACGAAACCATTTCGTGTTTACCACTGCGCAGCTGAGATTGTTATAAATAAAAAAAATAAAACAATTTCCATTTGGTGCGTTTTAACTTTTCGTGAGTGTAGATACGGGTTTATTATTTAGTTATATGAATTAATTCGATAAGGTGGTCTATGTATAACAATTGGGCCTGAAATTAACTTGTTTGTGAAGTTTAATCCAGCGACCATTCATTCCAGAATCTTTGGAAATAAACATTTAATAATACATCGTTGCAGCTTACATAGCAATCATTGAGCTAAACTAAACACGATTAACATAATGAAGTTGAGTAACAATTTCCTGTTTTTCCATAAACTCCGAGCAACCGTTACAGGCACGGTTCGTTTAACAGACTTGCAAATAGAAATAAATGCGGCAATAAAACGCCGAACAGAAATGTTTTATAGCAAAATTACACCTAACTGATTGATTCCAGGTGCGAATTATGATTTTCCTAATTTCGGTTAACAAGATGCGAGTGTTGTTTTCGTTCAAGAAAAATACACTCGTGGATCTGTTTGTGAAATAAATAATCGCCTTGAACTTCGCAACTTTGTAGTAGAAAGCACTTTCCTAATGCCAAGAATATATAAAGTATTCTTATTCGTAGACAGAAAAAGCATGTATTCACACGTGAATAAATGACGCGTGTTTAGTGTGTTGTTTTGGCAAACCGCCAAGTACAGAAGTATTGAATGAAGCTGAATTATTTTGGTACTTGTATCGAGCAAAAATGTGTATCGCCCTTGAAAATATAATGGATGGTTTTGCAATGCTGGTTTGTTTAAGTAGTGTAGGTTTCTGTCATATTTCTCTTACGTTTGTTTGAGTTCTTGAACCCATTCTTAGTACCAACATTACAGCAAATGTCATGTGCAGTTGCATTTTATGTAAACTAGACCTGCAATGTCCAACTTTCCCAATGTAACCGTATTTTGTTAAACAAATGTCCATGACCTGGTATGAAAGCCTCCAAAATCATAAAATTACGAACTAAATGTATAATACTAGCATTTAACAAATAAAGTTTAAGGTATAATTATTGTGTATATACAACCAAAATAAAATATAAATATAGCATTGGTATGCCGAAAATAACTCGCTCCCATTTTTACAAAATATAAACAAACTTTAACAATGGGAACTTATTTTTTAAAGTGTGTTTGCATTGGTCGATCATACATTATAAAGTGTTTCACAATATAGAGGCCATAACCACCCAACACAAATATCAATGGAACTATAGTTTTTGATGAACAATTTATAAGTGTTCATCTTTTGTTTAAGATAGTTGTCATTGATTTTTGTTTTTCCTCAATTTCTCCCTCCATAATTGTAGAATTAATATCAAAGATTTAGTTTTGCAATGAATTTTGATGAAATCATTTTATCCATTAATTATACGCATGGAATGTCATAATATTTGTCATTTGATATAAAACTGCATATATTAAAGTGTTAACATGTTTTCATCAAGAGATCAGCTATTTCTCCGTCAAGCTAAATATATATATATCATGACCCATGTGTGCTTTGAGATGTTCTTATATCAGATATGGGAACTCCGAATTCATGCACGTTTATGTTACGTGGTTTGTACATATGTAGCACATTTACTTGTATTAATATATAACTCGGTATATGCTTGTTTCTAACCGGTTTCATGTAAAATCACAACATACATGTAAATTGTTTTCTTCAACAAAGTCCGAACAATAGATGCCGTTTTATTACATAATAAATGATATAAAAAACAACAATTGTAATTGCACATATAATTGGCTCATATGTCTCTTAATATACTAAAAAAATCGTAAAAATATATATCATAATACACTCTTGTAAACTGGCCAATATCCCCTGTAAAAAGCAACCTAACTGGATAAACCACATTGAAGAATAAAATTAGCTATTTACACAGCACGATATCAGGATATTAGCATCTGTCCGACAATGTTTGCTGTTTTTCACAGACATTCGTCAGTTCCATGTAAGGCATATAATTGCGTACTATCATTCTTATAGTTGTGTTACAACAGGAGCCATGTCCGTCAATCTGGAAGGATCATTGGCGCATAGCAACAAATACCAAGCTGCAAATAGGTTAGAAGATTCATCCTGCTGAAAAACACGAATTCGAATGCATTATTTAACACAATAAAGACAGTCTGACCAGTATCACACACTTTGCATGAATGCATATATATGTTTAAATAACGCGTCTACATTAAAATCATTGGGTAAAATATGTACAGATTCATCAAAAATAAGGTCATGACTTTAACATGAAGAAAATAATAAATACGATTACAAATAGCACGATAGCTCAATGAAAATATGTTTTGTTTCTGATAATTTATACGATATAAAGGTAACTTACGGTTATCTATTTTGACTGTACTATTGGAAAACACGTTTGATTTTCTAGATTGTCTGCTGGCTTTATTACGTCTTCTTTTATTTTGTTTCGTTTTGTGCTTATTTATCTGCTTCCTTCGTTGCTTCCGTAAACGCTTCTGTAACTTCCGGTTCTCTGTTTCATTCTGGGTTTCTATGGTTTCACTTGGCACCTTATAGCGTTCTAAAATTAAACAGAACTGAATTTTTAATAATGCACTGCGCCCACTATATAATTTACAAAATATTCAAAACACTGAACGAAATTCGTTTATACATACACACTCGCTATTGGTAAAAAAAAAATCAAGTATAATTTGTATTTTTTATATTAAAATTTATTTGAGGATTAACACAAAATTCGACAATGTGTGTTTAATAGCATTTATAACTTACACACAAAATACATACTATAATATATAATATATCATTTGACCAAAATACATATTATATTACAATGTAACGACGCACAGCTCTGAAAAATTATAGCTGCAAAGATGTATATGTACCCAAAAGTCCAGATTTCTTTCTACATTTTCCACTTCGTTTTGTCGTTATAAACACACGAGTTCGGCAAGAGGTAAGCGCCAAGTGGCAATAACTGGCGTACGTTCGTCCGTCTGTGCCGCACACTTGTGTCCGCGTGGTCGTAAAACAAATGTCGGTACAGGTGAAGCAAACTGGTTGTCCATTGTTTGGATTTGACAAACAGGTGTTTCCAATTGGGCATTCAAAATTGGAACATGAATAGTTTTCTGAAAACAAAAACAACAAAACAAACATAGTATAATGATTATTTTGATATTTATTGAATAAACGGTTTAAACAGTGACTTTTCACAATTATGTACGCTTATACAATTTTATGACAGGTTATTTAGTTTTGCATTGTATCGTATCGCTACAATGAAGAAATGCTACATGTAATCATTTCTGAATGGGTTCTATGTGGAAATATACGTTATACAAAAATTATATAAATTAATTTATATTTATACAAGTATATTTTAGCGATGTTTGGCGTAACGTTAATCAAATACTTACTATTACATGAGCCTTCATACGCTATTCTGATGCTTTTTCCTGTTCGACAAATAGCTGTCTTTAGTTCACACGTGTTGTTGTATGTTCGGCCGTCCACACCGCACACCGGATGGTTGTTGTCGTAGTGACGCGTGCATTCTGGATCGCACCGAGCGCAATGTGGAAATCCATTTTGGTCCTCCAGACACCGGCTGCCTTCACCACACGATACTTTGCGACATGATTCTGTTAAAGACATCATTTAAATGATAGGAAACCGTTAACTTTTTGTACAATTTTTATTAGGCAAAAAGACAACGGAAGAAAAACATTTAATATTTTATTACTTTACATGTGTGTATTGAAACACGTTACAACAGAAATTTCCTTTTCTATATTAATCACTCAACGCGATAATTAAGGATTAAAGAACAACAGAAACATTCAATACACATAGTATATCCTAAATACAAGGTCATTCTTACTTTGACATTTGCCATAGTAATCCACCATTGTGCTTCGACCAGTCTGGCAGTTAATTTTTCTCAGCATGCACTCGTTTTTGTACTGTTTACCGTCCGTTCCGCACACCCGGCCTCTGTTCCGTAAACTTGAGATACAGTGTGTTCCACAAATACACTTGGGAACACCCTCTCGCATTCGACACATTTTGTTGGGTTCGCACTTCACGGTTGCACATGTTTCTGCAAACAATACAATGAAAAAATTACCTTAATTATTATGGCAATAGATTAGAACCAATGAAATGATTCGAATATGAGAATATTTTAATAAATATTTGAAAAATAAGGACTAAAATATATTAGAAAAAAAACAACGCAACACACTGTTTGTAAAAGGTTATATTTTAAATGAAAATCAGAATACATTCTTACAAAAAAGCATTCAAGGCAAATAAACGGTATACCCAAATTTATTAATTGTTATTCCCAAACAACGTACTGTGACACGGCTGGCAAGAGCCGGCGCCATCAGCGAAGAAGTTATAGTAGAATATGTCACTGGTGACTGTATGAGGCGTCCAGGAAACCGAGTCCCCTCCTCCTGTGGAACAGCATTCCTCATTGCTCATGTTCACGTAGAAGGCGTCTGTACACAGCCCCGTTGACCTGTTAACGGACGCCCAACACACTCCTCCTAAAATGAAAATGTTTGTTTGAGGCGTGTCGTGTGAAAACCAGGCTTAATGCACGTGCGTAAAGTGTCGTCTAGGATCAGCCTGTGCAGTTCGCATAGGCTGATCCTGGACGACACTTTCCGCTTTCATTGTATTTTCTGTTTCAATGATGTTTCTTCTAGACATAAATCCACCATATGCGGAAAGTGTCGTCCCGGATTAGCCTGTGCGGACTGCACAGGCTGATCCTGGACGACACTTTACGCATATGCATTGAGCCCTGGTTTCCCATGACACGCCTCAAATGTTTTTGCAATTATTTTACTGCATCAGCTGAAACGAAACCTATAGCATCCTAAAATGGTCTTTTGTCAGCCAGTGACCAATAGCCCATGCAATACAGCACAATACAAAACACAAGAAACAAAAGCAAACCAAACACATATGTTAAAACTGGGGTGGGGGTGTCACCGCTTTGCAATTGTCAATGCAAAATTGTTTGGTGTTAAACCAATTTAAATGCGCTAATATTAAGCCTCTGTCAATGGCGTCGTAACTCTGACATTGACACTGTTAAAATCACTTGAACCATGAGTTAAAGTCGCTGTTAAATGTAAAGACACATTACTAATATGAAGAAAAAACTTTCAACCAGTGAAAATTATACAATGTGCATGCAAAGAGTACTTGGCGATGCTATAAGCTTGAAAAATAGATTTCATATCTGACATTAATTTTTAATTAGATTAAAAAAAAAAACACAACTGTAAAATATTTGCATTTAATAATTATATACGACGTGTGACCGGAATTATACTTTTGGAATAAACACGCAAGATTGAAAAATAGAAACATAGTAATATTTATTTCATATGAAAACACATATAAATATATAATCAAACATCTTTTAAGTGTGCTGTTGTTATCCAATTATTATTAGTTTACTAAGATGTATTCAAACGTGAATCAAAACGCTGAGAGGGTAGACAGACTGTTGGCGACAAACGAAACTACAAGCATGTGAATTATGAGTGCTTTTTTGCTTAAAGGAAACATTTGTTTGAATTAAGTTCAATTTCCCACCTTTAAACTTTATAATTTGGCTTCTTGTTCGATAGTATACGAGATCATAATGAAAACTAATGTGTAAGTAATGAAGAAATATTTTGTTCGAGCTAATTATCTAATTATCTTATGCAAAAGGAATTATATACATGCCAGTTTACACGTCAATCTGCAAGGGTTAGACGTTTTTACAAACTGTAATTGTAATAAATCGCATGATATACACATTATAATACATATATTACCTACATTACCTTAATAATTAAAATGTAAGAAAACGGGTGTGAAATTTTGCTGTTTTGAAGAAGGACCCTTTCTGGTTTCGATTTACTGACTAATAGCCAGCCAAGAAAAAATTAGTTTTCCGCGATACCTGTTTTGGAAATTACCCTCTCAAAAGACCGTTGGCTTCTGCCAACAGTCTAAAAGGCATATATACGTATAAGAGACAGTTGTTGTGCAATTTATTGTAAATCTCTTGTTGGTAATGCGTCTTTAAACATGAGTATGAACATAAATACACACATTTTTATGATTATAGCCAATTATGTTGATACTTTTTCGCCAAGATTTCAATGCATCGTATGTATATATTTCAAGCTGCATTGTATTAACATATGATTTACAAAACGAAATCTGCACAGCTTTATGATAAACAATACGGGCTCACCTTTCCGTGATTATATCGCAACATATTTACATTCCCGCACAATTTTCTCGAAAGATTAGCACATTTTTAAAATTTGAATGAATACATCCAGTGCCTACCGTAACTGTCAATTAGCGAAACTGCCAGTCTACGATCCAATTTAAACTTACCAGTGACTGAGCTCGCTCCGAACAACACTACGAGGTAGATTAAACTGCAGATTGCTGACGTCGTCTGCGTAGCGTCCAGTCTGAACATACTGGTAGCAATGATCGCTTTGCCTCCTCGCATGCCGTATTTATTTACGTAGTGCAGCTATTGGCTTTTATGAATGAGTTTGCAGTCGTATTATCTCTGTAGACTATGGCTAGCTTTCAAAGTGTTTAAATGCTTCAAAACGTTAATGGGGTATTTGTTTATTTGTCACCATCGTTTGATGTTTTGTATGATGTTCGGTGTATTTCCAATGTCAACGAATACTATTGTGGTTTGTTTATATATGCAGACATGCGTATTCACACGTTTAATAACGCAGCTGTCTATATTGCTGTCTATATTGTTTAGCTTCTGTATTCTTGAAGAATGAATGACAATGCTATCAAATAAACCATTTAAGCAACTGATATATTCCTTTTGAGTCTACTACATGTACGTTTAACATTAAATAGACGTATATCGGTGCTGAATATCAGTGACATTTCTTGTATTAAGTTTCGGTTGTTAATTTATGTTCCGAACACGCACACATAATACAATGTGTGTGAGTTCTCTTTCACAATAGTTCTATATATATTACTACTCCGTCAAAATAGCATTGGCACCGATTGTCATTAATTGCACTGTTTAATTTAATGCAAAATTCATATGACTTCTATTAGTAACGAAATTTAAACTTGTTTTGTATTTATGTCCACAATAAAATACTACCAATGTTACTAACAACAATTAAAGTGTTTTGTATATTTATTTCCACAACAACATATTGCTTAATTGTATCTACAACTATCCCTTATTGTGCCTTTCATCTATAATCCAATATTATTTGAAATGCTTGTTCATGCTCTCGGTCCTCTGAGTGTATTGTAATGAAGAAGACAAACCCTTTCACTCTTCTTAAATACCGACTGTGTTTGTTATTGAATCGCATGTACTACAAATGCAGTTAAAATCAATTCCAGAGGCACCGGCTTTAAAGGGCTATTTCCATTCTAAATCAACATAGATCTATAATTGCGAACTAAATGCACAATACCTCGCAGATATAGTTGACATTATAATAATGATTGCGTATAAATGGCCAAACACTGTTTATAAGACATAACCTTTAATTAGTAAAATGAATTTTTATTTATTGTATGCACACTAAAAACACGTGTTTACGAGTACAAAGCAGGATCGCTGTTTAGCGTGGGTTTATATATTTTGAATATAATCAAAGCGATTTGTTTTAGAATGACAAAGTGGTATTCGGGTAAGATGTTGACTTTTTATAAGTAATCATACATCTTTTGATTATTACTTATTAATTAGTATAAAATATTCGCTCGTTACGTTACAGAAATTGGTTGGGTAATGTTCATTTAAAGGGCGTAGTCACATTATTATGCGCCGAATATTAATCCTATGTTATTATGTTACTACAATGACATTTAATTTGAGATGTGTTTATTACGAACATGTCCTATAGGTCTAATATTTGTAATATGACCTGAAACTTATAATTTGTATACGTGTACAATTGATGAAAACAATAACGTTTTAAACAAATTTGAAATACGAGTTTAATGTAGTTAAAGTTTGTGTATGCAATGTGAATATGAAGTGCAAATTGTCATTTATGTGCAAATAATTACGATTTCCTTTGGTTTCATCATTTTACAGTGTTCTGATCGGCTGAAACCCATCATGTGACAGGCTTTTATTTTGCAATGAAGCCGGTTGCCTCAATTAACTTTCATAAGGGACTACTATTAGTCCCTAATGAATGTAGATCAATACAACGCTACTGCAGTGCAAGGGTCAACGCCTACTTATGATATTTTAATGTATTGCTGCGCGAATTGCAAAAAGTAATCCCAAATTATTTTTTTCTTTTCAAGGCAAATTTTAAAGCTTACGCACAATTGTTATTAGAATTGTAATTTTAAGCATTGAAACGCTCTTTTCGGCTTTATGCAAATTAGATGCCCAAAACTGACCTTCATGAAATCGATGAAGCGCCGAAAAGAGCGTTTCAATTCTTAAAAAATACACAATCATTCTTGTTGTTTGTTGTTTTTTAAAATATCTAGCCGAAAAGACGTGCGTAGTGAAATACTTTTGCAAAACTATAGTTTTTGCAAGCTTTATTCAGACAAATAGGTTTTAATACGTCATCGATTAATGGTTTTACGAACATGCATACATAAAGGTGAATATTGCTTCAAAAGATAAAATTAGTTGATCGAATTAATGCATTTTATTTTACCAGATGCTTTATTCATTGTAGCAATGATTGTCTTATAAACAAGCGTCAGGTTTGATCGATTTCCTTCCCCCTTAAATGCGTTCAGTAAAAGTTAATCGGTCTCTCTTAGAATTGCCTTTTGTCTAGCCTTGTATAGATTGCACTGAGTTGAAATCAAGTAGTAGACACATTGTTTTACTAATCGTTATGCACTCCCGGGTTAGTTAACTTCATATAATATACTAATATATATGACGATCAAGAGTTTACACGTATTTGACCAATTACTTTTCGTACTTTACACTACCTTGTGTAAAAATGAAGTTGTATAACATCAATAGCAATTCTGCTCTTATCGTCATAAGATATACATAATATGTATTTAAATTAATGTTTTGATTCCTTTAATATGTATATATACACAAATACCGCGTTACTGATGCTGTAAATTCAACATCATAAATAGCTATGTGTCTGTTTTTTATTTGCATCAATGTCAACTTGTAGGTTTCTCATTTCACTAAACACATCGTCAGATTCCATTGCATACATCGATTAAATAAATAAGTGAATAACTGTTTTAATTTAGCACACGTCTTTTAACAGTTACGCTGATGTATATCAATAATGATGGTGCAACTTCTTTGCGCATTGCTTATTTAAAACCTAAACACACACGTATGATGCAATGTTTAACACTGCGTCTGCCTGCTACAAATTCATGACTGAAAAAAAACTTTGGTAAATAATCAGATGGAGCATTAACATCAATGATGAGATGCCCACATCCGACTCTAAACAAAAACTTTCTGAAATTCAAAGCAAAAATGCCTTTTGTACTTTACTACATTACTTCTACGCGATTTGCAACTATTCGTGCATGTTGTACGTGAAAAGTCTACATGCCTTCAACAATATACACTATATACCTTATGGTCTATTTTCTACCAGCAACAAGGTGGTACGTGTTACATGATCAAGCCAAACATGCCCGCAGACAGAAATGCAGCCACGCGTCAGTAGTTTAAAAAAAAAAAAAGACTTGTTTATAAAGATACACATACACTGTTCATGTATAATGGACTAAGGTAAAACCGTGAATGATGATATTAATTTTAAACGTCATTATGTACATTTTGGCATCGTTGCCTTGTTCTTTTTCTTAACGCAGAATTTACATTGGATGGCTCAAAATTAAAGTTGGACAAATGCTGTTTTCTCAGGCCTCAACCTGTAAAGTCATTCGCAATACATTGTCTATCCTTTTCAATGATTAATTTAATTGCAATTGCCCACATATTTATATTTTGATGATGTTTTAATTTTATGTTAAACAATGCTTGACACAAGTTAAAACAGAATTTGGAGGGGATTCGTCGACACAAAACAAGAAGGTGATTTGTGTTTCAAAACTAAATAGTTTTCAAACAAATCTGATATTTGTAATTGGTGAGTTGTCGGCTGATATTTATACGACCGTAATTGTTAAAGCATAAAATTTAATGGGTGTGAGGTTCAGGTATTTTATTGTTCCTTAAAATTATTAATTTGAACTGTCTGCTGAACATTGAATACAAAAACACTATTATTGATGTTATCGAATCCTTAAACATAATGCATATCAATGATAAGAAAAGGAAGTTTTGACATTTTGTCAGGTATGTGTCTGCTTGTAAGTTGGCACCACTCACCCTGAAAGACAAAATAATCTAGATTGTGGACACTAGTGATTTGTTTGAATACAATAGCGTAAATAATGGGCACAATAGATATGTAATACTGTTGGAAATATATCAAATTACTCAATGCGTTATAGCAAAATACCAATGTATGCTCACGGTCACGCCTTGTTTTTTATGTATTAATATATTTCATTTATTGTATGCTAAGTGGTGAAATATAGAAAACTATCAATGAGATAAATCCTTATATCACTCACTGTGCCGGACTACGTCTTTTTAATGTAAAAAAGACTCCATAGCATAACATAAAAAATGTGTGTGTTTTCGGTGTGATAAACGTTATATTATCATTGGAAAGGGATACAATTTACTCATTTTCACTTGCGCAAGCGCTCCTGAAAATAGTGTATCCCTTTCCAGTGATGCTATAACGCGTTATCACACCGAAAACAAATAAATATCCTCTATATATCAAAGAGGCGAGTTTGGGACAGAGTCTGTTCTACGCCTTCGCAATGCTTCGATGGTCTTGGGGGAACTGTGTGCATATCTGCTTGTACGCTGCATTAATTTAGCAATCATAATATTATTGTGCAATTGTAAGAAACAGAAAAACCTTCATTTCCTATATTTCGGAAAACCAACAGAACAGTTTCAGATTTGGTTCACTTACAGTTTTAAAATAGAAACACATAACGTAATAGTGACGACTAAAAACGTTTTAAATCAGTCTGGATTGTGTGTGGCCCTGCCAAGGCCACTATTAATAGGCCACTAAACTGGCTATATTTAATGATTAATCAATTTTATTTCATTTATTTTTTTTACTTCAAACATGCAATAAGACATGATTTCATTATTTAAGAGAATGCGTTTGAACGAATTAAGATAGCTTTTTTTAAATATATATTCGTCGTATACAGTTGTACCTGAAAAAAACACTTAATGTACAGTGCAATTTGAATAGGGCGGAACAGAGGGCACCATTCGTAAAATGTTGAACTCTAGTAGTTCCTAATAAATTCTTTTAAAAAAGTGTTAAGTTCAAGTATTTATATGAGCCAAAATTGTATCACATACGAATAGGCATTTCGACGGTTTATAGACAATGTAATTTACTTAAACACAATTAAATTAAATGCAGATAATTATTTTTTGTAGATATTTAAACCTGTTACACATTGGACATTTTAAGAAAGCAAACATGTTTAATAGTTCAAAACGCTATAAAAAGTGCTAATAAAATAGGTACTAACGAGACGTGCTCAATATGACTTTATGCGCATGCGCAAATTCGCAAAAACTGGAGAACTGAATTTGCACATTGCATCAAAATAAATGTTTCCCGGAATCTTCCCATGAATATTATACTATATTATTGCTATTTGCATACAAATTTACGATAAAGTAAAATATTGCTTGAGAATGTTTCACTGTATTTCTGTATTGCATCATGATGCAACAGTATTCTATTTTTTATTCTTCTTCTTCGTTTTAATTATCATTTATGTATGTTTACTGTCTTACATGTCGTGTCAAGTTTAATAGAATAAAAACAATTGAGCCTAAAATTCTCATACTTCTATGTCTTGAGACCTCACGCCTTTGAGATTTAAATATTTGATTAGATGGGTGTTGACAGTTTTCGGGATGGTGGTTTTAACGCCAAAAGTGTGGAATTGTTCTATGGTGACAGGTCATGAACCAATGATAATATCTAACGACACTGCGGCTATTTTCTGTTCTTGTTGACCTCGATGCTCCTAGTTCAGGCAGTCAATAAGACAGTGATCTTGATTTCTTTGTTGAGCATATGGTTGATTGTCGTGCTAAGAAGTACCTCATCGCCCTTATTAAATGACAGTGTTCACAAACTTGAGCCTGATGTGTGGGTATTATTGTACTAAATCCTGATATTGTATGTTCAGATTTAAACAAAATCGAGTTCTCGATACACCAAATATATTATACAAAGATTGCATTGCATTATATATTTGGTTATTTACCAGTCGACACATAAATTTGAGACAAATATGAGTACGTTATACAAAACAAAAAACTGACAATTTTGTGCAGATGTAAAATAAACTGACATCTTTATCGCTTTTAACTGTTGATTTTTAGGTTACACAAGTAATTTTATCATGATTTAAGCGCTTGGTAAAAGGTCTACAGAGTGTATACGGTGTGCGAGTGTTTGGATGGTTTATAATGTAAGTTTTTAAGTGCGCATGGTCATAGTGGGGAAACGATGTTAACTTAAATTCGACCATTGGAATTGCATACGATTTTAAACCAAATATGTCCCTTCGTATATTTCCCAATCAACGTAAATATGCTCGCTTACTTTTTTCAGGTTGCTGAATGTCAATCCCATATATATGGCATTGCTTGGAATTATCACCTCAGGTGAAAACATTAAAAGAAGGTAGCAGACCTAACCTGAGAACCTAACAAATGATAGGCCTAGATAATCAAGCCATTTAATGTTAAATCATTTGGTTATATAACACTTGTACATGTAACATTAGGAATTGTTGATTTTATGTTAGTCACATGGGCTTTTCACATGAAATGAAAATATACCCGATTTCTATCTGCTGATCGTTTCTAAATAGGTTAAAGCTGATAACCATTTCTCATGTTTTTCACAGAAATGTATTATGCTGAATCGAGGTAAAGGTACAACATGTACTTCCACCAGAAAACAAAACAACTTACGCCTAGAAAATCCCATATTCTAAAGTTGTAAAATAAATGCCCGGTTCCTAGTTATTTTCTGCACAACGTCACCACACAAAATATATTATATCTTAAAGTAATAATCTATAAAATGTAATTTATACATTTGCAGCATAAGTGCCCAACTTTCTATTATATGTAAAATTAGTTTGGTAGTCATATAATAATCTATAAAATGTAATTTATAAATTTGCAGAATAAGTGCCCAACTTGGCTATTATATGTAAAATTAGTTTGGTAGTCATAATTCATAAAAAAGTAAGATAGTGTCCACAAACTATTTTTAAAATCGAAAGGATGCCAGTTCTACATGTCAACAACATCGGATGCCCCAACATGCACCTGTTGTACCAGAAATATTAGTTGGTCACATCAAAACATGTGTCCTATTACAGCCATCAAATTAGTTAAGTTGCATCGTACATTTTGTGGTAAGTGACTTTAACAACCAAGCAACGATGCTAATGTAGCTTAAACATTTGTTTTGTAATTTACTCGCTGAGTAAAGCCTCGGTCACAACCGAGTTGCGGCGACATTACGGCGAGCTTGCGGCGATAAGTTTGTTAAACACGTGCGTCAAACTTACGGCGCCCGTGCGTTTTTTTCTTGATCGCAAGGTCGCCGCAACAACCGCAACAACCGCAACAGACATTGGCGTAAGCGCTTAAGTTGATGCGTCGGCCTTGCGTCAATCACACATCGTGCGTGTGTCGTGAGGGCACCGTGAGGACATCGTGCGATCAACCTACGGGCACTCTACGTTTTTTTGCTTCGAAATTGCCTGTCGCAAGCACGCACGGTGCATTTGCGGACGTCGTCCGACTTCCTTGCGTAATACTTACGGCTTTCTTGCGATAAACGTCCGGCGACGTAGGACAGACGCACGTCGATTGCACGATTCGCAGACACAGATGCGGTCTGCTAAAACTGAAAACGCGCGGCAGACGTGCGGCGACCTCACGTTGCCCGTAAGGTGTCCGCAAAGTGCCCGTACGAATTCCACAAGTTCTTACGTTCAAAATCGTGCGTTTGGTCTGCGGTCTGCGGGCAACGCAGTGAGTTGTGACCGAGGCTTTATTTACTTTTTGTACTTTCTAATTTGGATGATGCAATTCCATATTGGTGGTTTGGTAAGGCAATTACAATTTAGTTAACCAGCACTTTTTAAGCGTTGTCTGCATTTGACATATGCAGCCAGTGCATGAAGTGTTATTGTTTAAGTGCACTATTCATCGTTAGAGATATGCACCAGCCGACACAGTGGGGAAATATATTTCATAGTATTGAATATTTGAAAACATAATCATCTTAGTCAAATAAATCAATGGATTGTTTGGGGTTTTTAAGTTTTATTTGGATATAACAAATGAATCACTTCCCCCAAAAGTGCAAGAAAGTGTATTTCAGCCAGCGAGAATATGCGTTAATTTATTAATATCAACAGTAGTGTTTCATATTCAGTTTAATGATATCAAGTGTGTTCTCTTTCTCGGGCAAGTTAATATTAATCTCGGAATTTCTTGTCATTTTGAACATGTGTATTACTAACTGATGATTCATTCTAACAGACATTTATCGTGTAAATGTAGTACGTTACATGTTACTATTTCTATAGGTAATTTAACATCTGGTATGTAAATCAGTACTACTAGTTTTCTTTCAGTGCAATAGTTAACTGCCATTATATAATGTTGTATCCAGATACATAATATTGATTGAAACAATTAACTATGTGCATCAGTATACATACTTAAGAGAAACTTCCGAAATATAATATTGTTTCAACGAGCTAAGCCTCTAATGTAAATAAAATAATATAGTGACATTCAAAATTCGTCATATAAAGTCTGTCCAAAATTTGAGAGTAACCTTATATTGGTAAACACAGTATTACAGAGCATTTTCGACTTTTCGAAATTGAAATGTAATGCTGCGAACGGAATTCGATATCCCCAAGAAGTTGTGACATGTAACTTCATCCAAACAGATATTGAACTGATTTACTAAATATGGATGATACCTGTCACTAGTACAATAAGCTGATACTTTAGTAATGGGTGCAATTGAATAACTTAAGAAGCTCAGCAATTACGACTGTGTCACACAATGCAGTTGGTATTAAATTATATTCTTATGAGAAATAGGCGTTGTATTAATGTTACACTAGAAGGCGAACTGTCCGTATATTCATAGTAATATGCATAATTCTGTAACAACGTTGCTTCTGTGCTAATTTGCGTACATAAATTATTTTTAACGTTGCTTTTGTGTTCATTTGCGTACATAAATTATTTTAACATCATAATAAATCGCAAGCTCAGGGCAAAACGGTCGTAACTGACATTTTTTTTACAAAAATGACTTTATTGCATATTTTGCATTGATTTACCAATATTTATAACCTGTAAAAATATTAGCCCAATATTCTACATTTAACTATAAGAAAAACATTAATTGGCAGAAGGTCGTATCTGAAAATGTCATATTTGTTTAGCGCAAAACGGTCGTAACTGCAGTTACTACTGTTTTGCACATAAATAAAAACACAAACAATCTGTAAGAAGGTGGTTATTTTATATGAGTAATTATATAATATCACAGATTGCATTATTTTATCTTTGTTTTATAGACTTTATGCTAAGAACTGAGTGGTATACAAGAAAAAACTAATGTAGAGAAAATAATTAATTATAACATTCCATATGTTAAGATATAATAAGACATAAAAACATAGAATCGACCTGTTATGTTTCTTGGCTGACATTGCTAAGCGATTCATGAAGTTTAGGCATGTTTGTTAAACTTAGATCATATTTTTATTATTTTACGCATGTTTTCTTTAAATTTTATTTAAAAACAATTTTCTTGTATGGTTTTCAAAGTCACAGTGCATGCATGAACATGGTCCTATTTTGTTGTAAAACATTGGTCAGTGCAAACAAATCTGTATGGTATTGATTACTGATGCAACTATGATTTTAGTATTGGTGATTGTGTCAGTATTTTGCTACATATATTGGTCTAAGCTGTACATTTTGAATTAAACAGAAATATTTTATAAAATACCATCATTTTGTGTGTAATGCTGACCATACGGATATTTTAAAACTATGATTGTCATACAAAAAAATCTAATATTAAAAAACAAAAAGGTTAACAATGGTAAATAACATTGGGAAGCTAACTTAATCATACATCCCAAAGCTAGTACATACTATGTTTACAAACTTTATCTGCATTTAAAATTAAAAAATGTAAAAAAAAATACATATTTTTCATTTTAAAAAAATGGCAAAATATGACTTCAGTTGTATAAATAGCGAAGAGAACTATACTAATTGTTCTGTGTTTAACTTAACATAAGGATGTATTTAAAAGTATACAGTGTGGCGAATTTGAGCTACAAGCTTGCCAAAACTTGTCTGTAGTCGTGTATATCTTGTACACATGTCGCAGTGATGTCTTCTTAATATGTCTTCTTATGTTGCCAGAACTCGCCAAGTAGCTGCGAGAATTTTAAACCGTTTCAAACTCTTGCCGCTTCTCGGCGACTTTTTTTCTCGTACACGTTTCGAAGACATGTAGACGGAATCTCGCGCACTGTTGAGCACATTCCATAGACATGTCTTTCCTTGTCATTGCGTTTTGCTGTATATTATCGTTCCACGACATAACATGAGTTTGCTGCGAGTTTGGGAGACTTGCTACAACATCGTGCACATGTCGTCACATGTCGTACAGACTCGTACATTTTCGAAGACAAGCCTTTGATTTGGAAAAGATATTGTACGCATATCGTACTAATATGTTGACCAGAACTCAACAAATGTCATCTTGAAACAATTCCATAACCAACTTGGCCACGTTAGGGCAAGTTTTAACTTACCAGAACTCGTACAAAACTCAAAGCTCAAATTCGCCACAGTGTGAGTGTGAGGGGGCCTTTAGTGATGAGAAGTGTGTAGATTTTAGTGATGAGAAGTGTGTAGATGTTAATGGTGAGAAGTGTGTATATATCAGTGATGAGAAGTGTGTAGATGTTAATGGTGAGAAGTGTGTAGATGTTAGTGATGAGGAGTGTGTAGATGTTAATGGTGAGAAGTGTGTAGATTTTAGTGATGAGAAGTGTGTAGATGTTAATGGTGAGAAGTGTGTAGATATCAGCGATGAGGAGTGTGTAGATGTTAATGATGAGAAGTGTGAAGATGTTAATGGTGAGAAGTGTGTAGATATCAGTGATGAGGAGTGTGTAGATGTTAATGATGAGAAGTGTGTAGATGATAGTGATGAGAAATGTGTATATGTAAGTGATGAGAACTGTGTAGATGTAAGTGATGAGAAGTGTGTAGATGTACGTGATGAGAAGTGTGTAGATGTAAGTGATGAGAAGTGTGTAGATGTAAGTGATGAGAAGTGTGTAGATGTAAGTGATGAGAAGTGTGTAGATGTAAGTGATGAGAAGTGTGTAGATATAAGTGATGAGAAGTGTGTAGATGTTAGTGATGAGAAGTGTGTAGATGTTAGTGATGAGAAGTGCCTCTTTGGCGAAGGTACTAAACAGTTCATTGGAATTGCTTTTCACTTTTATATAATCATAATTATAATTATGTCATATTGTGTCATTCTGTCTTTATATATGTTACTGCTCACTGATCAATATTCATTTATATTTAAAAAGTTAAAATATTGTGTCAAAATATGCAAAATTTGTACATAATTGCATGTAACAGATGTATATTAATGAAAGTTATAAATGCTAATCGGGGTATGTTCATATACTAGTTTTTTTTTCACCAATTTAATAAAAATATTCAAAAATAATATTTTCAATATATACTAGAAAGAAATTATAATAAAAACTTAAAAGATTTTGATATTTGAAGAAAAAAATCTAATTCATTTTTCAGATACAACCGTTTTGCACACAAAAATAATACCAACATTTAAAAATTTTAGCGCAAAACGGCCGTAACTCGATATTTTTCAAATATCTCAGGAAACAATCATAACAACAAATATGAAATGATGTTTACCTCAAATTAATACAAAAAACATATTTCATGCGAAAGTTTATGTCTGTATTGATAAGACAAAAGTTTTTATTAGTTGTTATGTTCTCCTGAAAACTTTTCAAAAAGTCAGTTACGGCCGTTTTGCGCTAAGCCCGCGAAATGCCATTTGATATATCATCTCAATTTAATTTCAAATCAAAATAACGACTTTCGACATGTGTTTGAAACGAAATGTTCTTCCTTAAATAAAAGTTGTCTTGTTTATTATCGTATATATGACAAGTAAGCATTGCATATTAGCCAGTCTACTGCTTCGTTAACAGATACAACGGAATGTTTTATAAAGTGTTGAAACAAAACAGACAATGTATAGACCAACAACACTGACCTGGCACTCAAGCATATTTCGTTTGTTTCCGTAACCTTAAATCGGAAAAAAAAATATATACACGCAAAGTCTTGAATAGTAACAACAAACAACAACAACAACAACAACTACAACTACTACTACTACTACTACTACTACTACTACAACTACTACTACTACTACTACTACAACAACAACAACAACAACAACAACTACTACTACTACTACTACTACAACAACAACAACAACTACTACTACTACTACTACTACTACTACTACTACTACTACTACTACTACTACTATTACTACTACTACTACAATTACTACTTCTACTACTACTACTACTACAACTACTACTACAACTACTACTACAACTATTACATGTACTACTACTTCTACTACATCTACTACAACAACAACAACTACTACTACTACTACTATTGCTACTACTACTCCTACTACTACTACTACTACTATTACTACTACTACTACTACTACTACTACTACTACTACTACTACTACTACTACTACTACTACTACTACTACTACTACTATTACTACTACTACTACAATTACTGCTTCTACTACTACTACTACTACTACAACTACTACTACAACTACTACTACAACTATTACATGTACTACTACTTCTACTACATCTACTACAACAACAACAACAACTACTACTACTACTACTATTACTACTACTACTCCTACTACTACTACTACTACTACTACTACTACTACTACTACTACTACTACTACTACTACTACTACTACTACTACTACTACTACTACTACTACTACAACTACTATGACTACTACTACAACTAATACTACAACTACTACTGCAACTATTACATTAATAATAACATTAATAATAACATTATTATTATTAGTATTATTATTATTATTATTATCATCATTATTATTATTATTATTATCATTATTATTATTATTATTATTATTGTTATTACTGTTGTTGTTAACTACATTTTGTGATACCACAAGCTCTGTTGGGCAATAAATGAGAACTGACCAAGGACAATTACAACAATTTTCCATTATGTAATGGCATCTATGACATATTGGGGATTGCACAAGTAAATTATTTAGTGGCCCCATTTGTCACCTTTGCCTATCCGTGGAGACCAGGTATAGAGCCCCTTTTCAAACAAGTTTGTGCACCCTTGTCAAAACATCCACACTTTGGCATTTAGTATTGAACAATACAATGTTTAAAACAATTAGGATAGCACCCATGTATAATGATCGTTATCAACTGATTATACCACCGACCCATATAGTGCCTGCATGATCCCATTTTTATTTGATATACATGTATTATGCTTTAATTAATATAGAAACTTAAGTTAAATCATTTAAAGTTATAACTTTGAATGGTTACGTTTTCAGAACTTTGTAATTTCAGTTTTTCTAGCTTGTTTTGTCTTAATTTAATAAAGGAATTATTGTTACGCGTATTAAAACAACTGTTTATCTTTCCTTTGTTTCTTTCATTAATTTCGAGCATTATGTTAAAGTTTTTGTTTTTGGATCACAATATTAAGGCATCATTTCTTATCTTTAATTAAACAATAATTGAAAGTATGTTTTCTGCTATAAGTTAACATGCATACTCTGAACTATTTCAATGTCAAATGTACTCTAATGAATTGTTATTAAAAAAATACAACTACATGTACATTTCCTTCTGGATTTCATTATCATAAATAAGCAGATTATAAGGTCTATGATACCAAGATTCTTATCTGTTTATTACCCCCAATAAACGCCGCGGGGAACACATACTGCTAGATCGGTACCAACTCGATATCGTTCGACAACGCTCGTTTATTTCCGTATTGAATCACGAAAATGAATTTTAAACTATAGGTACCTTATTTAAGTCTAAATTCCCCCGCCTAAAATTTTAAATAATTAAACAAAATTAACACCAGTCGAACAAGCAAAGAATGAATTTTCCAAATCCGTTTGTAAGTACTTTTCTGACAAACAAGAGGAAGTTTATTTTGTTATGCGATAAAGTTGAAAATGCACCATATTTCCGACCGAGTTTCTATGAAATTCTATAGGAAATAGGGTGATGTAACAAAAGTGCAAATTCCCCCGCCTAAATTTTAAAATAAAATAAAATAAATGGTTCCATGTTAAAGAGCATAACATTCTCTTTTCAAATCCGTTTGCACTTTTCTGAGAGTAAACAATAAATGTCTGTAAAAAAAGACAATCGGCGTTGACATTAGAAATGAGATATCATTTTACCCTAAAAATAATACAAGAGGGCCAAGATGATCGGTTAAGTGGCTTCTCGGACCCCAGATTTTTTGGTCCCCACCTAGACAAGGCGATTTCTCTCGGACCTCAGATTTGTTGAGCACCATAAGAAAACTTCTCATATCCCAAAATTAAGGTGTGATTAATTCAATAATTATTAATATTTGTACCGTGAATAAACAGATCATACCGCCCCATGTTTTCACCAGTGATACATGAATAACGTAAATAATTTACGTTAACATCATTATTATATAAAATTTGTCAACCAAATTTAACAAATTAACAATTTACGAAAATAACTGCGGGAATGAATGAACATTATTCTGTATCAGACGCGTATAGTTGTTCTGAGGTAATGTACCCTACTTTCATCTTGGAAGTTATCTATGCATAATACATACACATTTATAAGTCAGTTAATCATTTATACTGTATATCCTTATGAAAAGCAATCTTCAGGGAACATTCAGCGCATTTGAAATAATGATGACTTCCATTTTTGATAACACAAACATAAAATTTCATTAGACTATGGCGATTTAAAATTATATTCGGTAGGACTATGATGTATCAAGGGTTTCTGTGTATAATTGGTATTGCAAATAATGTATTAATGCTACGAAAATAAAGTAAAAGTAACATGAACAACAGTTCGACGTATTCCGTTACTTATTTCACCACATGTTATTTATTGAAATATATCTTTTTATAGGTTGATTAACATCTACTGGAGAAGTTAATAGAAATGTGCAATTATATTTAATTCTTAATAGAAGGCAACCGCCATTCAATTTCAAATTAACATGCACAGTAAGTTTATAAACATAAATTCCCCATGGATTGAAATATTCGCTCGTATGATTCTCTGGACGCTAATTGATGCATGTATATTATAACAGCTATACACCGGCAGCTAAACGCGCGCTAAATTTAGAATGATGGTGAGTGTGTTGACTTCGCTGAATAAATTATTTATAGTAGAGCGTGCCGCTAGGCTAAACAAAACAGTTGATTAATTCTCAGAACGAATATAATATTATGTTCTTGACATACATTGAGAAAAGATGTTCATAATTATGTTTAGTTCTAGAGTGTATGTCGAAGATATGATTATGACTTTATTTTAACCGCTTATGTAAACAATCATGTACATTTTAATCCCCAAAAGTATGCAACAGTTGTTGGTATTCATTAAACCATTGTTGTAAGTTTGCATTCCCCAAAAATTTAAAATTTGCCAAATTCTATTGGCATTCGATATTCCCGCTGCATAATTATCGCAAGAAATCTAGGTCAAAAGTGACCTTAGACAGCTACGCCGAAAAAATAAGGAAGTTACGGCAAATAATATTTAAAGCTCCCTATCAAATCAATGTAAATTTTACGTGAGAAGTATCGATTTTTGCGCCGCGCTAATAAGCGAGATTGTTGCACATGGAGCACTCTACCATTAGGCTATCTTTCCAGATAGATAATATATGCGTAAATATCGACTATATATTATCTAACGTGCACAGCGTTAACAATACACTACCGAGTACAACGACGGTAATGTACGAAAACATCACGGAAACAAGAGTGCCAGGTCAATGTTGTTAGACTATAACAATAACTAGAGAAACTGTCCACGTTTATCTAGAATACCAGCGACTTGAATAATAACGCAACTTTATTGTTTCGCAAGACAGTATTCCGTCAGAATGAATATGTTTTTGTTCAAATAACAAATATTCCTCGATACTATAGGATATCTAGCAAAGATCCACACAGTGTATGTTAATAATGCCCATATATTTAGTTTATCCCTCTAGTATCTGTACATTATCCCAATCTTATATTTAATTATAACTTTCTTAAAAAGCTGAATAAGCATATGCCATCAATATATTTTGTATAATAATCAAATCATGTTTTAGCTAATATGAAAATGTCAACAATCACTTTAGGGATTTGTAAAACACGTTAACCGTCTGAGTGGTAGCCATGAAGACATTTATCCTATTGAAACGTCTGCAGGAATGATAATTATTTTTTCATTAAATGACGCTTCTGTTACTAACGAGTACGCATATTTATAATTGATATTGACAATTGTGTAAGGTACTTTTAACGATACTGATTAAACATATATGTAACTAGTAATTTGACGTCAAATAATAATCGACATAAATTCGGATGTATAGCCATTTAATTGTAAAATGTCTGCGTGTCTGTATAAAATTATGCTACTGTATAATACAACAAAACGTAAAAAAAACTTGTCCTGACAATTATTCATTCATTTTTAACACTGTCGGAATAAGATGGCGCAATAATAGTCAAAACATTATGTTTTCCAAGAAAATGAGGTATTGCTATGTGCATGCAATGAGGGGCGTGGAAAGTAATTATCAAGTGTACGGCATTGAAATATTATGTTTGGTACATACAACTATTCTCTAGTTACTTTGACCCAACGCACATTTCATTCCAGATGCTCTGTCTATATTATTTTATAAAAACAATAAAGTTAACTAAACATCTTACACCGAAGTTCACATGTCTATACTAAAACATATTGGCATTGAATAACCTGTCTTTGTCGCAACTTTAAAGCAATCAATGGTTCATTTGGCAGGGTAGCCAATATACATAAACAAAGCTGTAAAATGTCCATCAGGACAATATTATAGCAAATTTACAACATGCAGATAATTTAGCCACTTGAAAATAACAATTTCACTAATATGCTTTCCGTTCTTTGACCAACAAACAAGACGTGCGTCTGTGTTCAGAACGATAGTTCTTATTTCGGCTCTACGATGAACAGACAGATTATTTGATTATGCGAACAACATGCAAAAATAACAAGTAAATATTGAATATAAAAGTTCACCCATATACTAAGTAATACTTGTCAAAATCTTATGCAGAAAGTCGGTGAAATTTGTTTAATATTTCACTGTACTCGTTGACGTCTAAATATTTACTCGTTCGACCTAACAACATCCAAAGGTCATAGACGATTAATACGAAATTGTTCAGTCATTCACCCGAAATTACAAACATCATGATTCGCATCTGTAATCAATTTACTTGGTTTAAATGTGCTATAAAACGTGTATGTGACTTTTTATTGCTTGAGATGTTTGTCTTTTCACAACCTTGCCCGATGAACCGTGTTTGCAGCGATTCTGTTACGGATCGTCAAAAACGAGCAAGAACACAGGCGCACATTGAAATCACATTTCCTTTGATAAACGATTAACCTTATTTGTTTATTCCTGATGGTTGATATTTATCACACCGAAATTCACTTTATGCATGTACAAGCGAGCTTTTCTTCAAAGAGAGCAATAAGCTTACGAGCTTATGAAAATACAAAATTTCAAAGTATTGGTTTGGAGTAAACATGCCCAAGTAATAAATCGCGCAATAAACAAATTGGCACTGCTTGCAATTATACAACCCAAACATACTGACAGCTAGTGTTAGAATATTTCTTGTGGTTAAAACTTTCCCGGCGCACTAGTTACCGCAACAAAACAGGACCGCGCCTTCTGCTATCATTATTGTATTATAAACTGTCAAGTTATGTTTCCAATATGTTTAGTGAAGGTTTTTTGAGCAAACGACACACATGTGGGCCAGATTGAGCAAGTCTTCAACATTGCGAAAATAAATGTAGTATACATATCATGATATCGTAATACTGTTAATTAACCTTGCAAGCGTTTAATAATTGACAATAGTAACACAGACGCCCGGTTCACGGGTAAGTAAAACACTAAGCCGGTCGTTATTGGCGCGTGACACCAATAAATCCATTTGTTGTAAGTAGGCTGGTGATCATTTGTTGAATGTAATTATTATAATACTATATTTGGTTACATATCAATGAAACGTAAATAGTCAAAGACATTGACAAACCATTGTTTCTTACAAAAAATGCCTCATTTGGGACAGCTGTGATCATTTCATACTAAAATATGAACATTCGCGTTGACGCTTATGACATCTTTTTGTTGTTTCATATTTCTTGTATGTATGTGTTATACATTTGAAACGAGTTAGTTTACATTAATGATAACGATACTACAAATACTAATAGCTTCTAGAGACATGTTCTAAATTCATATACATTAAAAGGAAGTCTATTTGTACTTTCCTTTCTCGTTGCAATCCCACTTCATGTACTTGTAAATATGTCATTGCTTCTTGCCAAAAGATAAGTTAAATTGAAAGCCTTTGTAGATATGATTGGAACTACTCTAAAACTGTTAGCAAATGGGTTTGAAGATCGTTGCAGATTAACACGTTTTACATTTATAATTTCACACGCTGAATGATACAATATGCCACCAAACTATGCATTAACTCTGCTTAACATTTTTACCTCCTTTTTAGCTGAACAACAAATTACACTGACTTAAAGGTGTAGTTTCACAGTTTTAGCTGGGAGAAATCATGTTTTAAAACTGAATTTTCTCCTGTTCTATAAAACACGTATTGCTCATATTGAAAAGTTTGAAAATCCCTTGCTTGTTTAAAGTTAAACCTTTGATTAATATATGCAATTTTTTCGAGAGAAATTCGCAATCTGGTTGACATACCACAGTATTTTTTTACAGAAAATAACATAAAAATATCAAAACAGCATAACAAACAAACATTTTGATGGAGTCGATACATTTTCGTCTAGAGCAATGTTTTTGAAATCCCAAACAGATCGATGTGTATGCGTATCATTCAAAATTTAGACAGGGTTATTAGACAATAATATTATGTCTAAAGCATGACTTGTAAAGCATGACTTGTAACGCGATATACCAAATGCAGGATATTGATACATCAATAATATGTCACGTACTATTATACGAAATATGGATTACTATATAAAGGTTATGTTTCTGAAAGTTTCTACATTGGTTCTACGAATATATTTAATAATCCTTTGTATTTGTTTATATAATGAGCAATTATATAACAACCGGCTTGCCGTACGTAAGAACGCAGTGTCTGGTAAGACTGATTTCCACTGAGTTTGTAAGACATATACTGTACAATATATAGATCTTTCGTAATAAAATAATAACAAAATTTAAACTTAAAATATTACATACATTTGTAAGATTTAAATAATGTGTCGCTTACTATTGCAGAAGCCAAACGTCCCTATTCATAAATGTGATGACAATAATATTAAACTCTCATTCAGATACAATTTACGTTAGAATTAAATAATTAGTACATAGCCTAAATATCAATCGTCACATGTCACGAGATTGCAAGTTAGAAAAAAAGTCGACGATATTAATATTTAAAAGCGTAACGATTTGAGTGACATTTAGTGATGACGTAATATGAGTTATATTTCAGATAACTCATATTACGTCATCATAAATCTTTAAAGACGATTTCTACATTTTTCTCTTTCCATGATCATTTTTAACAATGGGGTTTTAAAACATAAAAAATAAGAGTCACCGAATTAGATTTTTGGGGAACATGGATGTAAATGACCTACCCGTAAATGCATTATTGAAATTATTGTGTTGTTCTTATTTCAGTTAAAGAAAATAGTATAGACCATGGATTGGTAAAAAATGACCACATTTTATTATTTGAAATGGCTTATTGTAAGAAAATAATATGTTGCATAGTTAAAAAAAATATATATTTGCCATTTTTTTTTTTTCCATTTTTGGCGAAACATTTCTAACATAAAAAAAGGTTGGTTTTGACTAAAGAAAAAATGTGTTCCATAAAAGTCCTTAATTTTCAATATTTAATGCATAATTATATGCTTAATAGACTGGAAAAAAGAACTCAGGGGGTCACCGTGCTTACTTGCGCGGAAACGTATATAGTTCACATCTGCGCAGTGGAGATATATTGAAACAATAATTCATTAAGTACCGTTTTATGTGTTCGTTTTTGTCGTTATTAGACGAATTTATTTTCCCAAATTTAATTTCAATTGTGTTTAACCATTTTATTATTAACGTTAGTTTTTGTCGTTATTAGATGAACTTTGTTTCTCCAAATTTAATTTAAATTGTGTTGAACCGTGTTATTATACATTTGTACGTTCCACTTCTGCCACTACTGGTAAATATATATATTTATTCATATTATGTAGGCTATAAGCTTGTATAAGCTTTATTGCTGAATAAATGCCAGTTCTACATGTCAGCAATATCGGATACACATTTTACCTTCCATAACATTTTTTTTATTATACGACCTATCAATAGACACTCTCCCATTGGTCCAGACAGCTTACAAACAAAATAACAGTTTTCTTGAATTAAATCAGTCATATAATAAAGCAAGTGTTGACTGGAGAGCCAGTGAATATGATCTGTATTCACTGGCTACCTAGTCAATAATTGTATAATATCAAACGTTATGGTCTTAAAATAAAAAGGGATCCGAGATGATATTACATATATTGCCACAATATGCACCCTGTTATACCCAAAAGAGTATTTGGTCACTGTGAACATCTGTCATGTTCCATCATTTAGTTAAGTTGCATCGTCCGTTTTGTGGTAATAAGCTTTAACGACCAAGCCTAGTTGGTAGCTTATACATATGATTTTATTAATATTTACTCGTTGACACATTTACTTTTAGTACTTTCTAATTTCGATGATGCTGATTCCACATAGTTGGTTTGGTAAGGGCAATTACAATTTACCAGCACTTTCTTAGCATTGTCTGCATTTAACATTATGCAGCCATGAAACGATGTGTAATTTATTTTTAAGTGCACTATTTATCGATGGAGATATCCACTAACCGACACAGTGCGGAAATATTTCCACCAAATTGCGTATTTGTAAACATAACCACACTTTAGCAAAAAGAAATCGCTGGGTTGTTGAGTTCTGCAAATGTTATTTGGATATAAGAAATGAATCACTTCCCACAAAGTGCAAGAAAATGTATAACAGCCAACGGTAATTTATTAATATCACCATTAGTTTTTTATATTCAGTTTAGTGATAACATGTTAGTTTTTTATTTCTCGGGCAAGCTAATAGTGAGCTCGGGATTTCATTTCAGACTTAGATATGAAACACTGTAGGTGTACACAAAACTCGGTAGAGATTGGACCCACACCATTACATTGATAGATGTTGAATGTACAACATACTGTTATGGTCAATAATTCATTACTTCCAGATGAAATAATAAACCGTTTAATAGTATTTTATTATCAATCATGTATGCACATGGTATTTTTGCAGTATTGTTGCTTATATTACATTGTATTAACCGCTACGAGTTCAGACTGGTTTAAGCTCTTATTGACACATTGCAAGTATATTCCGTAATATATTCGATTGAACCAAATCACAAAGTTAACAACATAGTAGTTTTGTTCTTTAAATTTGTCAAACTGAAAATATGTCATTTCAGAGATTTGTTTCCATAATGATGTATAGTAAATTATACCTCAATAAAAATCGTCGTCAAAATAGACGTTAGGTTTTTTTTATATTTTATTGTGCGTGAATAATAATATTACACATGTATGTACGTATGATTTTGTCTCCTTAACTCCATTACTCACGTGTCAAGCGGGTTTATATGTCTCATTTTATTTACATCTCATATGCATCTTTTAACATGTTAATTAACTTCGAACCTTCTAGCGATTAATTCTCAAAGACAAAAGTACGTTATATCTTAATATTTTTTTAGATAATTAACTACCTGGTGTGTAAATCAGTTCTTCTAGATTTCGCTCAGTAAAATATGCATCCATTACATACTATTGGTTGAAACAATTTAATCTGTTCATCATTATAAAGACTTAAGGGAAATTTCCAAAACATATTATCGTTTCTACGAGCTCTAATGTAGCTGCAATTAAATGAAATCATGAAATTAAGAATTCGTCATATATATATGTGTAGCCACTACAAAATATGAGAGTTAACGTAAATTGTTAACCACACTAATACTCGGCACCTTTAATATTTTGAAATTGAAATTTTATGCTGGGAGGCACCTTTAATATTTTGAAATTGAAATTTTATGCTGGGAACGACATACGATATTCACAAAGAATTAATTCATACAATCAGCTATTGATTCACAAAAATATGGACGATACCTGTCAATAGCTAAATGCTCTGATAACTAATGGATGTAATTAAGTAACTTAAGAAGCTCAGCAATAACGACTGTGTCACACAATGCAGTTGGTATTAATTGTATATGAGACCGACAAATAGGTGTTGTCTTGTTGTTACACTAGAAGGCAATATGTCCGTATATACATGTTTCCGCTTCCGGTTAAGATGGCTGTACGTTTTTTCTCTCTATAGTAAAAATAAATAAAATAAATACAAACGGATACATTCACATCAGTGTTGTGCTATTAGCTGGATATATCTTTTAAAAAAGTGAGTACAATCACAACTAGACATGGAATTAAGTGCATAAATCAGTGGTACAAGCAAATATTTATTTTCTTTGTGTGTGAAGTTTGGCACTCAATCGTAGGAGTTGCAAAATAACCTCGACAAATCGTGGAAAATCGTGGATCATAGTGCATATCGTGAAAAGGAAGCTGACAATCGGATTATCACCGTGAACTGAATGATCGTTCCACATTTCTCGGGTGACCGCATCACGACATAAATATTTACATCGACCCATGACAAAAAAGGGACAGTCCAAACAAGGGCAAGGGCAGTCAAAACAAGAACAAAACAAAAGCGGAAAGAAACGCACAAAACAAGAGGCATCGCCAAACTTTGTCAGTGACCAACCTGAAAAGTGGCAGATTATGGCAGAGAGCCCACCGATACAAGCTGACATGCAGGCAAGTACTTTATCAGCAGCTGCATACGCTGCCCCACCTGCTACCCCTTCATACAGCGGTCAATACTACCCGCCCCACCTACAGTTTATGACCCCACTTCCGCAAACTATTCCTTTTAGCAACTCAAACCAACACCCTACAGGGAATCAGTGTTTTGTACCATCATCACCGACGACACCACCACCGTGGGCAACAGAAATCATGCAAGACATTAAATGTATCAAGTTATCAGTGTCAAAATTAGATAAACTCGAAAAACTTGTCGACAGAATAAATGCGCGAGTAGAAAAACTCGAAAACGACTCCAAAACGAGAGACACGCGAATCAACGATGTTGAAAACGCCACACAATTCGCCAGCAACGAAATAGAGGAATCTAAACAAAAGATAAAGGAAACAAATTCGAACTTAACATTGATTACCAATCAGTGTTCAGACATGAAAGCAGGCCTTACCAGATATGCAAAACAAAGCAAGAGAATTAGAAGCAAAAACAGACGATCTTGAGAGCAGAAGCATGCGAAAACTTGATATTTTACGGCATAGGTGAAACACAGCAGGAAAATTGTGAACAGATCGTAAAACAAACAATTTCAGAACACCTCCAAATAACGGACGATATAGTGCTTCACCGTGTACACAGGTTAGGAAAACCCAAACAAGACCCATCGTAGCCAAGTTTCACTACTATACACAACGCGAACAAGTAAGAACTACGGCGACAACGAAACGTGACGTCCTAAAGACCGCAGGCCTCGGAATCGGCATCCAGCAAACCAAGGCCGTCCTTAACAAACGACGTCAAATGAGCGACGTATTCAACCGAGAAAAATCAGCCGGAAAACAAATGGGTCGGTTCCCGGCTCATGGTGCGCAACAACAGCAGCGACCAATTCCGAGAAGTAACCTGCTAGGAAAGGAAGGAGGAACTAAGAACTCTCGCTTGGAATGTGAACGGACTAGTAAGAAAAATTAATGATGAAGACTTTATAAACTTTATAAAAGAATATGATTTAATATTACTTTCAGAAATATGGACACATTCAAAACAAAGTACTAATTTAGAAATAAAAGAATACATCGCTTTCCATCTTTTTGGCAATAAGAGTCACGGAACGAAAAAAGGCCGATTTAGTGGTGGCCTTAGCGTTTATTTTCATGAAAAATTTAAAGGTAAAATATCAATTGTTGAACAAAATGAAAATGGTATACTTTGGATAAGAATAAAAAATGAAATATTATAACTTAATCAAGATGTATTCATTTGTCTATGCTACATTCCACCAGCTAGCTCTAAAGTCTTAATAGGCAAAGATTTTGAATTTTTTGAAGAAATTGAAAAAGGAATAGAAAAATATCAACCATTTGGAATAACTTGTATTGTTGGTGATTTTAATGCTAGAACTGGAAATTTGTCAGATATTATAAACTATGATATATTTCTCAATGCGACGGGAGATCACGCGCAAGATAACGAAACTATTGACAATTTAAGATCACGTCATAACTCTGATCACGTGACAGATAACTACGGGCATAAATTAATCTCATTATGTAAATCAACAGACCATGTTATAGCGAACGGGCGATTTAAAAACGATAAAATCGATCAATATACCTTTTTATCACCGCGAGGTCTCAGCGTCACGGATTATTTGCTTGTAAATATCAACCATGCATATGTTATACATGATTTCAGTATACTTAATTGGAATAACTTTTCAGATCATGCCGCAATATGATTTTCTTTTGAATTAAATAATCAATCACTAATTAATAAACATAACAATACCGAAAATCATACAGAAACCAAATTGATTTTTAATCAAGAACTAGTGCACGTATTTCGTGAATCGTTAAATAACAACCTACATCAGCTACGTGATTTAAATAACAGTAATACGACCGATCAGGTAAATCTGCTCACGAGCTTCATACATGAGCAAGCAGCACGAGTTGTCAGTAGAACGTTCTCACGTAGCCATTCATACAACACAAATCCACAAGCAAATCCACAGTGGTTTAACAACGAATGTTATGAAGCAAAAAAAGAGTTTAAAAATGCACGAAATACCTTTAACCGAAATAAATCAAAAGAAAACATAATACTTTTTTCGCAACGGAGAACTATGTATAATAAAATAAGAAAATCCGCAAAAACGAAATATAAAATAAACCAAGGTATTAAACTTGAAAATATAGCAAAATCGCAACCCAGAAAATTCTGGAAATCAGTTAAAAGAAGCTACAAAAATACAAAGAAACAAAGTAACAATTTACAAATAAATGACTTATTTGAACATTTTAATACTCTCCTAGCGGAAACGCAAACTACTAATGAAGGCACAAATGAAGAAAATACTGAAAACACTTCAATACACGATCACAATTTAGACAATGAAATAACGATAAATGAAATACAAAAGGCGGTTTTTAAACAACAGAATAATAAAGCCTGTGGCACAGATGAAATATCAGCAGAATTTATAAAGAGTGCATTTGATATTATATCCCCTTACCTGCACACACTATATAACAACCTATTTAACAACGCCGTACACACTGAGTGCTGGGGCCTGGGTTACAGTATACCTATATTTAAAGGGGGTGATCCTAACTTAGCAAAACATTACAGAGGCATAACACTCAACAATATATTAGCTAAAATTTATTCACAGATTCTCTTCAACCGCCTTACAATATGGACAGAAAAAAATGAAACAATAATAAAAAATCAGTTTGGTTATCAAACAGGTTAAAGCACTACTGACTGCATTTTCTTACTGCAAGCTATAATATCCAAGATAATCCAAGCGGACAGAAACTATACAGCGCATTTATAGATTATAAAAAATGTTATGATAAAATTAATCTTCCATTCTTATGGCAAAAACTTATCTCACAAAATATAAGCACCGAAATGGTAAATGCTATTAAAGTCATGTACTCCACTGTCAAATCCGTTGTAAAAAACAATAACGAAGTATCGGACATCATATACTCATACCAAGGAGTAAAACAAGGCGACTGTGGATCATTTCTATTGTCTATGGTGTTCGTAAACGATATTTTAAATAATATAAACTCGAAAATTATTGCTGTATTTTCAATAAATGAAATAAAATTATTTCCGATACTCTACGCGGATGATCAGGTTTTACTGCAAGCTATAATATCCAAGATAATCCAAGCGGACAGAAACTATACAGCGCATTTATAGATTATAAAAAATGTTATGATAAAATTAATCTTCCATTCTTATGGCAAAAACTTATCTCACAAAATATAAGCACCGAAATGGTAAATGCTATTAAAGTCATGTACTCCACTGTCAAATCCGTTGTAAAAAACAATAACGAAGTATCGGACATCATATACTCATACCAAGGAGTAAAACAAGGCGACTGTGGATCATTTCTATTGTCTATGGTGTTCGTAAACGATATTTTAAATAATATAAACTCGAAAATTATTGCTGTATTTTCAATAAATGAAATAAAATTATTTCCGATACTCTACGCGGATGATCAGGTTTTATTCGCAACATCACACACCGCATTACAGTCCATGTTAAAAGATATTGAGGTATACTGCAATACATGGAAATTAAAGATAAACACATCAAAAACAAAAATAATGATATTTGAAAGAAGCCCTAGACATACAAATATTGATGTTTTTCTATACGATGAAAAACTTGAGGTAGTCACATCCTTTAAATATTTAGGTGTTTACTTTTTCAAAAACGGTAACTGGAACAGAACACAAAAATGCATCTCAGAGCACGCATCCAGAGCAATGCATAAACTATTTTCAGTTTTCAATCAATACGAATTTCCAACAAAAGAAAAATTACAATTATTTGACGTATTTTTAATATCTCCCATTCTTAACTATTCCGCTGAAGTATGGGGTCAAAATAAGGCAAAGGACATTGAACAAATCCATTCGAAATTTTTAAGAAAATTACTATGTGTAAAAACATCAACTAGCTTAATGGGCTTATACGGTGAACTTGGCAGAATACCACTGTGTGAACACCGAAAAATTATTATGTTTCGATATTGGATACAAATTTTAAAACTAAACGAGAACAGTATAATTAATAAAGTATATATTATGCTAAAGATAGACGCGGATAACGGAATAAATTATAATAAATATAACTGGGCATCTCAAATAAAAGAAATGTTAGAACAAATGGGCCTCGCAGAGTTATGGACAAACCAAGACACCATTACAATAACATTATATAGCATTAAACTCAGAATACTAGATCAATTCAAGCAAAACTGGCTAAGTAATATTAATCAATCTGGCAGACTAAGCACGTATTGTATATTTAAAACTATTTTTGAATTCGAACGTTACCTACACATAATAAAACAAAATAAATATAAAATAGCTTTAAGTAAATTCAGACTATCTTCAAACAGCCTAGAAATTGAACAAGGCCGGTACTATAACATAGAAAGGGCAGACAGAAAATGTAATATATGTAACTCAGATTTAATAGAGAACGAATATCATTTTTTGCTGACCTGTCCTCTTTACTCCCACCTAAGAAGAAAATATTTTAAACCTTACTATTGTAGATGGCCTACTAAAACTAAATTTAAAACACTAATGTCCACAACAAATAAATATGAACTACTAAACATTGCAAAATATATCTACCATGCAAACACTCTAAGAGAAGAACTAATAAGTAACTGACTATTTCTACTATTGTTGCTGGTTTCCTTATAGACAATAAGGATATATAAGTTATTTAGTAAAACGAAATGTTGGTATACACTTGTAATTTATGTTGATGTCCAGTACTAACTTTCATTATCCACTGTAGTTTAACATTACATGTATATGCATTGTAACATGCACGCGTATTGTTGTACTAATTGTAAATGTTTGTACAATCGTACATGCATTGTAACACGCACGCATATTATTGTACTAATTGTAAATAGTTGTACATTCCCTTTTTTTGTATTTGTACACAGATATCTTGTATATATATTGAGAGATTAATGTTTAAAATTCATGATATCAATACATTCTTTTCAATTTGTAATATTATATGGTACTTCGACTTGCTGTGTAAGTGTGTTCTATAAATTATATAGAATTAAGACTCTCAAATATCTTTTACTAGAAAATAAAGCAATATGCGTAAATAGTTAATATCCCTAATTTTTGTACATAAAATGTCTGTACTTCATACTTTGTTTGCCGATGAAAGCACTTTACATTCGATATATTGTGTAAACACATTTTGTACTTGCCATATTGTTTAGTTATAACGTTATCAACATTCTTAATAGTTGAGAAACATCACACAATTAATAATATTAATTACATACACATTTATTTAAGTGTTATTACTTCTATTAAATCAAGGCATATCACCATAGTAATAGAGACACTTAAAATGAAAACACTAACATTTCACAGTATTTATAGACATTCGCACGATTAATATATTACTTCCTCCTTAATTCGCTAACAATTACGGCAATCTTAACCAGCGGTATTTAACATTTATAATTTATATATTCATTATTGTAGGCTAGAAGCTTTTTTGCTAGCTTTATTGCTGAAATAAATGTTGTTGTTGTTGTTGTTGTTGTTGTATATTGTGAACATATTAATATTCATATATATGTAACAACGTTGCTTTTGTGCTTAATTGCCCTCATAATTTATGCTATAAAATCATAATAAGTGACATTTGATATTGTGTCAATTTCATGTCAAAGAACTAATGCAATAAGTATTATGATACATTAGAACAAGCTTCTAATAAACCATCTAAACCCATTTAAATAAAAAAAAAAAATATTTATAATTCGTTTGAATTTCAGGATTACATGAAGCCACGTGTGACCTAAAGAATTAAATTATACACTACTGTCAAGTATTTGTGTATAGTGTATATATAAATAGTTTTAGACTGAACCACTAAACGATCAGTTTTAATTAAAATATGCTTTTTTTAATGAAGTGCTCAACTCAAATGTATATTATTTATGCGCCGACTATGAATAATAATAAAATAATAATAATAATAAGAGTAATAATAATAATAATAATAATAATAATAGTAATAATAATAATAATAATAATAATAACAATAGTAATAATATAATTAAAATAGTAATAAAATAACTATAATAATAATAATAATTATTATTATTATTATTATTATTATTAGTATTAGTATTAGTATTATTATTATTAGTAGTAGTAGTAGTATTATTATTATTATTATTATTATTATTATATTAATAATAATAGTATTATTATTATTATTAAAAATATTAATATTAACAATAATAATAATAATAATGTAACCACATCTCGAGAAAAAACACTTTTCAGACCACGACTGTCTGCACAATGTTTTTGAACTGCTGAACGACCGTATTGCCATCAAAATATTGTGAATATTAATCGAAGTATTAAAACTGAATATAACTGTAGTGCATTCTTGAGTTCAATCCGGTTAATCCAGATGTAATTAAATAAGCCCACAACTAAGGTATTAGTCACTGGTGTTTCTTCTCAGGAAACATTATGCCTGAACTAATTGATCGTCTGCCTAATAAAACATATACATCTCGGTATTACGCCATGGATTTGTGAAACACGTTAACCGTCTGAGTAGTAAAAAGGAATAGATTAATTCCAAAGAAACAAGTATGATACTTACTTTCCGTAAAATGACACGTCTGTTACCAAAGCGTACACATATTGATGATTCATATTTACCATTGGGTAAGGCAATTTTAACGATACTGAATGACCAAATATAATGGCAGTTTGTTTCGCAAAAAGTCTGTAACTGAAGCGTACACAGCGTATTTACCATTGTGTAAAGTACTTTAAGCGCTACTGACAACAAATATCGTGGCAGTTTATGTTGGAAATAGTGCTAACTCAAATGAAAACGTCTAAAAGTACATTTTGTTAATGTAAATATTAATTTGACGTAAAATTAGAAACGACATAAACTCAGATTTATAGCCTGTACATTATGTATGCATGCCTGCATAAGAAATTGATATTACTTATTAGCACAACTAAATGGAGAAAAAAAATCCTGAAAATATATCGATGTATTTTCAATACCATCGGAAGGAAAAGCGCCACACAAGTTAAAGCTTAATCCGTGAAATTATAGATGCATTGCCATTTGCATGCAATGAGGGGCCTGGAAAGCAATACGCAAGTGTATGACGTTAAATTATTATGTTATTGCACATGTATCGGTTGACTCAATGTTTCTTTGCTGCAACACATTTAGTTCCAAATGCTTTATTTAAATTTAACGAAAGAATTTACTAGCATTAACTAAACATCTTACACTGAAGTTCAAATTTCAATCCTAAAACATATTGGGATTGAATAACCATTTCATGTCTTTTTCGCAACTTTGAAGCAGTCAATGGTTCATTTGACAGGGCAGCCAATATACATAAACGAAGCAGTAGAATGTCAAACAAAACAATTATATAGCAAATTAACAACATGCGGATAATTGAGTTACGTGAAAATAGCAATATGCATTTTCTTTGGATCTACAAACAAGGCATGTTTCTGTGTTCAGAACGTTGGTTATTATTAAGGGTCTACGATGAACACATCTAAATTTAAAAAACGTGTTTGATTATCATTATGCAGTTTTCAAAATGTGTTTATCTCCTTGGAAATATCTCCAATAACTAACAGTCCTATTATTTTGTTGCAGCACATGATTGTTATCGTTTGAAAACACAGTCATATACAATATAAGAATACAAAAGATTCACAAATATACATATAATTATTACACATTTGTGTTTAATTTCCAAATGATGATCCTAGAAAAAAAGAATTAAGTAAACGAATCGCGGTGATATTTACATGTTTTCAATGCTTGATTCGGTCACGGACAGTGTAAATATTTTTGTTGGCATTTTGTTTTGATTAAATGAAATTGAATTGAAGTAATATTATTTGTTTTTGTTTTTATGAATTATGTGTATTGATTCTAGATGAAATATTTCGATAGTCAATTTGAGGAAAGGGCAGTGTAACGTTTTTATCTTCGTGGAAGTCAGTTGTCTGTAAGGACTGTCTTCTATACGATCAATTAGTGTAACTATCCGTATTGTCACTGAATGTCAGAGCCGGCGCTATAATAAAGTTATACTTACTTATTATACTTTAGTAATACAGGAAGACGTTACTTTATTATTGGTGTGCTAATATTACACGCGTCCGACGTTCAATACACTCCAAAGAAGTAACTAGCACTTCCACTATACACAAAGACATGTTGGTGACTGTAGAAACATAACTTCTATATAGTCATCAATATTTAATATACATGTAATTGTACGTGACATAGTATTGATGTATCAATATCATGTACCTCTAGATTGTGGATTTCGTATACCTCGTTACAAGTCATGCTTTTTGTGGGATGTTTGAGTATTGAAGTTAGACAGATTGTTGAATAATCCTGTCCAAGTTTTATTTGATATTCATTCACATCCTACTTTTGTCTCATTTCAAAAAACTACAATATCAAATGTTTAAGACAGTGTTATCAATTTGCCAGCTTTAAACGCTCGTCCAACGATAATGCGTATCCCTGGGGTATGTTGCATCATTCAGCGTGTTAAAATGTTAATGTATAAGGTGTTGATCGGCGACGATCAGTAAATTATATAATGTCAGGAAGAGCTTAACAGACAGCAATTTATTCTTAATTACGTCTGCTTGTTATCGTTGAACAGCTGACACACCTTTGATAATCGGTAGATCAAAACATTTATACATTCGTGCCTGTTGCATTTCCGGCTTTATACAAGCTACGAAGCAACATCAAAGTATTGCATAAACCTGCTTGTCTGACTCGTTGTGTTAAATGTATTCGTATTTCACCTTAAACCAGTTCTACGTACTTTTTAAAACATTCCAAAACACTCTATAGACATAATAATGATTAATGAAGTGTATTTATAGTAGGTTACAGATGGACTTTGCACACATATCAGTTTCTAATCGCAATTTTGATCAATGCACGTGGTAGAAAACCGGCACGCTGATACTGCTTTGTAGTGTAATTGTACACGGATACGAAAAGCTGAACAGTGAATGGCAACATTGTATACTTTATTTTATTTTATCGTTTAAAGACAGACTTTCTTTCCGCTTGTAAACAATATCTGCATGAAAATATGAAAGCAATAATTTTCCTATATGATATACTAGCAGTTGAAAGCAGAAATAAACACTAAAATTGCTGACATCAATAAAGCGTATGTTTAACCTATTTCAATTCTGTTAGATGATAAAACCGGTTTATACTCTGTCAACATCAGGATGGAAATAGCAATTAAATTAAAAATGTCCGACAATGTATAAATACATCTGTAGAATACATTCGTAGTCGTGCAGTTGATATAACGATTTTACGAGCAGTCATATCGTTCTAAAGAGCCAGGACATCAACGCAGTTTTAGGTAGAGACAAGTTTTCGGCTGTGAGTAAAGAAAGGAACTCCTTATATTTATGGATATTACCTTGAATTTTAACGTGGTGTCTCTTGTATCAGATAAATAAGAATATAATGGAACAAAATGGAACACGCCCAAGCACTCGAACAAAACAGTATCTGCATCGTTGAATCGTTGAAAATGAATTATCTGTTATATATCGTTTCCACTTGTTGGTGCTGTGTTTGCAATAAAACTGTGCATCTGCTTCATGGTTCAGCAGTCAGAATAATTATTGCAAAATTGTGTGCTCTTTTGAAATTACTCGTGACTGCAAAAGTTGTTTTCGATGTCCTTAACGGTATTTATATGACTAAAAGTATTTTGATAGTGGAAACATTGTGCTCTAAAGTCACTGAGTTAAAATTGTGTCAAGCAATGTCATCTTTCTTTGCGCAACGATTCTTCTTTTTTATCTGAATTAGATATTTTCTGCTAGAATCGGAAACAAAAACAGAATACATCTTACAGTGAGACGTTTATTACAACGTTTAATTATCATGTTGTACCGTTTGGAACAAACCGGTGTGTATAAGTAAATAGAAAAAAATGCAATTCCGCGACTTGTTTCTAGTAAGGTTGAGTTTTAAAAAAAAGTTTTAACCGCAAGAAATTTTATTTAATAACTGGAAATGTGTTTGGGTCGTTTAATTGCAAGCAAAATCACATTTAAGATATCACGAATAGACAGGTATATGAAATCGGTTATCGAAGGAAAATGTTATTTCAATGTAATGTGTTCTTGTTCGTATATTTGACGAACCGTAACGCAATCGCTGCAAACACGGTTCATCAGGCAAGGTTTTGAAAAATGGAAGTATCATAAGCAAAAAATGCCTTACATAAACATTTTATAGCACAATAAGATTTATTTCAGATATGAATCATGATGTTTGTAATTTCGGGTTAATTACTAAACAATTCCAGATAACCAATTTCGTCTAAAACGTCCTTGACCTGGGAATTTTGTTATGTCGAAGTTAATGTTTTCACGTCAGCGAGTACAGTGAAATATTAAAAGATTTAACATACATTCTGCATTAGATTTTAACATTCATTAGATTGGTGAATTTTCATTTTCATTATATAAAGCTGGTTTTGCATATTGTTTACAAAATCAAGTACTCTGCCTGTCTTTTTTCGAGTCATGTTCCTGTATCCATGTGTAAAGTTGTATTAATTAAATTGAGCACACCTCTGATACCTCTATAAACACTTATGTAAACAGTTATGTAAGTATGTAAACAATCGTAGATAAAAACCTGACAGACTAATGAATTTGTTCCTGACAAGACAAATTTGTTCTGTACTCTAATGTTTTATGAATTATCATACCCACTTAACAAAATGTACCATCGGTTGTACTATTATGGGCATTGACAAAGCTTCCACATACGATGGTCATGGTATCATCATGCAACATACCTGATAGCAAATACCTGATAGCAAATTGCAGCATAATACGATATTTACAAACAAATTCCTTACTCCTAACTAAAACGCCTACCATACTCATTGAAAAGGTTATAAATGAAAATAAATGGAGTACTAATTACACTTAGAATCGTTGTGGTAAATATTGAGTAATTGTAGAGAAAACCCGTGAACCACTATCATTTTGTTGAGCGTCGAGCGAATTGACAACAGTTCATCATTACACTTTAGGTAATGGAGTTTTTTTTTATCCATTAGCGTTGTCCATATTTTATGGAATATTAATACAATAAAACGAGTGTGTGAAATATTTTCTGAAGTGTTGGTGGTCTGCGTATACAACTGAACAAGCCTACACCGGATAATCCTCGTCAAATAATGAATGTGTTATTGCGCAGTGAGATATTGTGCGTATTAATATTTTGTGGATACCGGATGTAAAGTTTGTATACATGATATTGATAATCTGCTAAAAGATAGTGAGTATCTGTCTTCGTTTAATTCATTCTTAGCCAGGATATACGCAAGCTTCCAAATATTTGGTGTTGAATATATAGTGAAACAAGGATTCCCCTTCAAATTTGTGCTAATAGTATGTTCCAAAAGAACCACACATATTGCAATGTAATTCCACATCCGATAATAAACTGTAAACTATAACTGTTACATGCGAAGAGAGGTTAGTTTTTGTTAGGCATTTGTTCAAGAAAGACAATATTAATGGAAATGATTAGTATCAATATAAAGATATATTAGTTTTAGACAGAATAGACATAAAATTGAAAGCATATATTGTAACTTAAAGCAACCTACATATTAGTATTAGAACTACAAAAAACGATATCTAATGTACGCATGTCAAGACACAACTGACCAATGGATAGGTCTTCTCTTATCCTACTTGTAATACGCGGTCGATACATTATATATTTATAGAGGCATGTTCATTGAACGAGTCTAGTTTTGAAATTTATACCAATTATGTCGATATATTAGATGCACTAGAGATTCTACTTGATTTCGATTATGGCGCCTGATAACTTTTCTGATCTGACGGGCCCGACTGACGCCGTTTATAAGTCATAAATGCTGGAACTGGATGCTGGATTGCTGGCACCCAATCAGATTGTAATATACAAATATCAATGGTTAAGCTACCTAGGCGGCTCTTCAGTTCAACTGCTGAATAAACATGAACAATTTTAACAATTCTAAATCATACATTAATTATCTGTTGCAACAGGCATCTGCATTTTCACATAGATTATAATAAGACTTTAAACTATTAACAATAACAATGTAGTAGAAAAAAGTATAAACAATCAATACACATGTATCTACACCAAGAATACTTAATGCAAGTGGCGGTCAGATACAAATATTGCCGCGCAAGTTGATATATTGGAAGTAAAACAGCCACATTATAAACAACGGATACTCAATATAAGCTGAATCAATATATCATGCAGCTAAGAAATGAATAATTGGGAGATAAACTCAACAATGGTAAATACCAGGCAACTTCCAAACAAACTATTATACTATTATTTGGACAGGCATAAATTCGGAGAGCGTCAAATCAGGCTATTAACAGTGATCTTCTAGAGGGCGAAATTTAACTGGCGGAAACAGGATTCCGTAGCGTTGTATTCGTATTGTTTGATCTCTAAAATCACCAGACTAAAACTATTGCATTCCAAAACTTTATTTTTCTATAATAATTGTATAAAGCTTAAACAAAATTCTTCGTCAAAAGAGAAGCATGGTTACCGATTATTTCTTTTTGTTCATAATACATGTATAACAATCATTGATCTCTTGATTGCTTTCTCTATTTAAAATACATTGATTTGTGGCTCCAAGCTAGGGAGCGGTGTCCGCCATTTGTGACTGCAAAGCATTGAAAACTCACGTGGGATCGGCATTGATAGAATGTCTTATATTTATGACACGTACGCGAACGCGCACTTTGTTGTTAGGATTTCTAGTTATTCGCTTTTTACCATTAAGTCAGAAACGAAAGTTCGTTATATAATAAACGTTTAAAACTATTTATTATCAAAAAATATATAAAACAGAAATCCTATAAGTATAGACCTATACATAGGAAATACCGACCGACGATTGTTTTAATTATTGTTTAGTAAACAAAAAGACGATACCGCGAGAACACTTTTCTACTGGGTTATTACGTGTTTCCTTGTTTATTTCATTTCGAATTTTATAATGTCATGTGTTTTATCAGCATGGTGTATGTTATTTATCCCCATCGTATATTTACAAATTCATATCAACTTAAAATTCATAAAATGCTGAATTAGCAAATGTCATCAATGGATCGTTAAGCTAGTAGTACAATGTCAATGACGATGTCAAATTCGAAACGCATTTGCTGAGATGAATTATCGAGTCCAATTTGGTCAATCTAGACGTGGTTAAACGCCCACGAACTAAGGTATTGACAAATATGTTCCTTTTCTGGAAACATTATGGCCGAGGTCATTGATCGCTTTCCCAAAACAACATCGCAAAAGACTGCGTTTTTACGTCAGGGATTTGTGAAACAAGTTGACCGTCTGAGTGGTAGCCATGAGTAGCTTTATTCCAATGAAGAGTCTGCAAGTATGTTAATTACTTGTACATTGATTGGCAGTTATGTTACTAAAATACAGCTATTGCTAGCCATTCAAGTATATATGTGTATGCACATTCAACCGTTCCGAACAAGTAAATGTTCAAGATAGTTTTTATGACAATATAAGCATGCACTTTTAACACCATAAGAATGAAGTTTTGCAACAAAAATAAAAACATTGATCTTCCTGGATAATACGGTATTGCTCACTAACTATTTAGTTGGAATAAATAGCACGGAAAGTACACAGCTAGTGGTCGACATTGCATTAATAACATAATACTTTGTTACAACACATTTTATTCCAGATGCACTGTCCAAACAATTTTAAAAATTAAACCAAATAAGTCAACTTCTTTTTTCGAATTACACCTTTCTATTTTAAATACGGTTTGGCCTTAAATACACATTTCCTGTCTTAATCGCAACTTTGAAGCAGTCAATGGTTCAGTTGACAGCGTTGGCAATCAAAATATACTACTTTTAAAAACGCGAACATTTTGCACCGCAGAGATTTTGAGCTATACACTATTCTACCGACGACTCCGCTGTTTTTACAATCATATATCGTTGTTATGTTAAATAATTCAACATGTGTATTGTCTTACTTTATGTAACACTTATTGCATTGACGCAATCTGTCACATTGCATTTGGCATGTAGTTTAACTTTCAGATGTATAAGGTGGATGTTTAGAAATACTGTGGAATCACTTGAATTCGCGGGGTACAAATTTCGCGCACTTGCGATCGCGGACATATTCGCGCAGTCTTAAATTCGCGCAACTACGATTTTTGAAAAAAATAAACACATGGGAAAAGGTTATTACACATAAAAGACGTCAATTATTCAATTATGCAACCAGACAAAACGCCAATGAAGGGTCCTATTGTGACAGCTGGTTTGTTGCCATAAACACGTAAATTAGTACCGGATTATGCTCACGTTATGTCAAACTGACACATTGTTAACTAAGCGCCGATTAAAATACTAGTTTCGGCCCCACATCGAGGGCGCTCATTCTTAATCAAAGGATCAACTTGTGAAAAGTAACATCTTCATGTTCCTTTTACTCGTGCCTCAGCGTAACTGTGTTATAGAATTACTATTTTGTTGTTATGCGTTACGAAATTTTTATAAAAAAGTAAAGATCTCAATGTACTCTGGGCTACAAAGTGTTTGTATGGCAATCAGTACCCACGCTTTCCATGCGGAAGACGTGACGTTCTACATGTCGGCATAATTTTTGCGCTCTTTTTTAGCAGAACAAATGATTAACATAAAATACACTTGCAGTTTAATTGTAAATAGAATTCGTGTTAACATCACGTGAACAGTAATATACGGAAAGGTGTTTCGGATTTCGATATGATTATACGCGATTTGAAATTAATTACAAGGAATAATATTAATATTAGATCTCTATATTTTTATATACAAATGGACTATTTTATACATGGATATAACACATTAAGGATGTAAACAACAATGGAAAAGGCTAGTTTATTACGTTTATGTTTCCAGGTCACGAAAATAGGCTACAGTGTCTATGTGTATATTGATATATATGGACCCCGCGAATCGCGATAGAGCGGATCTGCTGTGTATGACCGCATTTAAATGTACGAAAACGCCCACAATTTAATTTAAAAGAAAAAAATGCATTCATTAATCAAAATGAAGCCGACGAAGAAATCATTCAAAAACGTTCATTAAAATCATACGCATCGTAACATATAGGCCTATATGAGCATATTTACGAACGATTACCGATGTACATTTGAACGAACGAGTAAGCTCCCAAGGTGTTGCTACACTACGACATCGGTAAATATTCGCGGTGGTCATAAATTCGCGGAATGGCGGGAGCGCGAAGAGCGCGAAAATTAGACCACCGTGAAAATTAGTGAGTCCACAGTACCTACAGTTCTAGCTACTGTACATTCTGTCCGCAAGAAACCAGAGGAAGACTAATCCAAACAGACATATTGGACCACAGTACTGCACTTGATTGCGGAACAATATTTTAACCGGCTTATTAAATAGTTTCGAACAAAATATGTAAAAGACTTCAGAAGCATAACACCAATACTATATAACGTTATAGGGATAATACAACTTTTGGGGGGTCGTTAACGTTCGCAGAGGCCCGAAAAATGGGTTTAAGCCCGAGTGCGGAGCACGAGTGCTTTGACGCCTTTAAATGGCCTCTGCGGACGTCACCGACTTAAAAAAAAGGTGTATTGTCGCTATTATAGAATAAAAACATGCATCTAGAGTAATAAATCAAATGGGTAATTTACTATAAAATTGTATTCTGTATAGCATATAGCAACCCAACATCGCGCACTTGTTTTTTTTTTTATAGATTTTACTTGTTTATTACCAGGCCCGCTTCAGCCGAGCTGGAATCGTACTAGTTAGTCGCCATTTTGTTTTAGTGTTTTCTTCGATTCTAATTTTTAATTGGATTTTACATGGATTTCAGAGTACATCACATATATAGGAAATAACCCGTGCGCGTGTTCTTATTTCAAACTACCAAACTACCAAACTGTTATTGGAAAAGGACATCTGTTCATTACCTTTCCTAATTGTGACTAATTTTTTAAAGGCAACATAATTGTCGAAGAAAGAAAATGCGTACTATAGTGGAATATTGCATCATGGTATATCATGTTAAAAAGAATAAATGCATAACATGTGATCTTCAAAGATCAGTAAATTAAATACTATTAGAAACACCAGAACCGATAGTAATTTATTCTGAATTACATCTGTTTGTTATCATAGCACAGCTGAAAACACCTTTGATACTCGATCGATTAAAACATTTATAATTTCTTGTCTGTTGCATTCCCGGACTATTACAAACTCCGAAGCAAGATCAAAGCTTTATATGAACCTCATTGTCTGACATATTGGCTCAAATTGTGCCACTTACATTAGCATTGTGACTTCAAACGTATTTGAACGTAGACCATTTGTACGTATTTTAAAACACATTTAAAAACATTGCAGTTTCAATCCCAGTAGACACAGCATTCTCGTCAAACGGTTTGTATATGCAGTAATCGATAAGAATTAAGTAATGTGCGGATAACACAATACAGAAAGTAGTATCAATCAGTTAAGGTATACACACGTATTAGTCTCAGAGTTTACGAGACATGTACTGATCAATTAAACTTTTATGTGCCCTCTGTTGTGCTCTGTATGTGGGAATTAGAAAAGCGCCCGAGTTTGTTATACTGTGATAAGCCTGACTGATATATTCATTTATATTTAGATATATAGCCAGATATATCACCAGAATGTCTTTTTGTAAAATTAGGCAAACAAACTGTAAAAGAAGACAACTGGCTCACAAACAGCTTTCCAACCACATAGTGTAACATTACACTTCTACGAAGAGCCGAAGAGTGAATGCAGTATTGGGCAGTGATAAAACGCCATTATCTTCCCATCCATAATTATGTAATCACTAAAAACACAGACTTTTTCAGGTTATTAGCATGTTGAAACTGTGCAGATCAAAGCATTCATCTTGGACTGTAATCGAATTCCGGAATAAACACCGCACTTGCCGACATCAATACGGCGTTTTGTTTTACCGTAATTCTGCCTAAAATCGATTAGATGTTAAACCGTTTTTTCTTGGACTGTAATCGAATTCCGGAATAAACACCGCACTTGCCGACATCAATACGGCGTTTGTTGTAACGTAATTCTGCCTAAAATCGGTTAGATGTTAAACCGTTTTTTTTTTCGCCATAAGTTTGGTACAAGAAACACCTGCATTATTTATTAAATTATTGACTTTTGCCTATTTCTTTCAAATGTAATATCTAATCAAATACTAATCTTTCAATTAGATCTGGGTTAGATGGAAATAGCTTTGAATGATGTTGAATAGCATCAAACATGGATCGATATTTAGATAATTCTATTTATCAGATAAACAACGCCTAAACACTACATGCAATAATACTGTCAACAGTCAATCACAGGTCAATTATTTGTTACAGTTTACAAACACGTGCACGTGGTTTTTTATGAAATGGAACCCATTTGGTACCATAATATGGTTCCTAACATCTGTTAAAGCACAACAAAAAGCATTGGTGCAACGCATCAACGGGCGCCATAATATATCTATGAAGGAATCAAATGAGTTCTATATCGTTTACAAGTATGTGTCCAGTGACATGAAACAAAAGACGACTAACTTTAAACAAGGTCGGATAAGTAATCGTTATGTATTATAATATTTCTAAACAGAAGTGTCCCATTGATCATGTATAAACAACTTATAAACTTGTTTAAGAAATGAATTAAATCAAATATATACTTTATTTCAAATACCGACATTGTTAAAATAATGATTATGAGTATTTGATTTAAATACTGCAGCGTCAAAACCGATTTGAGCACATTGGATCAAAACACAAACCCACCACAGCTGTATCAACGTCTGCTACTATGCTAGTTTTTAGAATGATTCACAGGCTACTTCTGGAAGATGTTAGACTAGAGACCGGGGCAAATTCAATTTCGACTCAGTGACCAGTCAATTTTACAGCGAACAGCAACTAACTGCATGCTATTTCGTTTTAAGTGTTGGCGAAAGTAAATACTACATTTTCTTAAAGCGTATAGTAAATACTACATTTTCTTAAAGCGTATAGTTCAATGCAATACTCAGTTTAACTCAGAAATGTCAAGTTAGTGCTTGGAAACATAAAATATAATAACCTTCCTTCTATATGCTTCTGGTCCGACTCATCACATATAGCCACATATTGAGATCATGCGCGGCGCCAATGAAATGTCTCCCGGTAACGTTGTAAGTTACAATGTGCAACAAAACGTAAACAAAAGTACTGTGAAAGGAATATTATTACACCAGAACCAATGCTTGTGATTAATGAGATAAGTTTAGTTTATTCACAAGTAGTCCTCTTCTACTTTTATAAAGATTAAGAAATACTAATTCAACCATTACTATTTAACCTATTTATAGCACTTAATCAAATGTCCTATTGCAAACTCCATATCGAATTGGCTAATTTGACTTGGTATGGGTATCATTAGTGATAATTATATTTCCTAAAATTCTCTTAGCACATGCGAATGTATTTTTCTTACTTTTTAATGCAAACATACCGACGTTATCTAGCTATATTTATTGAGAATTGCTGTTATTCGACACATTATTTCAGAAGCTATTATTGTTCATAGTGTCATGATCATTAATGGCACCTTAACTAGCGTAAAATGTGAACACAAATATCTACTAGAAACATTAAACAAAAAACTATGTTTCCGGTATGAATTTCAACCAAAAAGCTAATATTTTGTGTGAAATTCTTAGCTAACGGCGCATTACGTTTAGAACACTGATTGTCAACCTTTTCATGTATATGTAATAAATTGTGCTTTGTACCGATGTGTAAAGTTAACATACGACTGATCGACTGCCGATGTACATTATAAGGATTTACTGACTGATCTTGTTATTATGGTTCAACTGGATGAACCATTAAAACTATGCTGCGTTTTCCTACGCCCCGGTCAGACACAACGTTACATAGTGTCTTAAGCACAAAGTCAGTTTACAATATAAACAATTACAGTATCATTCACCCGGATTGAAAACTACCCAATATTTACACAGATGGTAATTAATTTATGTTAATGATGGCAATAGGCATTATCGATGCATTTTATGACGATTTATAGCAAATACTTCGAGTTCTAGTACTGTCCAAGTGCTCAGCGATGTTGTTGATGACTTATTATGACCCACACATGTGCCATTCGCACGAGAGACCTGCGTTCTACATGTCGAAAACATTACTTAACAGTTTATAAATCAATGATGATTAGCATTGCAGTAAACGCTGTTCTCTATTGTTATCGTTAAATTCCTCGTGCAACCTTACTAGAATGGTGTTCGCGCGGCAGATGTTGAGTCAAACAAAGGAATTACGTTCATTCTGGACGAAAGATCGTGATATAAAACGTTCCACAAGTTCGAAATTTTAAAATATTTGATATTTCACATTGATTGTATTTGATTATCAAAATCTTGAAAATTCCAAACGCAACAATATATTTGAAATTAAACAAGAACGCCTTTTCTAACAGAGAAAACATGTTGAGACAGATTTCACGGACCATCCGCAAATTTGCCTAATGTTTGACCAACGTATTACACTCGTATTATCCCAATTCGTCCAAGCATGCGTAGCACACCGTGGCACATAATCAATAGAAAACAAACTATTGGCTATGTTTAAATAATTATAACATTATAACTCTAGCTATGCAAAAGTACTTGTTGTTTATGTACTTGTGTTACATACATGAACATGCGCCTTTCAGTTGATATATTCGTAAAATAATTTACAATACACTCACATTTTCAGTCAATTTAAAGTTATTCGAGTCATTTATTTTCTGCTGAACAGAGGAGCCTTATATCTCGGCTGTTACCTTAAAAGAGGCTTAATGTGCTCTCTGTCTAAGAAATAAGAATACAAATGTAAGGTACACGCCCACGTACTCAAATGCAAATGAAACAAACGCTTACCCACCTGCATCGTTAAAATGCTTTATCTGCTACATGTATAGATCGTTTCCACTGCTAGTGCTGTTTGTGCAATAAATCTGCACATCTGCTTCATGGTTTATCGGTCAGAATTACGATAGGGTGTGCTCTTTCGAAATTAGGCGTGACATAAATATGTTGTTTTCGTAATCCATTAACGCCATTGATTTGACTATTATTGACGTAGTAGAAATAGTTTGCTTTTAGCTTCTTAAACCCACACAAAATGACAACTTTCATATCTTCAATACGTCTTCGTTTCACGTTATTAAAAATATCTATTAAATGGGATTCAATTAGTGCATAGAAAAGCAAAAGTTAGAGATAAAAACACTTTTGAAATCAATTGCATGCCTTTATTTTATTCAAGGTGATGCTATATTGGTCGTATAAACCCCCCAATTTTGAGACATCTTCGATAACTATACATGTATTGTTATTAATTTGCTTGGATACTAAGCATCGTCAATGTTTTCTTTTCGCAATGCAAATCATGGGCACATTTATTTCAGACCTTGCTTATCCATTCTTCAAAAATGAAATATCTTCATGTTTTTTTTGCATTCTTTGAAGAACATGACAAAGAGCAGCATTTTTTCTACACATAATGACATTATCGATATAATAATTATCTTCCATCACGAAGATCGGTTATCAAAGACAACAAGTTTTTTCAAAATAACCCTTTTGTTGAGTGTACGGTTCATCGGACAAGTTTGCGAAAAATACAAATACCTTAAGCAATGAGAAGTCCAACAGACATGTTTTATATCACATTTGATATCAAATAGATTGATTACAGGTGCAAAGCATGATGTTTGTAAGTTTTGGGTGAATGACTTAACAATTCAGATAACCAATTTAGTCTTAAACATCTATAAACTTGGGATGATGTTAGGTCGAACGAGAAAATGTTTTGGCGTGAACGAGTACAGTGAAATATTGAGAGACTGCAACATACATTCTGCATTACATTCTGACAGTGATATTTAATATATAGAAATCATGTTTGCACATTGTTTAAATAATCCAATAACCTGTCTTACTTTGTTCGGGTAATGTTCCTGTGTCATTGTGTAAAGGAGTATTAATAAAATTGAAAACACATCTGATATCTCTATTAATACTGAGTTGTGTAAGTATGCAAACGTATATACAAACGTACTTGACGGACTTATGCAATTGTTCATGACAAGGCAATTTCGTTTTATACTCTAATTTGGTTTCGTGAATTCCCGTGCCCACTTTACAAAATATAACATCGGGTGTAGTATTTATATTGGTTTGACATACAAAGGTGATGGCATGACAACATTACAGTAAACACGTTTATAATGATAGTATGTTTCGGCAAGATTTATCGACAACACGGAGGTTAAGTAATGAATGTGCATTGGTAATCAAACGATCTGTTTTAATTGCCATAAAAAGCACAACCCGTAACATGACAAACAATCATGCCCAACCTGCTGGTGAGCTGCTGAGTATAACGCATTTATAGACGTATCATTTGCTCTCTAGACCGGTAAACAACCAATTACAACATGTGTTGCAGTTTCATAAGTCTAGTCGTATTGTCTTGAAATTAGACTGCTATGAAAATTTCCTTTTTTGACGTTTCAGTTAAATCAACGTCTGTCACAAGATCAAGTAATGTTATGAGTTCATTGTTCGTCCCAGATAAGCATTGACCTAAGGCGACGATTGTTGGTCGTCGTTTGTGAAAAAACAATTGCGTCGATATGTTTATTACCGTATTACATTACATCAACCCAGCCTGGGTTTCTCGTCCTTTGACTTTGGTCAACTTTTACTTTTTATATCTAGTAGAATATTTTTTAACAATCATGTACTACGAATGGATACAGTGTTTATGTCACCGATCTCGTATTGAAGACATACCATTATAAGTGTCTGTATGAAATAAACAAAGTAAACACTGTATTTTATTTGAACAAAAAGGACAAAAAAACTAGATTTGTTCCAAAATATATAACTACCGTGACGACGTGTACATCACGCATTTGTTAGAACTGAATGAACAGTTGTTCACAGTAAGTCACGTTTTCAGTTACAGCAACAAATTTCAGTTAATGTTTCGTGTTGCATTTTATACCCACGTTAACGACGACGCCAATGGTAGCTTATAGATGTGTTGTATCATTATACAATGTTTTATTTCATTTTAGAATTTTTGAATTTCTATTAGGCAGACCCCAGGTACTTGGTTTGGTAAGGACAATTACAGTTTATTTGAACATCTTATTCTTAGCATTGCCTGCATTTGACATACGCAGACAGCGAATGGAGTGTTATTTTTGGTTATTGTGTGTTTAAGGACACTCATTGTTGGCGATATGTACTAAGCGACACACTGCTGATAATTTCTCACCATATTGCATAGTTTTAATCATGTTAGCAAAATATATATTTGTGTTGTGTGCTCCCTACAAATGTTTTGGAGATAAAACATGAACCTAATAAATCACACACATTTTCTGCAGATTCCGGATTTATAACTATGTGGAGACACACAAATTATAAGTAAAAGCAATAATTAACGTCCAAATTTTGTGTTTGTGTGCTATTTCTGAGAGCGAAGGTAAAAAAGACTATTCGCTTTGACGCATCCTTCATGTCTTCTAGAGAGCTAAAATTAACTGGCTAAAACAGCGAGATTCCGTAGCACGGTCTTCGTATTGTTCAATCTATAAAATCACCAGACTAAAATATTGCGTGCCAAATATTTTTGCTTTCTTAAATAATTGTATAAAGCCTACACATATTTCTTCGTCAATAGAGAAGTATGGATTAGTATATATACTTAATAAATGTGTAGCATCCATTTATGTATACATATTTCTTCGTCATTGGAGAAGTATGGATTATTATCTATACTTAATACATGTTTCGTATAACATCCATTTATATTTCGATTTTTCTCCCAACCACCATTACCTATTTGACATATATGTTCATATGATTTACATCACATATACATATTTTGAACATGCATATTTATTCCGAATTAACTAGTGGGTAATTCTAATAGAACATACCCTTTAAATTGGAAATTAATGATGCCATTTAACTTCTGGCATGTACATCAGTACTTTTCATCTTCTTTGTACAAAAGGAAATTCTCATTTAACCTCCATACGGATATCGTACGTTAAATATATTGAATGGAATAATTATGTACATCCTTCATTATTTAACTTCAGTTAACATAATATGAACATTATCTTGTATGAACCAAATTGTAACTAAAATGTTATAATGAAATAAGAAATAAATATTATTTATATTAATGTCAGAACAGCTGGTTTGAAGTTTAAACGAGATCTTTATTCGATATCCATAATGCTGCGCACACGCTTTTGAATTAAAAACAGCTGTAGAACCGATTGACTATATATGGATGACACCCGTCAATCGTTAAACATGCTGATCCTTAATGGATGCAATTGAAGGTCACTGATTGCAATTGTGTTACGTAGTGCAGTTGACACTAAGTTTACACTCGCACGGCAAATAGGTGTGCTCTTGATGCTACATAAGTACGCAATAATTTTGACATATTCACCTAGCTGTGACATTATTAAAACTTGATTGTCAGGCATGTTGATAATTTGAGTTTGGAAAACAGATCGGGTACAACTAAAGCATTTCAGTTACAAAATAAACATTGTTTATAAGTCGCGTGTAAATATGAATTAACGTGAGAACTAAAAATTAAAATAATACACCTCAGAAATGTTTGTGTTTAATTATAATAATAAGAAGAAGAAGAAGAAGAAGAAATAAATAAATAAACAAATAAACAAATAAATAAAAAAATAACAAAATAACAAAATAACAAAATAACAAAATAAATAAATAAATAAATACATACATCCATACATACATACATACATACATACATACATACATACATACATAAATAAATAATCAATTTATTGATACAGAGTGTATTGTATGAATCCATGTATGCTAACATAACAACTTTGAACGTGTAAACTCTTTTTTCTAGCTAATCGTGTTTCGCCAGTGTGTGAATGAATTGTCCTTGTAAAAGAAACATATAAAATAAAAAAAATTAAATATATGCAAAATAAATCAAGCCTATTGGCATAGACGACTGTATAATAAAATAGCTAATTTTAAAGAGGTGTGTGCTTACTACAGTGTTTTGTGAACAAAGAGACAGCGTAAATAAACAGCGATACCAGTACTCTTAAGACGACCAGACTAATGTCCATTGCTAGATTTGCCCCAAACATTCTGACCAAAACAGGTTGAACGTTTATTCTATTAATAACTATACAACTTGGATATTAAAACTCCACACAGAAAAGGTATATAAAAAAATCACCATATATTTACGTTATCCACAGAGTCTATGTTATTTAACCCCATCGTAAATTTACTAATCCTGATGCACATACTGTTCTTGAAATGCGGCATGATCGAATGCCATCAATGGATAGTGTGGCTACTAACACAATGTAACGCATTAACTGAGATGACTTAAGGAGTCCAATCCGGTTGATCTAGAAGTGATTATTTCGACTACCCACTACTAAGGTATGGACAAATCTGATTCTTTCCTGGAAACATTATGGTCGAGCTAATTGATCGCTTTCCCAAACCAACATCGCACAAGACTACGTTTTTACTCCAGGGATTTGTGAAACACGTTAACCGTCTGAGTGGTAGCCATGAGTAGCTTTATTCCAATCAAGTGCCGGCAAGTATGATAATTACGTATGGATTGATTAGCAATTCTGTTCCTACTGCTTACATATATTGATAGCCAGTTAATTGTTTATGTTATGAAAACTGTATGTGCAATCATTTTGATATTTAACTATTTGTGCCGTATTATACAAGTAAATATCAAAACTAGTTTTCCCGATATAATAAGTATGCACTTAAACCACCAAAAGAATACATAGGGTTTCAACGAAAATGAACATAATAATCGTATTTTCCTGGATAATACGAGCTTAGGGCAATAATCTTTAACTGTTACATGTGTGTTACTATACATAGTAACAAATACGGGCAAAAATTACTGGTCAAGTGGCCTGATATGGGGTGTGCCGAAAGAGCCATAACCCGGGCAAAAACTCAATATCGCTCGCCGAAAATCCATATCCCGAATTAACGCACGCAACAGTCGACGTCACGTAGCTACACATGCACTTTTTTTAAAATATACTTGTGTTTTTACTTGTTATATACAAGCCGACGTAAAATAACGTTTCTTGTATCTTGTATCTTGTCTTCTTAATTAGCGCCATTTCATAACGACGTCTTATTTACGGAGGTGACGTCATTTGTGATGCTTTGTTATAATACGCCTTTTACAAGTTCATTAAACGTCGCATACAACGCTGAGGATTGTTTTACATTTATATGAGTTTCAACTATTCTCACACTTTGAAAGATGGCGACCGGAGGCGCTGACAGTCATGATGCACAAATAATGGTTGAAGTTTACAAGTAATAAAAAATGTATACACCGGGCAAGCAGGGCCGGCAGGGCATATCGGCCCGGCGTCGTAACATAGGTCCTCGAGCAAAAGCTCTTGGGCCGATATTGCTATGTTGGGCCGATATGCCCGGCAACTAGTGGGCGGCTTTGAATTAATAATATAATACTTTGAAACAACACAATTTATTTTATTCTCGTTAAACTGTTCCAATAGTTGTAATAATTAAACCCAATCAAACCTAAAATAACCATTTGCTGCCGTATTCGCAACTTTCAAGCAGTCGATGATTTATTCAGAGAAGGCAACATAAATAAATACAGTTAAACAAAGTAAAATTATTACATACCTATAGATAAAATGACTCAAATACTGGTGTATGTTCGGTTTAAAATAAATAGGCCAGATAGACTTCCCGTATTTCACACTGTGAAATAAAAATCCGTATTCAACGGCTGGAAAAAGGACTACTTTTACGTTCGTTGAGTATCGTTTCTTTCCGTAACGTTCCGAGAGACATAGGGAAACACCCCGTTCTATTAATAGAAAGACGACGCCGTTACAACATGTTGATTTGAATTAAATGACGTCATTGCGTACATGGCATGTATTCATGCGCGTTCTTCAGCAACACTATTTTGTTATTCTGGAACAAAAAAAAGCACTTGGGCCCAGGAAAAATTTAGAAACACCTATTGAAGTTTATGAAGATGACGGATCAGGCACAAATGATCAAAGCCGGGTATTCGAACGTTGGAAAAATGACTTTACACACTTATATAACTGCCAAGAAACGGACAATTTTGACAGTGAGCATTACTCGAGTGCTAAAGTTCATAAGACTCTACTCGAAAATAATATATGTGATCCCCTATACGAACCAAATGAGACGCTTAACAGAAACATCAGCCTAGAGGAGATTACAATGGTAATACAAAAAAGTAAATCAGGGTCGGCCAGTGGAATCGACAACATTCCGTACGATGTATTAAAAAACCCTCCCATCATCGCCGTGCTACAACAGTTATTTCAACTCGTGTTTGATACCAGCATAATCCCATCAATCTGGATAAAAGCCATCATACACCCCATTCTAAAGGACTCGCAAACTGCCAGAAGAATACCGATGAACTATAGAGGGATAAGTCTATTATCATGTGGCAGTAAACTTTACACGGCCTGTTTTAATAAACGTCTGTCGAACTACCTAGAAAACGAAAATATCCTGGCGGATGAGCAAAACGGGTTTCGAGCAAACAGATCTTGCGAAGACCACGTCTTTACGCTCAACAGTGTTATTAAAAACAACACAAACGTGTTAACGGCATTTGTGGACCTCCGGCGTTGCTTTGGCTATATAGTCAGGGACATGCTCCTAGAACATCCTTATCTGTCAGACATAGCATTAATGTAATTAGATATTGGTTAAAGATAGTAAACACACGTGATATAAAATATGTAAAGCTTGTTTATGATATTATGTCCCGGGAATTAGAAACATACCCCAATAACAGATCTTGGGTCTACATGGTTAAAAGCCTATTAGGTAATTGTGGTTTTAACGATGTGTGGCTGAATCAAGGGGTAGGGGATGTAGACATATTTTTGAAAATTTTTAAAATAAGAGTTACAGATATGTTTATACAAAATTGGAAAACCGAATTGAGTGAATCAACTAGAGCAAAAACATACATATTAATATCCGATTTTAAATTTCAATTCTATTTAAGTGATGTAAATATTCTAAAGTATAGAATGGCACTCTCTAGATTAAGAGTCTCTGCACATAGACTTAAAGTTGAAACGGGTAGATGGAAAAAACCAATAGCTATTCCTTATGAAGAAAGAAAATGTCCTTTATGCAATGTTTTAGAAGATGAATACCACTTTGTTATGGAATGCACATTATATACTGATGTAAGAAAAACTTACTTAAAACCATTTTATTACGTAAGACCAAATATGTTAAAGTTTATAGATCTACTGACCTCTCAAAATAGTAATATTGTTAAAAATTTAGCTATGTTTATTTATAAAGCATGGGAAATAAGAAATACTTATAATACATATTACGATTAGGATAGGATTTTTGGTATATATTTATGCATATGTATGTATACAAATACATACCACCTCTCGCTGTATATTGTCTTATCTAAAATACCCAATATTTTAAAATGTACCGATTTAATTTTGATGTTTATCCTTTGAATGACCGGTGACTTTGTTTTATGTATATTGTATTGACATTTCATGTATACTCATGGGCTTATTGCCTACTGTATTATCTAATAAACTAAACTAAACTATACAAACTGCTACTCAAAAAAATAGACGGATAATTGTAGAACTCCGTTAAAAATATATACGTAAGTTTCCAGTCATGCGTGAGGATTAACAACTACCAAACATACTTTTTCGATTGCATCGAAGGGGCGCACTCAGAAGACGCAGCTCACATTCCGGATCGGACAGAGCGAGCTTGAGCTGGTGAACCAGTACAAGTACCTAGGGGTCATCTTCCATGACAAAGGTGACTTATCACAAACCTAAGCAAAGGAGCAGGGAGAGCGCTCGGGAGCGTCATCAGCAAGGTTCATAACCTAAAGGATCTAAGTTTTAAGCCGTTTGAGAAACTATACAGAAACTATACAGCGACTGTGTCATACCAGTTATGGACTATTGCAGTTCAGTGTGGGGATTCAAGCAATTTCAAAGTGCGGATAACGTTCAAAATCGAGCTATGAGATACGTCCTAGGAGTACATAGGTTTGCCCCTACCGCTGCATTGACAGGTGACACCGGATGGCTCCCGACCCGCTACCGCAGATGGACCAACATGATACGCCTCTGGAATAGACTAGTGATATTGGACCGTAACCGACTATGTTCAAAGGTGTTTGAAATGGACTATAGGAAATGTGACAACAACTCGTCAAGCGATGTGAAGGAAATCATGACCAATATCGGATTAGCAGACGCTTTCAACTCTAAATCCACGGTTGTCTCGTGAAAACCTACTTCGTCAACATTTGGTTGACAGATGTCCAATCTAAGTCCAAACTGAGAACATATCACCAATTGAAACAATATGTCACATGTGAAAAGTACTCGAATCTCGATATAGGAAGACACGAAAGGTCATTACTAGCCCAATTCAGAACCAGTATCCTGCCGTTACGTGTAGAGACTGGGAGGTATTTAGGAGAGCCTGTAGAAACGAGACTGTTTAGACTATGTAACTTACAGACAGTGGAGAACGAGTGCCATTTTGTGCTGAACTGTACTCTGTACAATGAGATACGAAGAACTTGTTTTGAAGATGTGCTTGCAAATAATATTTTCATAAATCAATTTAATATTGAAAAAGTAGCGTTTCTTATTAACAATAAGACAAGGCAATTAGCCAAATACATTCTAAAAGCACTCACGAAAAGACGAAGCATTCTGTTTTCATAAAGCATGAAATTATCATTTAAACACGTAAAGAATATTTAACATATATATTTATATTCAAGATCTTATAAGAGCAAACATCCATCGTGATTGTTAACTCATTTGATTTATTTTTATAAATTAAATGCACTGTTACATACTCATTTTATGTTTAATATTGTTATATGAATTTAATGATGTATTTATTGTGAGTTGACTTATAGGCCTGGTGGGCCGGGTGTATTTATGCACTATGTTTTGATGTATATATCACATTACTTGTAAACATGTCACTATAATAAAAAACTTACTTACTTACTTACTAATATTTTTTAGATTTAACAATTATTTGTTTCGTAGCGGTGTTTAAATTTATGGAAGTATATAATAAATGGAATACTACATGACTGTGGTGTTCCGGTGGGTTGTATCGCTCTCGTTCATAGTGTAAAGTTGTATTCCACTCGCTCTTAGGGCTCCTGGAATACAGCATTACACAATCAATTCGAACGATACAAGCCACAGGAACACCATAGTCAAGTAATATTCCCTATATATCATTGTTATATTTATTGAGTCAACATTTTTTTTTACTTGATGTAACACTTGTTTCAAGGATTATATCGAACTGTCACATTGCAGTGCCAGGGAAATCTAATATTCCAATGTCATAGATGCACATTTTAAAATACGGACAGTTCTAGCTATTGTAAATTCTGCTATATTTTTGGATAACAAAATGCAAATCAGAATATGCTCGCGTATCAATCTCTGGTAATCTATGATTGCAATACTTGTCGATTAATCTATTTATTTTCCCTCTGCCGTGTTCCCGTGCTGTACATTGTGTAAGAAAGCGCTCGTGTATTTTGAAACGGTCTGATTAGCTTTAACATTTATATTTAGCTATGAACATTTGCTTTATTGAAGAGGAGCGAAGGAGAGAACGGATACACAGACAGACCGACGATAAAAAATATAATTGGCGCACCTAACCCGCTTTTCAGTCAATCAATGCAATAATACACGTATACTACCAACTGAAGAGTGATTGCCAACAGAACATTGCATATTCGTCTTAAGTTAGATTGTGATCAAACCATACACTGTATTTCTGATTATTAACATGTTTAAAATAAGATAAAAGCATACAAAGGCGCAGGTACTGTAATCCAAAGCCGAAATAAAACCCCATACTTGTCGGCATCACTATACCGTGGGTTTAAGTTAATTCTACGTAAAATCTGTTGTATCTTAAAAGGTGTTTATTTTCTCTGAATTCCAACGCCAATGGGATGATCGCCTTTTGCCTTTCGAAATCACATTTATTGGACAGTGTCTTCATAATTTAGTATAAGAAACAGCTGTATTATTGAGAAAACAATTGATGTTTACATTCAAAATTTAAGATCTAATCAAACACTTTCACTTATATCTGGGTTGGATGGAAATAATTATTTTGAATGATGTTGAATAGCATCACACATGGACCGATTATGTATAAACACATCTATCGAATGGACCAAACGACTAGCGCAAGAACGCGTATGTTGGAAGGTGCGGATGGGATGAGGCGCGTTGTGCCTAGGGTTGAGTGTATGAGATTTATATAAGTTAAACAATGCTTAATAAACAATGATTACAATAATACTGTCTACAGTCAATTACAATTCAATTGTAAGTTTTTGTTTATACGAATACGTTTTCTCGTGAATGTGTAATATTATTAAATGGAACCCATTTGGTACCCATACAGTGGTTCCTAACATATCAGTTATTAAAAGCGTGAAATATCCCGATAACAGTGCACGTTTCAAAAAGCAGCAGAACGCCAACACAAGTACTGTAAAAGGGATTGCCAAGAGAAAGGGCAAAAAACAAAAAAATCTTTATAATGGTTTTGAATTACACCAGATCTAATGATCGTGTTTAAAGAAATTATTTTAGTTGATTCAGAGGTATTCATCTTCTTCTATTATTGCCATATGACAATTGATCGCACTTAATCAAATGTCATATGGCAAACACAATACATAATTTGTTATATTTGATTTCGTAAGGGTATCATTATTATTAATTGCATTTTCTAATAATCTCCTAACACATGCGAATTTATTTTTAATTATTTTTAGTTTTGCTTTTTGTATTGAGAATTGCTGTCATTTCAGAAGCTATTATTTGTCATAATGTCATCATCATCAATGGCACATTAAAGCTGCTACATCGCAGATTGAGAGTTCCAAACATTCATTAATCATTAAATGTTAATCATTACAACGCATTATTTCAACCCGATTTCAAAAGCGTCTCGAGACGCTTTTCAAATATTTATAGGTTGTTGTTGTGAAATCACCACGTCGTCCAAACAGCCAATAAATTACACTTCCGGAGTCCCGTTGTTTGCATCACATTACAAGTAACGCAATAGTTATATAGTTAGATAGTTTATTCAAGAATTGTACAATGTTGCATATAAATAACGAAATAAGGCCAACATGGCCCCTGATCGTCATGATAATAACAATTTTATAAATGGGAGCAGATAATATTATCATGCTTTAAAAAGCAAATATATTATATACATCTAAGCAATACATAAAAGTAATCTGTACTGTATGCTCATGCTTTACAAGAATGATTTATATCTGAGTAATTCATAAAATTTATCTGTACTGTATTTTCATGCTTTACAAAAATAATTTATAATTATCAAAGCAATACGTAAAAGTAATCTGTACTGTGTTTTCATGACTAACAAAAATTGTTTAGATGTAAATAATATATATAAGTGATTTGAATTGTATTCTCATGCTTTACAAAAACAAGTTATGTGTAAGTTACACATAAAACAATATTTGTTGAGTATGATCATGTTTTCCAAACATATTTTATATCTTAGTAATACATAAAAGTAATCTAAGTAATACATAAAAGTAGTATGTGCTGGATTATCATGCTTTACAAAACTAATTTATAAGTTATTCATACAAATAATATGTACAGTATTCTCATGCCTTACACAGATAATTTATATTTAAGTAATACATAAATGTAATATTCATAATCATGCTTTACACACAAAAATATGTACATAACTAGTATATATAAGTGATATGTACTGTATATGACATAATACAATAGTTTAAAATGATGTAAGTAGCATATAATGACATTGTTTCTCATTTCAAACGCTCTATATGCATAAACAGCTGGTAACTTAATAATATTTGGATTCTGTTAGGAAAATAACTCTCTGGCTTTAAACATGATTGGGTGACGTCTATAATATACTGGTATGTATTTTTGTTTTATTTGTGAGTATAAGTTACATTCAAAAATAAAATGATATTTATCTTCGAGAACATGGCAAACTGGGCAAACTCTATTACTAATATCAGTATTATTCCACCGTCCCGTCTTAATAAGTAATCATTGCGACGACAATCGTAACCTGCTTAGTGCAATTCTATACATCTCGAACTTCAAGTTTACCTGAAATGTAAATGCAAAAATAATATATGTATAGTCATCTGTGAAGTAGCAGCTTTAACTAGCGTGACATGTTATACACGAACCATTAAGCAATCAGAAAATGCTTTTGGAATATATGAGTTAATACTTTGTTTGAAAACCCTAACATACGGCGCATTCTGTTCAGAATAATGATTTTCAACCTCTGCTTGTATATGTTAACATATGTTTTGTACCATTATGAAAGATTTGCATTCAACCCCCAATGGAATGCCGACGTAAACTATAATAATATACTGACTGGTCTTGTTATTTTGGTGGAACTGGCGGAACGCTAAAAACATGCTGCCTTTTCACCGCGAATGTACCTGCGGTCCGAAATTAATTGTCACCATCTATATGTATTCGATTTTATCCAGGTTGATTCAAGAAAGTTGAACATACAGTATTGGAATACAATGTTTTAATTTATATCAGAGACAAATGTTGATACAAATTAACGGACCATTAGGACATTTGCTGAATATTTGCATAACGCATGTCTGTCCTAGTATTAGCATTCCTGCAAGCGTAACATATTACAAATACAAATAATATATTGGTTGTGTTCAAATGGTTATATATTAAACTGTCGATTAAAATTAAATTGTTGGTTATTTACAATATTCTTGTTACATGCAGGCACATAAGCGTATTGAATTCATTCTTAAGATACGTTATGGAACACACACTGTCATTTTGAAGTTGTACAAATCATTTTCTGCTAAACAGGAAAACCTTATATCTCGACTTTTACCTAGAAAGTGCCTGAATGTGATCTCTATTGCCTCAACAAAATAAGAATAAAAATAAAAGGTACAGGCCCACGCACTCAAACACACACGAAACAAAAGTACCTGTATCGTTCAAAATCATTTATCTGCTATAGATCGTTTCCGCTTGTTGGTGCTGCGTTTGCAATAAAACTGTGCATCTGCTTCATGGTTGATCGAGAATTGCGATAGTGCGTGCTTTTGTGACATTAGGCGTGAAATTATGTTGTTTTCGAGATCGATACACGGTATTGATGTGGCTAAATTTCTTGTCTTAGTGGAAACCGTTTGCTCCAAAGTGCCCGTAAACCCGTAAATAGGACATTTTACGTTCAATGAGTCTAGGACCAACTCTGCTGAATAAGCTTTGTTTCAAAGTATTATAATTCACGTGGAAAACAACAATATTGCATTCAATTAAACCCCTTATTCAATGCAAGATGAACTTATATAATGAAAATTATTGTTGATTATATATTTCTAGAACCGTTAAACACTCGCTGCAATCGCGGTTCAATGGACAACATTGTGAATTACAGGAATTATTTCAGCAACAAAATGTCCCAAAGACACGTTTTATAGCATAAATAAACCAAACAGATTGATTCCAGCAGCGCAGCATGATGTATGTAATTTCTTGTGAATTACTGAACACTTTTATATAACCAATTTTGTATTAAAAGCTTGTGACCTCGGGTTTATGTCGACGTGTACAATGCAATATTGAGATATTTAAACCGACATTCTGTTCTTGCGGCCCTGTTTAAATTGTATTTATAAAAGTGAACATGCACGTGAATTCTTTGTAAACACTGTGTTATGTTAGTATTAAAATTGAGACCAAAACATACTAGACATACCAATGCACTTTTTTGACATTGCAGTGTTGCTCTGTACTCTAATTTCCGGAAGTCTTGAACACTTAACACCGACTGTCTGTCGAAAGATAACATGGGGTGTAGTATGTTTATAGTTGTCATTGCTCTCGGTTATGAAGTCTGTTTGCATTCTGATGCACGAATGATACGTACAGAACTACATGTTCACTGACACTAGTAGCAAATGTCAGCATAATACGATATTTGTACATGCAAGCATGATTCCGAAACTCCTATTCAAAACGCCTACCTTTAACATTGCAATAAATACAAAAAATACATCGCATATCTATCGTACATGTAATACTGAGTGGTAAATATAATAAACTCATACCATGGTCAACTAAATATATACAAAGCGAAACTCCAGCTGCGACAGCAGGAGTGAACTCTTATTAGCAGCCCGAGGTCTTTTATTTATAGCAAGTGACCAGTTGCCAAAAACAATACACAGGACATCACAAAAACACATAACAAACACAAAACACACATGAATAAAACTGGGGTCACCGCCTTGGAACGGTCAATGCAAACCGGTTTATGTGCGGACGAACCTCACACTTGGCCCAGAATTATTCACAAAACCAGAAAAAAAACGCATTGTACCAACTGCTTTATAAGAAGATAGGTTAATCGATAATGTGAGTATAATCCAACAATGTGTGTGTCATTAATATACAAAAATAAAAGATATATAAAACAAAATTAAAGGTAAGTTTCTCCAAAATACTTATACATAGTGTTTAATTTATCATTGTATTGTATATAAATACCACATACTACTGGGGTAGTTATTACATACGTTATTTAATATTGGACTGAATAAATAGTTAATTATGTTAAGTTGACGGTAAATATAGCCTAAATGAAATATTTATTAACATTAATTACGTGTTGTAGTTTGTACGTATTGCTTACTTTTTAAATGCAATTCAAACTGTCTACGCCATTTGAACAATCAACTCCTAAATAACACGTAAACATATGAAACAATTTAACATATATACGAAGCTGATATTAGTGTCTTGTCATTAAAGTATAATTTAAGTACAATATTCATTTACGTTTGTCGAACTTCTGGCTTAAAACCTGATGGTCAGCGTATATAATTAACTGATAAAGTCTACACCTGTTACCTCTTAATTGCACAGTTAAAAGAGTGCATGAATATTTCCATATTTCGTGTGTTAAGCGGATGCACAATTAAGAGAGAATACTAGGTCAGTGTTGAATAAAGATACGTCTATTTAGTGAGGCTTAGAAAATTGAGCCAAGAGCCTTGGCGAGCGGTTCGCCAGTTCGTGCCGAGCAAATAAACTTATATTTAATGAACCCTTACCTGGTATTCTATTTATCCCATCATTTTCTGTCTTTACTTTAAAAATAAACGAAAGAAATACACTAAATAACAAGAAAAATATATAATGACGTCACTACAAACGACAAAATGATGTCATTATAATGCGCGTGTTTGCTGTATTCCACAGTGTGGAAATTCAGCTAAGTTTATCCCACGGGGTGTTATTTCGTCAGTGCAGGCTTGATGATGGAAAATATTATATGATAATATGGCTAAGATTATTTTAGTGTATGTACTTGTCTCAGATTGTCTTCAATCCAAGAAAAGTTATACGAAAGCTTTTTAAATTTACGTTGACATGTTCAATATACATGTGCAGTGCATTCTAAATTGTTCCAAGTAGAAAACAAAACCAAACCTACTGCATTTACGTTACACATTCGATTATAAACAACGTCGGTATACATTTCTAGCTAGACCTTCGCTTAATCAGCTATAACATTTGTATTTTTAGCCCGATTTTCTCCAAACTTTTCAAGAACACAAAATAATATATAAGACTTCGATGTAATTAATTTCCTTTATCTAAAATTTTGTTTTCATACAAAACTTCACAAGAATAGAAAATATATCAAAACAAAAATTTGCAAAAATGCGAAAACGAACTTTCAATTTCACTGTTAAAAAGTAGGAGCAAATACATTCGTTATTTTTCTTTTATTTTGAGTTAAAATCGTCAAAATAATGTTTTAATAAATTTCAATATAAATAAAGAGAAATGTATCTTATAAAAATTACTCAATACCTAATGCGGCCTCGTACATACCAATGGCGCGCACTGGTCCTGCGTACTGCACAGTAACACTTTCCAGGCTTTGCCACTAACATTTTAAACTCCTCCCTAACTATTGTTACTATTGTTGGATTTGTCTTCCAAAGTAAACTTATTTGCTTGATTGCAAGTACATTAAAATGAAGAGAGCGGTTTTGTCGTTAGTGACCCGGAACTACCCAATTAATAGTATCACGTGCTTATGTGTGTAAAATATGTTATACGTTAATCACGTGATATCCAAATACAACGATTGGATAAAATTGCACATTAATTGGCACATTGTTGACATTTGTGGAAACTTCAGTTCTTCATTGTGGGATGGTGTTATGCATAAAATAATCGATTTAAATGTTTTGTTGGTTGGAGTGTCATTGTTAAACACTTTGATTATAAATTGCATCGAATTTCTACGTTCACCTCGATTTTCTCGTGCAATTATTAGTTTTTATACCCGAGAGCACGAGAAAATATAAATGATCGCTGAAGTGTTCAATTTTTATCATACCTATGGAAATAGACGCTTCCACAAATGTCAATCATATTCAAATTACTCTGTAATGTTATCCAATCATCATACTTGAATATCACGTGTTTAGCGGTTAAACTATTTCATACAAAAGAAATCGTGCATAATGTTTGTGGTATTCAAATGAGCACGTGGTAATGTTTGTGATTTTCGATGAATGGAAATTAATCCTTGAACAATGGCTGGGGAGGAGTTTAAACTATTCGTGGCAAATCCCGGATCAGTCTATTGTGTATGATGGGGCTTAGCAAATTTGAAACCGATGCGATTTGTCTTTTTTGAGAAAACCACATTCAAAAAAGGTACATTTGGAAGTGACTATGGGTGTACATATTAGTTTCCTTTCGTCATATTTTATTAGCTAAATAACCGATTGTTTTGGTTCTCATTAAAACAAGCAGTTGTTAATGCATGTCATAAATGAAACTATTCCTAACACAAAAGGCATGTCGATTGCACTGTTTGTTAAACGTCGTTGACAGTTTCCAGACTAGAAAGACCAACGTTTCACTGATCCTGTCTAGCAATTACGTAAAACAGATTCGTATAGATCACTTCAAACAGACGTATATGTTTGTCGTATATGTCGGTTTACCTGTAAGCATATAATTAAGTATACATCGGTTTGCCTGTACAATAGCAAGAGTATAGGCTTGGCTTGATACTTCATACATAGTTCTTACGCTTTTTTCAGGACATGACCTGCTTTTTACTTCCATTGCAGTTATGATAACATATACTTTTTCGTTAGGCTAAAATTGAAACTACAAACATGGCAGAGCACAGGTGAAGCCACATTTACTACATTGGGTTAACCCGTGTGTTTTTGTGAACTGTACGTCCGTTGTTAAACAAACTCGTACGGTTTGAAAGTAATTTTTGTAATATAATGTTTCAGCTTTTAATGAATTTTGTATATACGAGGATTCTGACATTTCTAATGACGAATTGACAAACTTCAATGAAAGACTGAAACACTGCTGGAGATTTGCGTCAATGAACTGATCCATTGGCAAGATTTTAAACAACGTGGACGTTAAATTCTCCCAGAGTATTGGCTACCACACGATCCTATTATTTCATTGTCAATGTCAAATTGCAAAAATTCCGTATCATAAAAAACACAACTTACCAGGTCTGCAGATTCGCTTTATTCACGTATTAACGCATCCATAGACCAATCAGCAGTTCGCGTTTTGTGTCCAAATCAGTGGCCCTTTTGTCATCCAATGTGTCTAAGGAGTTAGGTAATGAGTCTGTGGCAGTTTTAGTAGTCTCGTCTTGAAATAAGCGTTTTCTGAAAATCTATTGTTGGTTTTTTATTTTGACATTCTTGTCGATTCAGTGTCTGTAACAAACGTATGTAGTTCTGTAAGTTCATTGCTGATTCTGTGCAATCGGATAAACTTAAATCTACGATTGTTCGCTGTATTTTTTCGGATCGTTCCAATATGTTTATAGCCGTAATATACAAACTATGCCTGCAATGTTTTGTTTTCAGCAGAAAGTACCTGCATTTCAATATATCGTAGATCATTTCGTTAATTTACAATAACGTACAGAGAAATACATTGTGTATGTCACTGATTGCAAATAGAAGATCTACCATAATGAATACCTTAAGTTTACGGGATATCCGATTTATATGATGTACATATTTCTTACAATGTTATAACTGGCAAGATGCAGTGAGTTGACCACGGAGAAATAAAATAATTTAATAATTTAAATTTAAGTTACATTGAGAAGAATTAAAATGCAGCAGCTCTCTCTCCTGATCTTCTGTATGTAGGCAATTGACATTTAACTTATTTTACGCATTAAATGTTATGTTATTGATGTTTCATATTTCTGATTCCGTTGTTTTTACAAATATATACATGTACTATTATCCATATCCATATAATCATGCAACATTGTATACATTACTTGTACATTCAGTTCATCCATATCATGTACTCGATCGAAATTTCACTTTGAACTTAGTACGACGACAGTCTGAAATTTTTTATGTAATATCTTTTTAATTACTGAAAGCTCTGCTAATGGTATATCATGTCCTAATACCCAGTTGAAAATCAATCCAGAACAGACAGCACGTTCCTCAATATGGCAAATCGGTCGTCATTTTTCTATTTTTGCACCTAATATCCGAACAGTAATTAACCACTAGGCTTATTAAATATTTTTCTAGAAATAATGCAAAAGCCTTCAGAAACTTAGCATCAATATTAACGAACATAAAACCGTAACATATATTCTATGTTTCAGTATTCCTTATCCCTGTTTTTGGAATTCATATAACATACTACAAGACATATTATGATTTGTATTTTAGAGCTGTAGTTAAATATTTGTTTGCAATAGCCCTGTGAAAGAATGTATTCGTAGGGAGCCACATCTGACTTTGTTCTGATTTCAAAGACATCTGTATGTTTTCTAACTGTGACTAATTTGCCAGTTTTGGACAGAACCATAATTCGCGACGAACGATAATGCGAAATTGATTAAATATTACATCATGTCCAAGGAATGAATGTACAGCGTGTTGCTCTGTAATGATCAGTAATTTTAATGCTGAGAAAGAGAAAGACCATAACCGATAGTAATTTATTCTTATAAAATTATGTCGGACTGTTATCTTTTGCACAGCTGAAAAAACTCTGATAAGCAATAGATTACAATATTTATATTTTTCTCGGGTTGCGTTCCCGGCTTTTGACACGCTCCTTAGCAATGTATTATATGCACCTGCGTGTCTGATTTATTCACTCAATTTGAGCCACTTAACATAACTGAGGGCGTGTCGTGGAAAACCCGGGCTTAATGCATCTGCGTAAAGTGTCGTCTTGGATCAATCTGTACAGTCTGCACAGAGACTACATCGAAACAGAAAATACCATAAAATCGAAAAGTGTCGTCCCGGATTAGCCTGTGCACTCCGCACAGGGTGATATGGGACGAGACTTTAAGCACATGCAGTAAGCCGGGTTTCCCACGACACGCCTCATATGATTTATCATCAAACGTATTTGACCTTATACCAGTTGTTGTATTGTAATACGCATTCTAAAACAATATGCTCTAGACACAGAATAAACGACAAAATTGTTTTAGTAATAAAAAGATAATAATTTAGTATGTTATGAATAATCACGTACATATAAAAGTGAACAGGTGGGCAATGTAAACGAATCAATCTCTGCTCACAATGCTGATCAATGTACATTACAGAAAATAAACTCACCAACACTCGATTATAAATTTGAGAATGTAGTGTAAAATACAATATACTAATGTTAAAGCCGAAGCGTCAATGATGACATTGAGCATAACCTGCTCCGATTAGATTGCACTGAAGCACTGATCTATTCGCATCCATCATTATGTAGTCGCTTAAAGCACACAATATATTTCCGGTTATTTACAAGCTCAAAATGAGACAATCAAAGGTGTGGGGTTTTCACACTGCACACAAAATTGAACTTGTTCATATAGGTTAGATACCAGTAAATCATTGTGTATCTCTCCGTGGTCCATTTGAAAGTAGTGCCTGTTACTAAAGAGTTCCTCTTCTCCTCTGGCATAAAAGCCATTTAGGAATCTCAGACATGCCTTTTGTGGTTATTTCTGATATCCTATGCGTGTCTGCAACATTTTGGTGCATTTCATTGGAGGCTAACTTGAAAGGTGAACTTTTGGGGAGTGTTTACTGTGGTATGGGGCTTTTGTCGAAATATGACTGCCGAAAACTTGTTTTCTACCCGTGCCTGCATTCAAGTGAGAGGCATTTTCTTAGAAGTAAAATGACATATCTTTTTTATTGCAAATTATGGAAGAGGACAGATTGATCTTTAAATTGATATCAGGCTTGCACAATCTGAAATAAAGGAAATGAGTGGAAAGTTTGCCGTTTTATAACGGGAATTGGAATTACTGGTATCCTACCTACACGGTATTGTAAACGTATATTGGGTGTCAAAAGACAAACCCAAAATGATTTCGTTTACGGAGAATTGGAGCGACATACAATACTTGCAGACCGATACTTAAAAATTGTAAAATATAGGTTCAAAATCGTAGTAAGTAACGAATTAAATATATTAAAATTACTTACAACATGATAAAACTTGATTTCGAATTGACACATACTGAGAAACTTTGGGTGAGTTCATTTTATCTATTACAGTCCAATTTAGAGTTTCGCGAAGTATGGTTACTACAAGTCAAGGTGTTCAAAAACGAAATGTATCTAGCATTATCTAGACATATAATCAAATATTCTTTTTTGTCAATATATCAATGCAAGATTAACGGCATCTAGTTTTGTTATATAGATCTAAACTGTACGCCTCAAAATTGTGTGAAACGAATAATATCGCAATTATCTTTGTAAACTCCAAGTATCATCTCATCGTCTAATGGTAGAATCAGGCAGATGGCAAAAACTTACTGCTAGTCCATAATTATAATGATAGCAAATGAACTCATTGTCAAAAAATAACGACGAATTTCATTTTGTTTGGAACGCCAATTATCAATAGACATGAGAAAGAAGCGTATTAATAAAATTGCAATACCTATTACGCGTTAAAGTCAAAGAACAAACAAGATAATTTTATTTACACATTACTGCTATATGTTAACGTACTTTATTAATGTGTTCCTTTCTTGTTGACAATTGCCATATGTATTAGGTAGTATTACTGTATATTTTATATTTGTGTTGTATGTTATTATGTGTGTTTTTGATATACTTCATATATCGTATAATGATTGTGTTCTAGTACGTATTGCATGCGTCTTATTATGTCTATATGTATATTCATTACAAGTCCGAATATGATCTATATTCTATATACAGCCACTTTTGGTTCAATAATGTCTGTTTTAGCCATGTATTGAATTATTTTTTATGTCTGTTGTTTATTATACTTCAAATATTGTATATTGCTTTTTTTCTAATAAGTATTTCATACGTCTTATTTTGCTTATACATATTTTGCATTGTATCATTTTAAATCCAAATATGTTCTCTATGTAGTTTCCTTTTTGGTACTGTCTATATATGTCAAGTATTAAATATATTTGTTCTATATTTCGTTTCGATAGGGCCTGTTGTTGTTTATTAAATGTGTGAAAAGTTATTATATTCATACTAACACTAATACTTATAATAGTAAGTTTTATTATGAGTTTATTATTATAATATTAATTATTATTAGCTTTAGATACCGCTTCTACTTCGCTACAGTGTATACATATGAATGTTGTGTAAATATATTTATGTATCTTTTATGAGTGCATATGTTGTCCTCAAGTGCCATATATGGCGTATTGGATTGAAATAAAATACATCTCTCTATATCATTTAGAAACTAATTGTTGTTTGGCTACATAGATAACGTTGAACATATAACCAAAACCATTTGTAGCGAATTATTTTTTGAGTTAATTAGAGGACTGTATTTTAATCCCCACACTGGAAATTTGATTATTTAAAACAACTAGAAAGTAAACTGTTATTTCCAAATTATTTTGTAAATTTAATTTAACTGAATATCCACAACTGTATAGCTTGAATAAATCCCGTCACACAATACACAATTTGTTACTGTCCAAATTCCAAATGGTTTATGTTATGTCTTTAAAGCTTATATGCTTCTCCTTATATAGTCTCTGATCCCGATATATTTGTATTCCTCGTGGCCCTCGTGGTTCCCGTAGCTCCGTCGCTCCGTCGCTCCGTTGCACGTTATTCTTGCAGACTACATTAAATTCCTCGTGCTTCCCGTAGCTCCATTGCACCGTTACTAATTCGCTCCGATATTGTATTTTATTAACTCCGCCGGCTAGGCACAATAGGATTAATAAATATAAAATCAAAGTAAACAATTTACAAGTAAACAAAAGCAGTTAATTCAAGCACAAAACAAAATATATCTCGTTCACGACATTCCCGCCGAGAAAAATAGTATGTGAATAATTATTCAGTTAATGTTAATTACATATTAATTTCATATACACTAGTTCGTTTAACGCACACAAATACGCAATATCTACACGACTAAATTCTGCAGACATTCCTTTATCCGTGTTCTTGCGATGTCAGCAGCCGTGCGTTGAGGTCTTGGACTACGCGTTGAAACTTCCTGTCTTTTTGGCTTGCTGTTTTGAACGGAGTCCTCTGATACTTCTATAGGATAGAGTAAGTTCAGAGGCCGACCAATCACACGTCCAGATTGAATTTCAACTTTCGCTGATCGTATTTGTCCATCTCTGCTTTTTACTAATGAAACAATTTTACCAACTTTCCAGCATCCTCGTGGAATGTCATCTTTGATAAGAAGTACGTGTCCAATCTTAGGTGTAAACAACTGTTTCCTTTAGAATTGATGTTTGCTTGACAACGTTCTCGAAGACAAATATTCGTTTCTCCATATTTTCGTTTCTCCATATTTTCCAGAATTCATTCAACAACTTCTGTCCTTTATTCCACATTTGTAGACGTTTTTGTTCTGATCTTTCATCAGGATTTATTCTTCATCATCGTCACAGTTTGCTACAGGAATTCCAATTTTAGGATTGAACACAAGAAAATGCGCTGGGGTTATTGTTATAACATAATTTATATCTTCGCGTACGTACACAAATGGTCTTGAATTAATAACCGACTCCACTTCTTTGATGATGGTGTGCATCTGAACTTCTGCAAGAAGTTTGCGACCTAACGTCTTTCTTAAAGAACGTTTCACTAATCCCACCAGCCTTTCATATAATCCCCCATCCATGGGGCATATTCAATGATAAAGCTCCATTTTATTCCCCTTTCCGATGCATACGTTTGTACGTCATTCGGACTTCGAAATATTTTTCCAAATCAAGTCCACAGTGTCACTCGCTAACTTGAACTATAGTGCATTGTCGCTAATTATAACTTCCGGTGTTCCTCTGCAAGCTATGAACCGACGTAATCCCATTAAAAAAGCACTTGTAGAGAGGTCGTGCATAAGCTCCAAATAAAGCGCACGAGTTATCAAACATGTCAATAAGCAAATCCACCCCTTGTTTGCTCCGTCGGATCCTCTCACATACCATGGTCCAAAAGAATCTACACCAACTTTGGAGAACGGAGCCGATTCCGTCACTCGCTCCACCGGTAACGGAGCTATTGAAGGTAGCTTTTCAGTTCCGCCTTCATGTCGGCGGCAAATTAAACACTGTCCTATAACACTCTTCACAATAGAACGTCCACTTGGAATCCAGAACTCCTGACGGACAGCACTTAAAGTTTGTGATACACCACTATGTAAAAACTTCTCTATGTATTTTGTCAATCAGTAAATGAGTGAATCGGTCCTGTTTTGGTAGGATGGTAGGTTTTCTGGCAGATTCAGTGAGATTTGCGTTTATCAGTTTTCCGCTGCATCTCAATAGACCTGACTCGTCTAAATACAGGCCTAACTGTCGCTGCAAGTTATTTGATTTGTTGCCTGAAATTGCCTGGAATACATCGCTAAAATGCTTTTTCTGAATATGTTTTATCCAGATTTCTTCTGCCTCATTGCGTTCTTGATTTGATAACACACTATTTTCACAATTGTTCTTTTGAGTCTGTTGATAAATTGTAGAACGAGTGCTGTAACTCTAATCAGCTTCGATACTGATGAGTAACTTTCACTCTCTATTTCAAACGGTGAATATTATTTTCACCATGTTAGTGTTCGATTGAACCTCGTTGACATTTTGTAACCATTCATTGCAATGTTTTGAAAGCCATTCTGGCCCAAACCACCGTCTGGTTAGATTATTTAATCGTTGTTCAGTTGCTCCTCTGCTCGCTAAACAGCTGGATTTTCACTGGTAGATATGTACCTAAACTCCGTGTTTTCACAATCTTTGATTTGTTTAACCCGATTTGATACGAACACAGGCAGTGCATTTTCAGAAGCAATCCAGTGTATAACGCATTGTGAGTCACTAAACACATACACCCTTTCAATTGGCAGTCCTAGATTGTCTACCACAAAGTTGATGCATTTAACGCCAATTACATTGGAGCCATCAGCTCTAATTTTGGTATTGTCATTTTCTTTGTTGGAGCAAGTCTTTACTTTGAAAATAGAAGATCAGCCTTTGCGCAACAGGTAGATTCTTGGTGCAAGTACTGAGTGGCTGCATAAGCTCTTGTAGAGGCATCACAGTAACACACCAACTTGTAATGCAATGCAACTAGGTATTTGCTTCTGCGAGATATCCTACAAATCTTGTTTGATTTCACGTCATTCGTCGGCATCAGTCATATCAAGGACATCATCCCATTGTTTGTTTTTATTCCAAAGTTGTTGCATTAGCATCTTGCCACGCAAAAGAGCTGGAGAGAAGAGGCCTAACGGATCAAATGCAGAAGCTAACTGCTTGAATATATTTATTTTGGTGGGCAGCAGATTAACATTCCATTCTGGTGGTTGTTTTACCGACACTGTATCCTGCTTTGTATTCCAAGTATGTCCAAGCACTTTGATAGTCTCTGACGCCGACCTATCGTTTTCAGATATTAATATGTTTACCACATAGCTGTTTGTTGACCATTCGCGATGATTCATAGAAGCTTTTTGAAATATTTCTTTGGCATTTCTGTACAGGTCTATGGCTTCTTTACTTGTGCGTGTTCCTGTAATGATATTATCCATATAAATGTCATTCTTCAGTTGATCAGCAATAGCACTTTGATATGAGTCCAGGTGATTCTCGATTGTGGCTCCCGGTATAAATTGACTTGATATCACTCCAAACGGAATTCGACAAAAGCGGTATTCTTGAATATTTTCTTCACTTACTGGGTTTGCACAGTTTCTTAGCCATAGAAATCTCGTTGCGTCTCTCTGGTCTTCTTGAACGCCTACTTGCAAGAATGCCTTTCCTATGTCTGCCATTATACCCACGTTAAGAGTGCGAAATCTCATAAGAATGCCGCCCAGATCATGCACCATTACCGGACCTCTATACAGACATTTATTTAAACTTTTGCTTTGTTTGGAAGTCTTGTCGGAGGCGTCATAAACTTCCCTCAATTTATTGGTTGTTTTCTGAGGAGTAATTACCGCATGGTGATGGAGATAGTGAACTACACGTTTTGCATTTCCTGCGTTCACGTTTTCAATTACTCCTGTAGATAGTTGATCCTGCATCACATAATCGTATTGCTCCATTAGATCTGGTTGACCTTTGAGTCTAGCAACAGTAGATTTTAGTCTACCCATTGCAAGACCCCGTTTTGTTGGTTACTCTGGGACATCTTCCTTCCATGGCACGAGGCTTCGAAGCGGCCTCCTTAAAACTTTCATGATTCTTGAAATTTTGCCAACGCTGTTTCATCGTCATTGTTTTTTGGGTTATCGGTGATACCAATCAATTCAACGGCCCAGAAATCTTCAATATCTGGCGGCTTATTCAACGCTTTATCCACTGAAGTGAAGACACCACACTGTTGCAGATTTAACGTGTAGAATATAATTAACATACTGGACTCGTTTCTGTCACTATCAATTTCTGTTGTACCACCAGACACAATCCACCATAATTTAGAACTGAGCAGATATAGTCCAGTGTTTAGCTCAAGGTTTGGGGGTAACACAATGTCTAGATAATAGTCATTCCCAATTAGCAAGTCCACTGTTCAAAAATCCTTTTTGTTTGGTATTGTGTCAGCCAGATCTATACTTTTCAAAATGTGTTGTGCATCTTCAAACCGATTCACATTACAGCTTTTCTTTGTATCGTACCTGTTATATCAGGAACAATATTGGCGTTGAGTGTCAAATAGTTTCCATTTTTCCATTTCAAATTCAATTGCGTAGACGGTGTTTTGATGACCTTGGCCTTGCTGCTTCCAACGGTCGCAAACTTTTTTTTTGTTGGCCATGCTTAAGACCGAGTTTCCCCGCTAAGTGTTTGACACATATGTTCTTTGTGACCCATAATCTAAAAGGAGTCGTCTCTCTGTACTATTAGCGGTGTCAGGATTTTTTACCACCGTCTTGGCCGTCTCCATAAGCACGACCTCACCAGGCGACACAAGAGCATTTTCCTGGCTATATTCAATTACATTTTATTGAGCTTTAATTTCTTGTCTGCTCTTTGCCAGTGAACTTGTTCGGACATAAATTTTCTGTGGTACGCATCCTTTTGGCAACGATAAGCACACACTTTGTTTCGTCTGCACTCATCCATTTTATGTCCAATCTTCAGGCCTTTTAAACAGGAATCTTTCAACAATTTTTTCCTTTTAGCGATTGTTTTGAATTTCATACACTCATCGCTCCAATGATGAGCAGCACAATATCTGCATTTGTGTGCATAATTATTTTCAGATGTAGAAACAAGAGTCTCTGCTGAAACACGTCTTTCAGACGGGGCATTGTTGTACACATATTTTTCATTTTGCTTTGGTTTTTTATTGAACACATCTCTGTTATTTTTCTTCACACCCGCAGCAATACTTGAGGGCTCCGCTTGTTCAGAACGTCCACGCGCAGCAATATATGTTCGCAAAAGTTCACGAATTTCCTTCACAGTCCATTCATGAGTATTACCCTTTTGCAGTTCAAGATGTAGAAGAACTTCTCTGGATATTTTCGACTTTATCATCGACACAAACATGTTCACACCTGGACATCGAAGATGTTTTTCAAAGGTGTCCAAGAACTCGCGTAAATCTTCAGTTTTGTTATTTTGTTCATCATTGAGTTACAGTGAATTTCAATTTGTTCCTGCTTCTTGCCGGACCGTTCTTGTAGCATCGAAATTGCTATTGAATAATTTTTATTGCACAACGTCAACCCAGATATCGTCGCTTTTGCTTTGCCATTTAACTTGCTGTGTAGGTAGCTGAATTTTGCAATTTCTGATAATGTTGCTTTTTTGTGAATTGTGCATTCAAAAGAGTCCCAAAATTCAGACCACAATAATTTGTCACCACTAAATGATTTCAGCTCTAGTTTAGGTAACTTGACGGATGTCGAGTGTTCGCTAGGTTTACTCAATCGGTCCATCATTTCATGATGTTGTGTATTTGATTTCCTAAGACCTTTTGTTGCCGTAGGTTCTGTCGTTCTGTAAACTCTTCCTGTCGTGCACTTTGCTCGAGCATGAAGGATTGAATTTGTTGCTTCAGTGCACTTAATTGTTCGTCTTGTTTTACACCTTTCGGTTCTGTCGGGTCTGTTTCCCACTTTAATTGTTGTACAAACTGCTCCAGTTTTAGAAAGCATTCCATCGCGTGATCGCATAAGCTGAAATCCTCGTCCATTATTTGGTCAATTTCTTCTGAATCAATGTCTTCAAAACTTGTTACATACTTTTCACTCTAGATCTCCAGTTTTCCACTGTATGTACGTAACACTTTGATACACGAATTTGCTTTCACTATTACTTTTTTTTATTTACTGCTGATACGTCTTGTTGTAATATTTCCGTACAACAAGATAATTTTTTTTTTTTATGTCCTTTTCAATGCAGTTCCTATATTGTGTTTGAACACCTTTTATGTATTTTATCGAAGAAATTTTGTTTATTTTATTTTATCACGCATCTCTTTGTAATTCTATTTAACTAAAACTTATTTCGATTTGTTTTTCTCACTGTTTTTAACGGATTAAGTCGGCACGTAGCTTTATACGCCCGGCATATCCATTTGTCCCGGCATATCCCTTTGTCACTAATTTATTTCCACTGACACATCAAATCACATTTAATGTTCAGTACACATTTTATTTCACCACATAATCATATTTTCTTTCACTGCAATCCATCCGGTTCGCGGGACCAAACAATGTAGCGAATTATTTTTTGAGTTAATTAGAGGACTGTTGTTTAATCCCCACACTAGAAATTTGATTATTTAAAACAACTAGAAAGTAAACTGTTATTTCCAATATATGTTGTACAATTAATTAAACTGAATATCCACAACTGTATAGCTTGAATAAATCCAGTCACACAATACACAAGTTGTTACTGTCCAAATTCCAAACGTTTATGTTGTCTTTAATGGCCGGTTGTTCAGCTAAACCCGTTTGAGACGGATCATATAAACCTCGGTTTATCCAATAAATAAGCCGTCTCAAATCGAGTTGCTCAACTTTTCGTAGTTGAGCGCTTAGTTGTTCCGAGGATAAGTCCGTTTGCTCAGCTTAAAGCGTATATATGCTTGTGTGATTCAAGTTTATATTCGGTCTAATGCTTAATATAAATTTGTTTTCGTGTCCCAAAACCTTATGGAAATTGCATCACATTTTGGTGTTGATAATAATAGTGTTGATAATTCATTTTAGTTATATAAAAATTAATATTACTTTTTTGCCGTAATTTATTTCTCTGACAAATATTAAATATTCAAGTCAATAACAGACAATGCGCACAACACAAGTAAGTGTTCTTTTTATTCTAAATACGAGTACAACAGTAAAATAATATGTAAAAGTAGTTTATTTCATTCGCCTTCGTTATTGTTAGAAGTAACATAGAGTTTGAAGGTCTGCATTATTTAAAAAATAATCCAAATATTACTCGTTCCATTGATTGATAGTAGTTTATTTTCTGGGAATAATTCTCTAGCTGGACTATCTGCATGCAGTATTTACCATATTAGTTTTCAAATCTTGTCGTTTGTACGGCAAGCAATTTGTGATGTTAAGTGTAATTTCGTATAAAACTGTAATTGTGTTAAACTCATAGTATGTTAAACACGCCGAGGAAATTATTTTAAAAATAACAATTAGTCAGTATTTGGACATCTGTCTATTGATGTAATATGACCTGTTTTGTTTATGTACATACTATTTAATATAAGGTATTTGTTTTGATTACAAACATATCTGTGCTAATTAAATATGGGTTGGCATATAAGAAACAACACAATACTATGGTGTACCTTGATGTTTTTATTTTCACTCAGTACTTAACAAAGTGGACATAACGCATTTCTATGATCAACCTGTATAATGTAATTTTACCTTGGATTTTTCTTGAAATAATGTTATACAACAACAACAACTACTACTACTACTACTACTACTACTACTACTACTACTACTATTACTTCTACTACTACTTCTGCTACCAATACTACCCCTACTTCTAATACTACTAATATTACAACAACTACTAGTATTAAATTGTACTACTACTATTACTACTACCACATTAGCCGCTTTAATCGCGAAGGTTAACAACTCGATTTCACAATAAGCCGCTTAAACGACGGCTTAAAAGAGCTGAACAACCGGCCATATAGCTTGTATGCTCGTCCTTATATAGTATCTGATCCCGATAAACGTGTATTCCTCGTGGTCCTCGTGGTTCCCTTAGCTCCGTCGCTCCGTTGCACGTTATTCTTGCAGACAACATTCAATTCCTCGTGCTCCCCGTAGCTCCGTTGCACCGTTACTAATTCGCTCCGCTATTGTTATTTTTATAAACTCCGCCGACTAGACACAATAGGATTAACAACTATAAAACCAACTTAAACGATTTACAAGTAAACAAAAGCAGTTAATAATTCACACACAAAACAAAATATAACTCGTTCACGACACCATTACAGCAGATATTAGTTGGATGGAAATAACTATTTAATGTACTGTGACGGCACGAACATCTATAGATACTTCTGTAGAATAAACTAAAGCATGCATAATAACCACTCCAGAAATACCGTCGACAGTCAGTCACAGGTTCCTGTTTACAAAGGCATATTTGAAGAAATGGGGAGCTGTTTGCTATTTCTTTACAGTGGTTCCTAGCTTATCAGTGCATACATTTAATGTATTTCTATAAAACACGTTCCAATAAGCAACAACATGTAAACACAAGTAGATGTAACGGGAATGCCACGAGAAAGGATAAGTGCACTTGCACTTGCTGTCATGTGAAGGTCTTTAAATTTCAAGCACACCAGTGCCAATAAGCTTGTTTAATGAGACAGTTCATTAGAATGCTTCCTCTTCTTCTATTATAACGATTTAAATATACTCAACAATTCAACCTTTACTTTTCCTAATTACCATCAAATAACATATTTCAATGTTCAGTATAATTAGCATCGTGCATTATAATTGACACCAGTGCCAATAAGCTTGTTTAATGAGACAGTTCATTAGAATGCTTCCTCTTCTTCTATTATAACGATTTAAATATACTCAACAATTCAACCTTTACTTTTCCTAATTACCATCAAATAACATATTTCAATGTTCAGTATAATTAGCATCGTGCATTATAATTGACTTGATACGGGTGTTATTTTTTTCTTATTTATATCTAAAAAGATGTGGGTTTTTTTTTTTAATTTGTTACGCAAACACAGACTTCACCAAGCACTTTTTATTAAATTATTCAACACGGAAGCTATTATTGATCATATCATATATAACTAGGGTTCAATGAATAAAAAAGTCTGCAAGGAACACAAATCAACAATACAATGCTTTACTGTGTTGTAACATGATTATGATTTTGTGAAAATCTTGACAAGAGAATCAAATGTCGATTTTTGTAGACAGATGATTTGTCATACTCTGTGACATGTTAATCTATTCATAATTTGTAATAAAATGTGTTTAATACCGTTATGCAAATATGACATTCACCGACCGATCGGCATGCATAAAAAGGCAAGTGTTTTATTGTTGTTTAAGTACTATTTCATACATGGAGAAATAGGCTTCATTCATTGAATTCATGAATACGTTAATAAATAGTTAATAGTTATATTTTCATTTGTTAATAGTTTAGTTGTTTAAAGCATACATTTTCTACAAACATCAAAAGTCTTCAATTTTAAATGGAATGTGGCTAAATGTTCTGTTTATTGCCTCAAAGAAATAAGAACCAAATCTACACGCCCGTGCCCTCAAGAACACACGAAACAAATACCGTTCACCCACCTGTATCGTTGAAAAGGTTTTATCTGCTATAGATCGTGTCCACTTGTTTCTGCAGCGTGTGCAATAAAACTGCGCATCTGCGTCATGGTTCATCTGTAAGAAACTACGATAGTGTGTGCTTTTGTGAAATTAGACACAAAAATTTGGTTTCTGAGACATATTAACTCGTTAATGTGGCTGACATTTAGTGGAAATGTTTGCTCTAAAGTTGTTAATACATGCACTGTTATGCACCGAATCGTTGATAAATGTTTAGTTAAAATGGCGTTGAATAGTACATGGACAAAACAAAAATATAATACAAGGTACAGCAAGACGTTTATTACAACTTTACAGGCCTAGTTTAAGGAATGTCTGATTTCTCCATCGGGTATTCCACTCTGTGTACAATATCTTATCATTATCTGCAATCATTTCTCTCAGCTGAATGACCAATGGCTGAGTGCACTGTTTTAATTTATCTCTACCACTGCAACAGTGAATTTATGTCAGCTGATAAGGGTCGCCACACTGGGATCACATCAGGGTGTCAATAAACAGGAGTACAAAACCACAGCTTGGGGGTGGGGGGGGGGGGCAGATAAAGAAAGATTAAACTAAGCCTTTACACCATCTAACTTTTCACTTGTGAACAATCAGGTGTTTACAATGATATATTTTAACAAAGATAAAAACATGAACATTTTTATGCTTTTTACAGTAAAGATGAAATTCGATTAAATTTTTTAACAAGACAAATCGATATTTAATAACTGTCAAATTGTTTCGGCTCATTTAATAGCAAATATTTTCAAGGTGCTCATTTCGCAATGTATAACAGGAGTATGTTTATTCCAAAACTAACTGATAATACCTCACAAATTCAATATTTCATTAAGTTATTGCACCCCTACAAATGCTATTTCCACTTATAATCCTGTATTTGCGTTTGTATACAAAGAATTGTGACACAATCGTTGCAATTACTGAATCAACAGTAAGTGTTTGACGTCAACGAGTACAGTGGAATATTGGCATATTTTGTTTTATTTTTTAGCATTCATAAGAGGGGCAAAATATGGAATACGATATGTATATATATACATGTACACGTTTTTTATTTACATAATCAAGTAACCTGTCTGTCTTTGTACCAGTTACTTATTCCATGACACTGAGGGAAGTTCATTAAATTGACCCTATTCGTAAGTTATGCAAACTTGAAACATGACAGACTAATGAACTTGTTCTTTACAGGAAAGAGTTTCTATGTACTCTAATTTCCAAGAAGATTACATTAAATCTCAAGCCAACTGTTAGTCTAAAGGTAACACTGGGTGTACTATGTGCAACATTTTTATTGGTTTCAGTTATGAAAGCCAATGCATAACACATTTGCTAATGATACAGTATTCCGCTGAAAAAAAACTGACAGCATAATTCGTGCAAACATGATTGTGCGAAGAACGCTTACCTTCATCATAAACAATAAATGAACATAAAACATATATTACATGCAACATATAAAACGCTGTGAAACACAATGATGACTATTAGCATGTCATCAAACTAAAACAGCTTCAGCGCGGAAGAACGTACCCACAACATTCGAAATACACACAACTAAATCTAGAAAGCAGAACTCCGTGTACCATCCAGTGGACATTATGATAAAAAAATGAGTGGGTACTTCTACGCCACAAACAATTCAGATTCAAATCTATATTAAATATTTAATACTGGACTGAACGTTTAGTAAATAATGGTATGCGAAACTTAACTACAGCCAAAATGCAATGTGTATATACATGTCTGATGTATTATTATTTGTGTTAATTACATACGTTCAAATGCAATTCAATCACGATATGAGCATTTCAGCATTTGGAGAACCAAATCCTAAATCATAATTGTACATATATGCGTACCTGATAATAGTGTGTTGTCATTAAAGTATAACTAAGGTACACTATTATTTCAAGTTTTCAAACATCTTGCTGAATACTTTTTTTGTATATTACTGACAAAAACTATAAGGAGAATCGTTTACATACCAATTGTCGTTTGTTGTCCAGTACGGAATAGAGTATATTAACATTTTGTGTGTGTTTAGCGGATGTGGAGTTTGTATATATAATATTGATAATCTCCTCACAGATATTGAGTACCTGTCTCTGTGTTTATTAAATCCGAGCCAGAATATATAGCAGCTTCCAAATCTGCGTCGACATGTATTGAATGTACACTAAAATAAGGATTGTCCTTCTACATTATGCCAGTAGTATGCAGAAACAAAACATAATCGCGCCAACTGCCATTAAATTCCACATTTGATTATTAACTGTCGATTATTAAGATTATTAATGTACTTTAATGTACTAGGCCATTTTTGGTCCGGCATGTGTCCAACAACTGCGGAATAAATGTAGATCAGTAAATATGTTAGTTTCGTTTGTCAGACGTTGGCATAAATTTGAAAATAATATCAACAAAACCAACAAACCAACACATGTTATTAGCTAATCAACCAAATTAAAACGATAACTTGTTAAACACGTGAAAAAAACTATTATTGTTTGTTTTTTTGTTAGGATTTTTCGCCGTTTGTAACAGTATTTCATTCATATCATGGCGGTCAGTGAACCTACTACCACTTTTCATGGGCATACTGAGCCGATCTAAGCGGTTTACCAGTACCAAGCGCACATACCTATGCCAGTAACTGAAATCTGCTCTACTTGAATTAAAGGTAGGGGGAGAATGGCCGTACAAATAATTGCATGACCAATCCCTACACATGTGATGTGGCCGATTCGATTGACAGTCCAGCGCTCTACCAACTGAGCTAGCCGGGCCCGGCGATTGTTCTGCTTGTAATACGTCTTAAACATGCAAGGGTATTTTCTAAGAAGACACCATATATATGGTGTCTTCTTAGAAAATACGCTTGCAAGATATATATATATACATCAACAAAACAACATACCGTTTGAACAACATGAATTTACTTTAGACATGATAAGACATTGTGACATTGTGACAACAAAATAAACGTTTCATAACAAAACAGCACATGGGCTTGACAAGATAGCATTCTTTAGTAACAGAATTACGCGCAATGTATGCAGCATAACACGGTATTTGGACAAATTGAAACGCTGTCTGAACAAATCAACACCATAAATTGACACAAAAACTCGTACACATAACAAAATAACATAATGTGTTGACAAAAACAAACTACTTTTCGACAAGACGAACATCTTCTTTAAATAATGACATAGTATATGTATGCACACAATGCTTGTATGTATATATAGTGAATACATAATTATGCCGACATATCCATAACTTTATCCTTGCTGTAAATATTGTGTCACTACAATTGTTGATGCATATTGATTGTATTTTGGGCCGGAGGCCTTACGATACTAATAATAAAGAAAAGAAAATAGTGGTTGCTAATAATGAGGCACTTTCTGGACAAATCAACACCACGCGTTGACAAAACAACTCGCGTGCAATATATAATAGCATATTGTTCTGATAAAAATACATTATTATTGGACAAGATGACTAATCTTGAATTAATAACTCAGCATTTAGACATGATAAGACAGCGTCTGAACAAATCAACAACATACGTGTACAACTTTTAAACATGACATAATAACGCACTACACTGACAAAAACACACGATGCACTAACATGTTAACTTGCTCTCTTGACAAGATCAAACGGCATTTTAACATAACAACACAACCATTTGACATACCAAGTCACATTGCATACAAGTTGCATTTACATAACAACACGTGTACATAACATAATAACACATGAGAAATACAAACTCACATTATGAGTAGACAAGATGAACTGATATACAGACAAGACAACATTGAAGTTTGAAATAAGAACATACATATGTATACTGCTAACATAACAGCACAACCGATGACAACATAAGTCGACAAAGTCCGTCCCGGCGTTCCATAGAGAGTCCTGTCAATTGCTTTGTTATACTGCGCTATTCGCTACGTTTAAACTACGATACACCACGCCTCACTCTCGTTATTGTTACGCTAGCTGCGCTAAGTACTGCGCAACGCTACGTAATGACACGTTGTGGTACATTGTCAAATGTAACGTAGCGTAGCGATAGCGCAGTAACTATGTTGTACATCGAGGCGCCGCGTAGTAAACATTGATGACAACTTGGCAGAACTTGAGTGTCAATTATGTACTAAAACTCTAGCAACGTCTAGGTTTTGTGTCCAAATAAGTGCCGGTATTGCAATCCTGTTTGTCAGATAAGTCTGTGAATATATAAAGGTCTTGTCTTAAAATAAGCAGGTTAGGAAATGTCTGTTTCTTTATTTTGAATAAAAATCAAATAAAAATCGATTTTGAAGAGAAAAACTGGCTATTATAGCAATGAGATGTATGCCTGTATCTTATAAATCTATTTTGCCACGTCAGCTTTGAAACTAGTATATGACATTTTTGAAGTGACAAACAACAGTTTTCTAATTATGAATTATTATAATTATCTTTCTATGAAAGAACATTTCGTAATATTATTGCGTTTTTACAAAATACATTCCGTAGTTATGATATAAAAAAACAAGCGTGTCCTTACACTTTAAGGGCACCGTAAAAAGTAATCGAATTTGATTTGGTAAAAAATGCATGTAATTGACCTACCCATAAATGCATTTTCATAAATGTGTCTTCTTTTTTTCCAGAAAATAAAACAGTATTGCTTATTATACAGACACAATATCGTAATTCTGACCGATGAATCATGAAGCAGATGTGCAGATTTATTGCACACACATCACCAGCAGTGGAAGTTATCTACAGCAGATAAAACATTTTGACGATGCAGGTAGATAGACAGTATTTTTGTATCGTGTGTGTTTGAGTGCGTGGGCGTGTACCTTTCATTTTCATTTTATTTGTTTAGGGCAACTAGTGCGACAGTTTCATAACTTATCCGATGAATCTATCGAATGACTGGCGAATGTTCCTGTATGTAACGAGAAGTACATAACCAACAATAAACGTTCAGTCGGCCAGTCTCATACATAGTCAGTTGAACATAACCAGTATATTCGTTTTATGTGTAATGTTCTACGCTTGGAAGAAGGCGAATGATACGAATGGAATGCGTTATGCAAACATTAAGCAAATGACCTGATAGTCCGTACATTCGTATCAAAATCTTTCTCTGATAAAAATCAAGACGTTTTTGTTCAATTTCAAATATACTCGTCCGTTGGGAACTCTTTTGATATTGAAAATTAAACAAAAATGATGCGTTTTCGAACATGTGCAACTTTTTTTCTACGCACGTTCTTCCAGTTTTCCATGTCTGCAAAATCCAGCTGTTATAAGGTTACACAGTGCATTCGCGCTAACTAAAGACTACCGCGCCTACTGTTATTATAAACATCAATGTATTCCATCTGTAAAATAACGATTCCAATATGTTCAGTGCCAGTTTCTCGATCGAACGGCACACGTGTGGGCCAGACTAAACAATATACATCATCATAATAAGCATCGAAATTGCTATCGGCATTATTAACATCAATGAATAATCATCGATGCAAATATTATGTAGCTTTTAATCGAGATGAAGTAAGAGAAAAGAAGTTTGACACTGTAATTGTTTATTCTTAATTGAATTGGTGCTTTGTCACGTACATTATTTAAGTACAAGGTCGTGTATCTGGAAGAAAAAGGTGGAGTTTAATTTTCAGATTTAACTGCTGTCCAATAATATAGGTTCAGCCTTTAAAAGCGTTCTTTGTCAATCATTGTTTGAGGTGTATGTTGTTCTTTCATTAGCTAAAGTACATGTAATGGGACTGGGTTCAAATTCTTCAATAGTCATTTTTACGGCAATGAGGCTACGTACAACGTCTTCATCGCACTAATAGCGCTGCACCTTCCTTAGCTAATTCAGGATGAATGCTGCTCCAAAAGGGGGGGGGGGGGGGGCTCGGTTTCCTGGACGCCGCAGTAACATATTCTACTATAACTTCTTCGACATAGGCGCCGGCTTATGTCACAGCTTGTTTTAGATTTGACAGCATTTACAAACAACTTGTTTAACATGTTACAATACCATTCGCGGGAATTGGGTATCAACGGATTATACATACTGCGCAAATATCATATGGATTGCTTATTATTAAAAAAAAGCATCTATGGTGACTTCAATTGTATCGTATATTTTGAGAAATTGCATTTGCTTACAATAAAAATACTTGATTGCACGCGTTACTTCTAATTGTATAGAATTATTTTCCAGTAAGATATAAACACTTTGGTAAATTCAGAAAGGTCGCGAAACACACTCATTTTAACAGAAAGAGCCACCACGGTCCTTGTGTAACGAAGTGTCACCATAGTGCCATCACGAACACGAAATTAAACCTACAATACGAAATTAAAACAAACGTTCTGTGTAAATAAACACCCCAATATTTTTCTTGAACACCAACGATTGTGTTAAGAGAATTATCAATGATGACATTTACACGTGGATATCAGTCTGTTTGGTGTAAATTAGAATTATATGTTAGCACATGCACAGTAATATTATTTTTCTTTGATGCTGTATCGTTGAATGTACCTTACAAAATTGTAAATAAAACCACTCAATATCCGTGTACTTAATATAACATCATTCAATGGAAAAGTAAGTGTCATTATTTCCGAAGTTTCATTGTAATAAATACTATTCGTGGTTACCGCTCAGAACATATTAATGTGTTTCACAAATCCCTATATTAAAAACATAGTATTGTGCGATGTTAATCGTGGAAAATTATCAGTGAGGTCCACGATATCGTTTCCATTAGTCGTAGGTGTGTAATTAATCCATATCTTGATTACCTGCGTTGCACCTGATAATTCATCATATTGATAACGTTTTGAATTTGACATCGCCATGCAATTGATATTGTGCTAGTAGCTACAATATACGTTGATAGCATATTCATACACTAAGGTGTTATCGCAAATGTACTGTGGGGATTATTAAAATACAATATTATTTATTTAAATACAATTGCCTATACTGGATGTTGATATATCCTATGAAGGATAGTAATTATCTGAACACGTTCGTTTTAAATTTTGTTTGGTCAAAACGTTTGGAAGAAACAATAACATTTAATATTGTTCTAGTCGGTTTTAGGATGGACAAGCATGGTCAGTTTTGTAGGAGTTGGTTTACTATGTTGATTTTGTTAACACAATACATTTTATAACATGGGTCTGTATCTACATTTGTAATAACGAAGCGGTAGTGTATACGTATAATATAGATTATTATCATTGCTATTATTAGCATTATTATTATTATTATTATTATTATTATTATTATTATTATTATTATTATTATTATTATTACTAACAAATGATACGAATATCAAATACTCATTAATATATTTTTGAATATATTGTACATATGTACATGTAATACAAAAGGCGTGAAAATAATAGTTGTTACAGATAGATGCATTTTTTTCACAAATATAGAATATATAACAATTTCCTTTATAGTGTAAAATCAAGACAATGCACAGTTGTCAAACTTTTCTACATATATACCAATGACATTATGTGACATAATCAAAATCATTGAGCTTCAAAAATGATTCCGTTGCATCCATTTAGGATCAGCTTATTTTACAAAGTATTGTGGATATCAGATAACGTCCCTGAATTTATACTTTGCTTTCAAAATCTTTAAAATGTGACCAATAATTTGATTAATAATTCACATTAAAGATCATTCTTCGTACTTGTTTAAAATCTTGCAAACATAAATACAACATTTTGTTAAGCCAAATATGTAATACAATATACACGGACATTTCAACTTATGATGAGTAGTTGTATGTCAAATATAAGAAAAAAATAATAAAGGCACAAGTATTCCCAGCTTTAACTCAGTATTTTAAAATTTATTTATTGTAATTTTCCTGAAGGTTTTCGGTTTACTATTCCAAGTATGTCTGTTAAGCATTGCCTTCAATAACCCGTATTCCTACTTTTATTATTTAATTTGAGTTCATTAAAATACCTTTTTTACTTTGAATGTTGGACATAAGTAATGACTTACAGACACAATTCTATAACTAACATATATTTAACTAGATATATATCTGATGGGTGTGCATCTGGAATTTCAAAGCTTGATCACAATTAAACACGCGTCATTGCTCTTCCTATCCGTATATTTATATTCAAAATAAACTTACAAATTAAAACAAAATAAACAGTTTTAATAATGTGACCATTAGTGGTTTATTCTAAGCGTTTAGTTATTAGTTAAGAACTATACGTACAACCTTAGTAATTAACTTCAGGTGATTCTTTACTTACTGCAGAATGTTATTATATAATAGGGGTTCTAATTATAACGTGTTTATTTTAGAAGGCTGGCCTAAATATGTGTAACCATTTTTTCCAACTACAGATTTTCTTAAAAATTGCACAACGATTCGTCATGGTATTCTAAAATAAAAACAGCAACAACGTGTGTGTCACGGAACGTGCCTGGAAAATAATTTACTATGGTACCTGTGTAACCTTTGTCACTTTGGCCTTTTAGTAATTTCAAAAATGTAAAGCATTACTCTTCAAACAAAATCAGATATTTTTCAGTAAACCTGTTGTGTTTGGCCGAAACAAGTGTCGTTCAATAACAAAACACGCTTTATCTACATTTACTTTTACAAAAGCATTCATTTGAATGGACATTTAAACTTGTTGCAGATGTTTCGTTTGACAATGTGTAAGTTTATTAGGATTCATGACCACGCTATATTAACAATTACCATTTAATTACACACTTTGTCGTATATAGATAAACATTTAAAGCAGTAAGTTTACTGCATTTAGTGTTGTGCTGTGTGAACACTTACACAATATTAACCGTCTAAACATATTTTATTCCATGACAGATTTGTTTATAAATGTTCACAGACATGCATCCGTGTACTCTATAAATGAAACAGGAGTAAAAAGTATGGACCTCCTTGCTCTGTGTTTGTTTCATTTGGTATCTCTTAATAAGCTGTAAATAACTTGTGCAGAAAATTCCACAACCCTTCGATATTTTTCTGAGATGATTATAAATGTGCAATATGGTTGGAATATTTCCGCAATATGTCCTTCGGTTCATATTCTGAACAATGAGTGCACAAAGACATCAAAAAACAACGTCATCATTGTTTGCATAGCCAAATACAGACAGTGCTGATAAATTAAAACGCCTTTACCTAGTTTATCCGGAATAATCGAAATACTAGTATCAAATGAGTGTGTATATAAATAATAAATACTGGATATTTGTTCACGGAAATTAATATATTTTATTTTATTTTATTATAAATAAACATGCGCAAAGTACCGCTTCCCGCTTAAACGTCACAAGCTTGTGTATTCTGACATCATTGATATTTCCAAAAGCGTCACTTATAAAGATGGTGAGAAAATAGTTCCCTTCTTTCTGCGTCGTAGTCGCTTAATTATATTTTGTTGATTTGTATCATGTGTTGTCTGTAAACACATGTATGTAAATACTGTACATTTATAAACAATTGCCAAGGGAGGTTAACCTCTATTGGTTTGCTATTTATAGAACAATAGTCAGTTTAATGTTATATTTTCACTGTTCCAACTGTGAAAATATCAATTTTATTTCACCAATTAAAAAAAATCTATATTTCACTAAAATCATATTATAAACATATGTATACTGTGCGTATAAACTACTATATTTCCGTTAAAATTAATGAGCATAAAATGCACCATCAAACATTAACTGAAATTTTAAGACTTGACGGGAGTTGTATTTATAAGTTGAAAAGACCAGGTAATTAGTCTGAAAAGGTGCCGTAAATATCGTCCACCGATTGATTAAGTTGTGACAGCCACTGAATTGACAAAATATCTTCCGAAATCGTTTATAACAAGACGAGACTAATAAAACTGCCACAGACTCATTACGTAACTCCTGAGACACATTGGATGACAATAGGGACACTTATTTGGACACTAAACGCGACAATAGTAGTGGTACTTTACTAGTCTAGCAAACTGCTGATTAGTCTATGGATGAGTTAATATGTGCACAAATCGAATTTACCGATATTGTTTGTTATGATACAGATTTCACAATTTGATAATGAAATAACCAATACACTTGGTTAGTTTAAAGTTTAGGTTGTTTAACATCTTGCCGATGGATCAAATATTTGCCATCAATCTACAGTATTGTGTACAATCTCGATTGTTTAAATGTTATATTGCAGTGCAGTTTGTTAATGCGTACGTTTACAAGCATTGTCAAAAAGCTCGTAGTTTCAAATATTAATTAAGAGCTGAAGCATTCAACTGTAAAAAGTTTTCCTAACTGTACACGTTTGTTTGGTAAAGAACATGCAGTTTGCAAAAAGCACAATGGTCAATTGAAGTGTATTTGATAACGTGGTTGCTTTACGGTCATGTTTGGAGTTAAATAGCAAACAAAACTTTTCTTTAAGGCTACTTAAGATATTGATCAAGACAATTTAAGCTATTGAACAGGCTTTGTGTTGTCTTCTGAAAAATATATGCGTACAGGTGAACCGAAATATAAGACGAACATATAACTGTTTGAAGGGATCTATACGATTGACATTACTGCAAGACAGGTCCATCAGTTAGCTGAGCTTACTAGTCTTGACATTTTCGACGACGCATTACAAGCATGACAATCGACATGCCTTTGTCTGTTAAGTATTAGTTTCAATTATGTCATGTATTAATAAGTTCTCGTTTTAATATGAATAAAAATAAATTGGCTGCTTTAGCTAATAAAATATGAAGATAGGACATTAATTTGTTTATTGATACTTTTTTTTTACATTTATACTTACGTTGTTGAACTCCATATAAACTGTACTCAGCATGTAACAGTAGGTTATAATCGAGTGTGTAATTTAAATGCTGTAGGTGTTGTTCTGATATATACTTACTGCTAGAACAATTTAGATTTCACTGTTTATTGCTCAATTTTGAAGCTTAAGTATATCCTATATCGGATTAAATAAAAACAGAGACATGTGTTCAATATCTCGTAGGTGAGTATCAACATCATATATACAAAATGTACATCCGGTAAACACACGAAAATATGGATTCTTTCGAAGTGGGCAGAGGGTCTTCCGTTTTTACATAGACCACTAGAATTTCAGCAAGGTGTTTGATCTTCGTAGTATCACCATGATAAGTAATTGCATAATGATGGATTCGAATCTCTGACTGAAAGAACCCGTCGACAATGAATAGGGACTAGGGGGCGTACCGTCTCAGCCCGATTTACAATTCTGTTCGCCGCCAAACTGCGGCGAAAAGGGGAAGTAACTCCCAACAAGATCTCACAGTCACCAGTGACCAAGCCAGCTACCAGTTGGCGAAACTGCCTGGGTAATTATACATTTTAGCAGTGTAATAAGAAAACTTTATCTAATTGCTAAATGAGCCTATTCTCTAATACATGTAATACCAATGTATCCTGTGGAAGAACTCAAACTGAATTCACTCGGATTGAATATGGAATCATCACCGCTACTAGCATTTACAAATACATTAAAGGGCATTATCTGCACTGTGAACATTCTGCTCTAATTTATTTAGATGAACCACTTAGTCCGATTGTACAGAAAGGATACAACTATGTATATCGTTATGCCATTGAAGCATACATATTGAGTGAACGTGATTTAATACAATAAGGAGTAATGAATTTAGTCTTGTTCCTAAGGATAATTTCAAGAATTACAATAGTTTAATTGGGCCGACTATTTTTTATTCCAACACTGTCTGAGCTGCTTGTGACTTTCCATTAGCCATTTTAGCGTAAATGGAGATGGGATGTATACTTACATAAGCCACGCAATGATGCTAGACACCAACATGTCTATAGGTATATTAGAAGTACTAAACGCATTGTGTTTGGTATATTTTATATCTAACTCTTCATATATACGGACGCCACGTATACAACGTCGTGCGCTTCTGAGTAAGCTAACCAACACATTTAACCTTATGCCTTTTTGACAATGGCTAAGGAGGAATGCTGTTCAACGAATGGGGTGAGACTATGTTTCCTACGCCACACTGCACTATACCTAAACACACTATTATAATATATAATTATAATTGAGGCGTGCAGTGGGAAACCGGGCTTAATGCATGTGCGTTAAGTGTACTTTTAAATAATTATATGTTTCTAAGTTTCAAATGTTTGAACATGTTTAACTTCTAAAGACTATAAATTATAACCTTATATCTGCGGTGGTCTACTTACAGTGTCTTTCATTATCAAGAAAATTAAGTGCTCTGTAAGACCGTATACAGCTCACGCCGTATATAGCTTACGTGTGAGCTGTATACGTTGCTTGACAACGTATACAGCTTACGGTGAACTATATTCGTTGTTTGATAACGTATAGAGCTTACGTAAGCTCTATCCGTTGGATGTTTACATATACTTTTGAAATAAGTCTTTTGTTTTAACGTATATAGCTCACGTGGTGAATGACCAGTATTGACCATAATTGTGAATATACTTGGTCGTCATCACGACCATCGTTATCTTCGTCGTAGCAGTAGAAGAAGTAAATCTAGTAGCAGTAGCACAAGCAGTAGGTGCAGCAGTGGTAGAGTAACAGTAGCAGCAGCAGAAGTAATAACATCATCTTCATCATCATCATCATCAGCAGCAGCAGCAGCAGCAGCAGCAGCAGCAGTAGTAGTAGTAATAGTAGTAGTAGTAGTAGTAGTAGTAGTAGTATAGATAGTAACAACATCTTTATTTAATGAAGAAACTCATTTAGTACATAATACTACATATACAAACTAATCATGAGGCTTTCAATTAAACATTAGAAACATATGTGTAACTAAATCTATAACATAAATCATTATAAAATCTAGTAGAAAAGGAAACAATAGTAGTAGCAGCAGCAGCACCAGTATCCTCTCCCTCAACATCACATTGAACATCAACAAAATCAGCAGTGGTCTCAACAATTGTGGTAAATACACACAAGAGGCCACGGCCACTTTATCGCTCACGTAACACCCCCCTGCATCAAAAACCAGGTGCCAAACTACATTTGAATCCAAAAGTTTCAGACAAAAGATTATACAAGTTTCTTCTACAGAAACATAAGGAAAATAGGCCCCACCCCTGGGCATCCATGCTTTTTTAACTGATACCTATCTACATCACAATTTATCTAGAAGGTCACCCAAGAGATACGTGTGCCACTTTTTTTTTCAAGTTGGATAAGCAGTTTTAAAGAAAAATATTTCGGAAGTTTCCCAAATATAACACCGCCTCCCAGGCAACCATGTTTTTTTCTCACGGATTGCAATAAAGTTCATTATAAATATCGAGGGTCACCCAAGGAACATTTCAAGTTGTTTTTAAATCAGACCATGGATATCCAAGTAAAAGAGTTTTGAAAGTTTTTCTTTCGTTTGCCATGGCAACCAGCGTTTTTAATGGAATTACGTTATTTAGCAACCTCAGTAGAGGCCAACCAAAGATCATTCCTGTGACGTTTTTTTTTTTAATCTGGCTTAGTAGTGTCATACGAAATGTCGTTTGAAGTAATTTTGGACGGACGGAAGAACAGGCGGAAGGACAAAGACAAAATAGGATATTAACAGCTCACCCTGATCTAATAAATTTCGAAAAAAGTGACTCCCAGTGTCATAGGATTTCGACTCCCCATGCCATAATTTTATTACTCCCACACACGTGAAGTAAATTGAGCCCCCCTAATGAAAAGTAACTGCGACTGAAAGACGCATAAACAGACGGACGGAAGGTCGGACGAATGGAGTGGCGGACAGATAGACGCACGGACAAACAGACGAAAGACAGACATCAATAACATTGATGGCAAAAACAACAACTACATGCCTTCGCAACACTGTGTTTATGACGATGCCGATCATAAATATGACCGTCAGCATCATCTGTTAGACATGAGTTATATACGGCGATATGCAGCATCTTGACGTATACAGCTTATGGTGAGCTGCATTCGGTGTAAGCTGTATACGGTTTTATAGTCAACGTATACAGCTCATGCGTAAGCTGTATACGGCGTGAGCTGTATACGGTCTAACATCTGTTGAAGTTGATTTATTCATTAAGTTATTGTTATGAATTGGCATGTTTAGTTTGATGATAAGATTTGTGTTCGTTTAAAATAATGACACATTATATTTTCAGTATTTGATCTTCCTGGTCAATTGGTAATTTATATTTTTCCAATAAAATGTACATTTAGTCCTTGGTTTTCATAACATCTCAAGTACAGCAGCGTTCATTGAAAGTAACACATTTTTGTCATAGATATGCATGAAAACTGATATTTTTGGTTTTAAAAAATCCTGGAGCTGTTGAAAGTGTTTATTTTGTTATTAAGTGCGTATCAAGCACATACATGGTACATTAAATAGATTATGCAAGTCATAAAAAGAACAAACTTTTATGTATTGAAAATCATGCCAATATGTATATATACATTACAAATCAAACAAAAACAAATAAAATTTATTCGGCGTGCAGAGCGAAAACCGGGCTTAATGCATGTGCGTAAAGTGTCGTCCCGGATCAGCCTATGCAGTCCGCCTAGGCTAATCCAGGACGACACTTTCCGCTTTTATGGTATTTAGACTGTTAGCGCAAGCCAACAGGATTTAGTAGTTGTATTCAGAAATCGGTTTTGAGGGAACTACTTCTTTACTCTGCAGGCGACGAGTCAGTAAATCGATAAATTACTGCGCTTCGCTGGCTGATCAGTGAGGCTTCCTGTTATCGATGTTACTTTCTATGAATACATGACAAGAAATAGATCCGTCTTAAAACACTAATAAACAATAATAATAATAATAATAATAATCCATTTAGTCCACATCTTCAAGTGAATTCATGTTAAGTCTATTCACATAGATATGATAGCGTATCTGTTTGTGTTATTTACTGGTTAACTGCGTATTACATCATTTTGCGTAAGTTTAACAACAGTGTATTGACTCAGTGCATATAGCGGAGCAATCGTAACCACCCGATTGACGCTTGCTATTGTTGTTTTTTTTTACGTATGCATAAGAATTGTGAAAAAGCATTGTACTTCTAAAGAGAGTTTTGAATTTATTTAACTAATTTAACTTATTTTTCATTAAATTGGTATTTACCGAGCATAGCGCTTGTGATAAAAAGCACTGAACATTGATTCGAACTTATACGGTTCATTTACTATTTCTACCGGTTGTAGATTGACGTGTATGGATATAACTCTGCTTGCTATTTAAAAAGTTTGCACAAAAATATTTGCCTCCACGATTTAAAAGAAAATAATGATGAGAATGTCTTAGATAAATAGTACTGAATAAGACGCGCGCTATATAAGTTTTAATTTGCAACAGGCAGTGGCCTGGATCTCCATCTCCAATAAGGTCTAAACATAAATCCACTGTAGGCGGAAAGTGTCGTCCCGAATAAGACAGTGCGCACTGCACAGGCTGATCCGGGACGACACTTAACGCATATGCATTAAGCACGGTTTTCCCACGACACGCCTATATTATATTACTTTTGTTCATTGATATTGAATGAACCTTACGAAGATGTACATAAAACCCCTCAATATCAGTTTTGCTTTTAAAAGAAACACAATTGTCATTCAATGGAAACGTAAGTATCATACTTTCCGACGCATCATTAGGTTAACTCTATTGATGGTTACCACTCAGACGGTTTTAATGTTTCACTAATTCCTACAGTAAAACCGTATTCTTCTGCCATGTTGTTCTTGGGAATGGTCAATTTGCCCCAACGTTATATTTTCAGAAAACGAACGGATTTGTATATACCTTAGTTGTGGTGGTCGTAATTAATCACATCTAGATTAACCGGATTGCACTTCATAATTCATCATAGTTAATACAATTCAATGCTTTGGACGTTGTGTTAGTAGCTACTATTCAATGACGACATATACTCATATAGAATTGCAAGAACATTGTGTTAATAAAGATTATTTAAATATATATATATGGGGTAATTTACATTATTTACATCAATGGGGTAACGTAAATATACTATGTTGATAGTTTAAATAGAATAGAGGATTATTTGCCTATACTGTTTGGATTTTAAATATTCTATGGGGAGATAATTATTTGAATGTTTATGTTCTCTCTATTTCGGCCAGAATGTATATTGACCATTGTCCTAGTCGGCTTTAGTCTAGACAAGCATGAACAGTCTCTTGGAAAAAAAGAAATTAAGGTTTGGTCTCAATACTATGATGGCATATTGCTGCCACCACTTAACTTTCAGATTTCATGAAAACTGTCGCGAAAATAATGGTGGATTTCATGAAAACATAAAAATATCATGAATGCAAGATAACTTTCTTAACGTGAAAATTTGCTAAGTACTGCTTTAAACTGACGCAACATACCTGTTAAATTTGTCATGATACTAACGAACTATTCGAGAAAGTAGATTTTTCAAGAAAGTAGATAGGGTTAGGGTTAGGGTTAGGGTTGGTTTCGTGCAACATTTATCTGGTTGCATGAAAAACGTATCTGGTTTCATGAAAACCACCATTATTATGTGGTGTCAGTTCAGAGCACTAACCAGCATAATTTCATGTTAAGATGATTTACTTGTCTTCGTGATAATTATCATGAAATCCCTCATTATTTTCGCGAAAGTTTTCATGAAATCTGATAGTTAAGTGGTGGCAGCAATATGCCACCATACAATACTACTTTGTTTATACGACACATTATGCAAAAATGGGACTGTGTCTAATTCCGAAGCAGTACAGTTGGAGTACGAGCGATGTATACTTTTCATATAGTTCACAACAATGTTTATTATAGAACGGAAATTCGTTTTGTAATGCTGAAAGTGGATATGGCCCCATAACGTCGTTCAGTTTGCACTGATACCTAATGTCAGTGAACGTAAATCAGTAGACAAATTATATGTATTGTACGTATGGTAAAGTAAATGATTCATTTGCTAAAACTGCTTAGAATTTTGCTTGGTAGAAATGCAATTCATATTAGTGTAACACTGCTTTTTATAGAATTGTCGGTGAATAAAATATAAATAAACTCAAGTCGACGAGAATGCCATTATAAAAAAAAGAACATTAATATGAAAACAAACCATCACCCTTCAGTGTTTCAGTAATTACAATAAATATACAGACAATTACTTGCACAGATGCTTAACAAGTTGTGTATTATTGTATTCTTTTCGTCCCATGTGACTAGATATAAGCATAAAAGTCCAACAAAATTCTTTATATTCTACATGGCATACTTCGGAGGAGTCATTGCAAGCTGTTTCAATTTTTAAACACATCATGAATATAAGCAAAGTGTAACATAATTCTTAGTTAAATGTCATTAAATATTATTAAATACATGTAAAAAAAATACATTAAATACTGGAACTAAACGCAGATGTTGATGTTACTTGAAGCTCTTTACGTGACGGTAGTCTTTAACAGTTGTTAAAGAACATGCAAATACAAAATATATAAACAGTTAAAACTTATCCATACGAATAATGACCGTTACATGTATAAAATCGCATTTTAAAGTGGGAATGTCTGCTTTGTATATATTAAGTTCAAGTTCCTTTTGTTCGCATTAATAAAATACAGTCTAATATAAAATAACATAACAAAACATAAAACATCAATATCGCCAAAATATTTTATCTATCGAAAAGAAAACTGTCCAATCTGACCCGTTTATCCTACAGCAACGGTAACATTTAGTTTTGAAGGTCACAATACACTAAATAAATAAGTCATGTAGGGCTGTACGTTCTAATTAAATCAACAAGTTTAACTCGAAGATATGTTTTTTTGGTTTAGACACTTGCTTTGATATTCCTTTTTGGAGATGTTGGTAGGGTAAGCATTGGTATGCACAAATAAATCACTTAGATGTTTTAAGATTGGACACTACAGTATGACACTTGCGATGAGGCAGGTTACATTCAACTAGAAAGTAGCCGCTAAAATGATAGGGATAAAACAGTCGACTTTGTTTAGTGTCGAGTTCTTTCTTACATAATACATGACATACACTTTTTATTGATTAAATTAATTCAGATTAGAATGCCCTTTAGGAAAAGTTATGGTTATGATGGTCCCTATGTGCAAAATGTTGCATTTATTTTTGGTTAAATTTATCGCTTTTACATTAAATTACATAAGGATTGGAATTAGTATATTGTAACCTAAAGACAAAACAGGGAGCGACACTAAAGGGGAAATGTGTACATAAAATCACCATGTTACTGTGTGGTTTTATTGCCTGTAATAAGTTTCATGGAAAACAAGCGATTAATATCATGATTTTAATGTGCATTACGAATTTTACAGCGAAAACCGCTTTTTCAAGTACAAAAAAAAAAGAACCCGTCTTGTGAAGCTTGCAGCACACCAAATCATGCTAAAACCAAAAATGAACACGTTTTATACAATATTTCTCTCTGTTGCATTAAATTTTTACACAATTTGACTAAGGCACCCAATCAAAGTGCTGAAAATGCAAGCCAGATTGCTTATCAGGCATCATTCTCAAATGCGTTTTCAAGCATTTCTACTTTGTGGATCGGTCTGAAATTTTGCATGCATATTAGAAATATGTAAATAATTATGTACAATTGTTTTTTTTACGCGATATCAAAACTTTAAGTTGTCTTCTAGGTCACAATACACTAAATAAATAAGTCATGTAGGGCTGTACTCTCTAAATAAATCAACAAGTTTAACTCGAAGACATGTTTTAGTTTAGACACTTGCTTTGATATTCCTTTTTGGAGATGTTGGTAGGGTAAGCATTGGTATGCACAAATAAATCACTGAGATGTTTTAAGATTGGAGACTACAGTATGACACTTGCGCTGAGGCGGGTTACATTCAACTACAACGTAGCCGCAAAAATGGTGGTTTCTAAAACAGTCAACTTTGTTTAGTGTCGAGTTCTTTCTAACATAATACATGACATAACACCTTTTATTGCTTAAATCAATTCAGCTTAGAATGCTCTTTAAGAAAAGGTATGGTTCTGAGGGTAACTATGTGCAAAATGTTGCATTTATTTTTGGTTAAAGTTATCGCTTTTACATTAAATTACATAAGGTTTGAAATTTGTATATTGTAACCTAAAGACAAAACAGGCAGCGACACTAAAGGGGCAATGTGTACATAAAATCACCATGTTACTGTGTGGTTTTATTGGCTGTAATAAGTTTCATGGAAAACATGCGATTAATATCATGATTTTAATGTGCATTACGAATTTTACAGCGAAAACCGCTTTTTCAAGTAAAAAAAAAAAAAAAGTACGGAAACCCGTCTTGTGAATCTTGCAGCACACCAAATCATGATAAAACCAAAAATGAACACGTTTTATACAATATTTATCTATGTTGCATTAAATTATGTAAACATATGTTAGTATTTTGACTGATTTCTATGAATTAAGTTCACAATTTGACTCAGGCACCCCATTTAATCAAAGTACTGAAAATGCAAACCAGATTGCTTATCAGGCATCATTCTCAAATGCGATTTCAAGCATTTCTATTTTGTGGATCGGTCTGAAATTTTGCATGCACATTAGAAATATATTAATAATTATGTAGAATTGGTTTTTTTACGCGGTATCAAAACTTTAAGTTGTCTTCTAGGTCACAATACACTAAATAAATAAGTCATGTAGGGCTGTACTCTCTAAATAAATCAACAAGTTTAACTCGAAGACATGTTTTTAGGTTTAGACACTTCCTTTGATATTCTTTTTTATAGATGTTGGAAGAGTAAGCATTGGTATGCACAAATAAATCACTGAGATGTTTTCAGATTGGAGACTACAGTATGACACTTGCGCTGAGGCGGGTTGCATTCAACTACAAAGTAGCCGCAAAAATGATGGTTTCTAAAACAGTCAACTTTGTTTTGTGTCCAGTTCTTTCTAACATAATACATGACATACCCTTTTGATTGCTTAAATCAATTCATCTTAGAATGCTCTTTAAGAAAAGGTATGATTATGCGGGTCCCTATGTGCAAAATGTTGCATTTATGTTTGGTTAAAGTAATCGCTTTTACGTTAAATTACATAAGGATTGGAATTAGTATATTGTAACCTAAAGACAAAACCGGGAGCGACACTAAAGGGGCAATGTGTACATAAAATCACCATGTTACTGTGTGGTTTTATTGGCTGTAATAAGTTTCATGAAAACCATGCGATTAATATCATGATTTTAATGTGCATTACGAATTTTACAGCGAAAACTGCTTTTTCAATTAAAAAAATAAAATAAAAATTGTACGCAAACCCGTCTTGTGAATCTTGCAGCACACTAAATCATGCTAAAACCAAAAATGAACACGTTTATACAATATTTATCTCTGTTGCATTAAATTATGTAAACATATGCTAGTATTTTGACTGATTTCTATGAATTAAGTTCACACTATGACACAGGCACCCCATTTAATCAAAGTACTGAAAATGCAAGCCAGATTGCTTTTCAGGCGTCATTCTCAAATGCGTTTTCAAGCATTTCTACTTTGTGGATCGGTCTGAAATTTTGCATGCACATCAGAAATATATTAATAATTATATAGAATTGGTTTTTTACACGGTATCAAAACTTTAAGTTTTCTTCTAGGTCACAATACACTAAATAAAAAGTCATGTAGGGCTGTACTCACTAAATAAATCAACAAGTTTAACTCGAAGATATGTGTTTAGGTTTAGACACTTGCTTTGATATTCTTTTTGGAGATGTTGGTAGGGTAAGAATTAGTATGCACAAATATATCACTGAGATGTTTTAAGATTGGAGTCTACAGTATGACACTTGCGCTGAGGCGGGTTACATTCAACTACAAAGTAGCCGCTAAAATGATGGTGATAAAACAGTCAACTTTGTTTAGTGTCGATTTCTTTCTTACATAATGCATGACATACCCATTTTATTCCTTAAATCAATTCAGCTTAGAATGCTCTTTAAGAAAAGTATGGTTATCAGGCTCCCTATGTGCAAAATGTTGCATTTATTTTTGGTTAAAGTTATCGCTTTTACATTAAATTACATAACGATTGGAATTAGTATATTGTAACCTAAAGACAAAACAGGGAGCGACACTAAAGGGGCTATGTGTACATAAAATCTCCATGTTACTGTGTGGTTTTATTGGCTGTAATAAGTTTTATGGAAAACATGGGATTAATATCATGATTTTAATGTGCATTACGAATTTTACAGCGAAAACCGCTTTTTCAAGTAAAAAAAAAAAGAACAATACTACGGAAACCCGTCTTGTGAATCTTGCATCACTCTAAATCATGCTAAAACCAAAAATGAACACGTTTTATACAATATGTATCTCTGTTCCATTAAAGAATGTAAACATAGGCTAGTATTTTGACTGATTTCTATGAATTAAGTACACAATTTGACTCAGGCACCCCATTTAATCAAAGTACTGAAAATGCAAGCCAGATTGCTTATCAGGCATCATTCTCAAATGCGTTTTCAAGCATTTCTACCTTGTGGATCGGTCTGAAATTTTGCATGCACATTATAAATATGTAAATAATTATGTTCAATTGGTTTTTTTACGCGATATCAAAACTTTAAGTTGTCTTCTAGGTCACAATACACTAAATAAATAAGTCATGCAGGGTTGCACTCTCTAAATAAATCAACAAGTTTAACTCGAAGACATGTTTTTAGGTTTAGACACTTGCTTTGATATTCCTTTTTGGAGATGTTGGTAGGGTAAGCATTGGTATGCACAAATAAATCACTGAGATGTTTTAAGATTGGAGACTACAGTATGACACTTGCGCTGAGGCGGGTTACATGCAACTAGAAAGTAGCCGCTAAAATGATGGTGATAAAACAGTTAACTTTGTTTAGTGTCGATTTCTTTCTTACACAATACATGACATACAATTTTTTATTGTTTAAATCAATTTAGCTAAGAATGTTCTTTAAGAAAAGGTAGGTTATGAGGGTCCCTATGTGCAAAATGTTGCATTTATTTTTGGTTAAAGTTATCGCTTTTACAACAAATTATATAAGGATTGGAATTAGTATATTGTAACCTAAAGACAAAACAGGGAGCGACACTAAAGGGACAATGTGTACATACAATCACCATGTTACTGTGTGGTTTTATTGGCTGTAATAAGTTTCATGGAAAACATGCGATTAATATCATGATTTTAATGTGCATTACGAATTTTACAGCGAAAACCGCTTTTTCAAGTAAAAAAAAAGAAAAAAAGTACGGGAACCCGTCTTGTGAATCTTGCAACACACTCAATCATGCTAAAACCAAAAATGAACACGTTTTATACAATATTTATCTCTGTTCCATTAAAGTATGTAAACATATGCTAGTATTTTGACTGATTTCTATGAATTAAGTACACAATTTGACTCAGGCACCCCATTTAATCAAAGTACTGAAAATGCAAGCCAGATTGCTTATCAGGCATCATTCTCAAATGCGTTTTCAAGCAATTCTACTTTGTGGATCGGTCTGAAAATTTGCATGCACATTAGAAATATGTAAATAATTATGTACAATTGGTTTTTTTACGCGATATCAAAACTTTAAGTTGTCTTCTAGGTCACAAAACACTAAATAAATAAGTCATGTAGGGCTGTACTCTCAACATAAATCAACAAGTTTAACTCGAAGACATGTTTTTAGGTTTAGACACTTGCTTTGATATTCCTTTTTGGAGATGTTGGTAGGGTAAGCATTGGTATGCACAAATAAATCTCTGAGATGTTTTAAGATTGGAGACTACAGTATGACACTTGCGCTGAGGCGGGTTACATGCAACTAGAAAGTAGCCGCTAAAATGATGGTGATAAAACAGTTAACTTTGTTTAGTGTCGATTTCTTTCTTACACTATACATGACATACCCTTTATATTGCTTAAATCAATTCAGCTTAGAATGTTCTTTAAGAAAAGGTAGGTTATGAGGGTCCCTATGTGCAAAATGTTGCATTTTTTTTTTTTTTTTTTTTGGTTAAAGTTATCGCTTTTACATTAAATTCCATAAGGATTGGAATTAGTATATTGTAACCTAAAGACAAAACAGGGAGCGACACTAAAGGGGCTATGTGTACATACAATCTCCATGTTACTGTGTGGTTTTATTGGCTGTAATAAGTTTTATGGAAAACATGGGATTAATATCATGATTTTAATGTGCATTACGAATTTTACAGCGAAAACCGCTTTTTCAAGTAAAAAAAAAAAGAACAATACTACGGAAACCCGTCTTGTGAATCTTGCATCACTCTAAATCATGCTAAAACCAAAAATGAACACGTTTTATACAATATGTATCTCTGTTCCATTAAAGAATGTAAACATAGGCTAGTATTTTGACTGATTTCTATGAATTAAGTACACAATTTGACTCAGGCACCCCATTTAATCAAAGTACTAAAAATGCAAGCCAGATTGCTTATCAGGCATCATTCTCAAATGCGTTTTCAAGCATTTCTACTTTGTGGATCGGTCTGAAATTTTGCATGCACATTAGAATATGTTAATAATTATGTAGAATTCGTTTTTCACGCGATATCAAACCTTTAAGTTGACTTCTATGTCACAATACATTAAATAAATAAGTCATGTAGGGCTGTACTCTCTAAATAAATCAACAAGTTTAACTCGAAGACATGTTTTTAGGTTTAGACACTTGCTTTGATATTCTTTTTTGGAGATGTTGGTAGGGTAAGCATTGGTATGCACAAATAAATCACTGAGATGCTTTAAGATTGGAGACTACAGTATGACAATTGCGCTGTGGCGGGTTACATTCAACTAGAAAGTAGCCGCTAAAATGATGGTGATAAAACAGTTAACTTTGTTTAGTGTCGAGTTCTGTCTTACATAATACATGACATACCCTTTTGATTGCTTAAATCAATTTACATTAGAATGCTCTTTAAGAAAAGTATGGTTATGAGGGTCCCTATGTGCAAAATGTTGCATTTATTTTTGGTTAAAGTTATCGCTTTTACATTAAATTACATTAGGATTGGAAATAGTATATTGTAACCTAAAGACAAAACAGGCACGACACTAAAGGGGTAATGTGTACATAAAATCACCATGTTTTTTACTGTGTGGTTTTATTGGCTGTAATAAGTTTCATGGAAAACATGCGATTAATATCATGATTTTAATGTGCATTACGAATTTTACAGCGAAAACCGCTTTTTCAAGTAAAAAAAAAGAACAATACTACGGAAACCCGTCTTGTGAATCTTGCAACACACTAAATCATGCTTAAACCAAAAATGAACACGTTTTATACAATATGTATCTCTGTTCCATTAAAGAATGTAAACATATGCTAGCATTTTGACTGATTTCTATGAATTAAGTACACAATTTGACTCAGGCACCCCATTTAATCAAAGTACTCAAAATGCAAGCCAGATTGCTTATCAGGCATCATTCTCAAATGCGTTTTCAAGCATTTCTACTTTGTGGATCGGTCTGAAATTTTGCATGCACATTAGAAATATGTAAATAATTATGTACAATTGGTATTTTTATGCGATGTCAAAACTTTAAGTTGTCTTCTAGGTCACAATACACTAAATAAATAAGTCATGTAGGGCTGTACTCTCTAAATAAATCAACAAGTTTAACTCGAAGACATGTTTTTACGTTTAGACACTTGCTTTGATATTCCTTTTTGGAGATGTTGGTAGGGTAAGCATTGGTATGCACAAATAAATCACTGAGATGTTTTAAGATTGGAGACTACAGTATGACACTTGCGCTGAGGCGGTTAGAAAGTAGCCGCTAAAATGATGGTGATAAAACAGTTAACTTTGTTTAGTGTCGATTTCTTTCTTACACAATACATGACATACACTTTTTATTGCTTAAATCAATTCAGCTTAGAATGTTCTTAAGAAAAGGTAGGTTATGAGGGTCCTTATGTGCAAAATGTTGCATTTATTTTTGGTTAAAGTTATCGCTTTTACATTAAATTACATAAGGATTGGAATTAGTATATTTTAATCTAAAGACAAAGGAGGGAACGACACTAAAGGGGCAATGTGTACATACAACCACCATGTTACTGTGTGGTTTTATTGGCTGTAATAAGTTTCATGGAAAACATGCGATTAATATCATGATTTTAATGTGCATTACGAATTTTACAGCGAAAACCGCTTTTTCAAGTAAAAAAAAAAAGAACAATACTACGGAAACCCGTCTTGTGAATATTGCATCACTCTAAATCATGCTAAAACCAAAATTGAACACGTTTTATACAATATGTATCTCTGTTCCATTAAAGAATGTAAACATATGCTAGTATTTTGACTGATTTCTATGAATTAAGTACACAATTTGACTCAGGCACCCCATTTAATCAAAGTACTCAAAATGCAAGCCAGATTGCTTATCAGGCATCATTCTCAAATGCGTTTTCAAGCATTTCTACTTTGTGGATCGGTCTGAAATTTTGCATGCACATTAGAAATATGTAAATAATTATGTACAATTGGTTTTTTTTACGCGATATCAAAACTTTAAGTTGTCTTCTAGGTCACAATACACTAAATAAATAAGTCATGTAGGGCTGTACTCTCAAAATAAATCAACAAGTTTAACTCGAAGACATGTTTTTAGGTTTAGACACTTGCTTTGATATTCCATTTTGGAGATGTTGGTAGGGTAAGCATTGGTATGCACAAATAAATCTCTGAGATGTTTTAAGATTGGAGACTACAGTATGACACTTGCGCTGAGGCGGGTTACATGCAACTAGAAAGTAGCCGCTAAAATGATGGTGATAAAACAGTTAACTTTGTTTAGTGTCGAGTTCTTTCTTACACAATACATGACATACCCATTTTATTGCTTAAATCAATTCAGCTTAGAATGTTCTTTAAGAAAAGGTAGGTTATGAGGGTCCCTATGTGCAAAATGTTGCATTTATTTTTGGTTAAAGTTATCGCTTTTACATTAAATTACATAAGGATTGGAATTAGTATATTGTAACCTAAAGACAAAACAGGGAGCGACACTAAAGGGGCAATGTGTACATACAATCACCATGTTACTGTGTGGTTTTATTGGCTGTAATAAGTTTCATGGAAAGCATGCGATTCATATCATGATTTTAATGTGCATTACGAATTTTATAGCGAAAACCGCTTTTTCAAGTAAAAAAAAAGAAAAAAAGTACGGAAACCCGTCTTGTGAATCTTGCAACACACTAAATCATGCTTAAACCAAAAATGAACACGTTTTATACATTATTTATCTCTGGTGCATTAAAGTATGTAAACATATGCTAGTATTTTGACTGATTACTATTAATTAAGTACACAATTTGACTCAGGCACCCCATTTAATCAAAGTACTCAAAATGCAAGCCAGATTGCTTATCAGGCATCATTCTCAAATGCGTTTTCAAGCATTTCTACTTTGTGGATCGGTCAGAAATTTTGCATGCACATTAGAAATATGTTAATAATTATGTAGAATTTGTTTTTTACGCGATATCAAACCTTTAAGTTGACTTCTATGTCACAATACATTAAATAAATAAGTCATGTAGGGCTGTACTCTCTAAATAAATCAACAAGTTTAACTCGAAGACATGTTTTTAGGTTTAGACATTTGCTTTGATATTCTTTTTTGGAGATGTTGGTAGGGTAAGCATTGGTATGCACAAATAAATCACTGAGATGTTTTAAGATTGGAGACTACAGTATGACACTTGCGCTGTGGCGGGTTACATTCAACTAGAAAGTTGCCGCTAAAATGATGGTGATAAAACAGTTAACTTTGTTTAGTGTCGAGTTCTTTCTTACATAATACATGACGTACCCTTTTTATTGCTTAAATCAATTTAGATTAGAATGCTCTTTAAGAAAAGGTATGGTTATGAGGGTCCCTATGAGCAAAATGTTGCATTTATTTTTGGTTAAAGCTATCGCTTTTACATTAAATTACATAACGATTGGAAATAGTATATTGTAACCTAAAGACAAAACAGGCAGCGACACTAAAGGGGCAATGTGTACATAAAATCACCATGTTACTGTGTGGTTTTATTGGCTGTAATAAGTTTCATGGAAAACATGCGATTAATATCATGATTTTAATGTGCATTACGAATTTTACAGCGAAAACCGCTTTTTCAAGTAAAAAAAAAAAGAACAATACTACGGAAACCCGTCTTGTGAATCTTGCATCACTCTAAATCATGCTAAAACCAAAAATGAACACGTTTTATACAATATGTATCTCTGTGCCATTAAAGAATGTAAACATATGCATGTATTTTGACTAATTTCTATGAATTAAGTACACAATTTGACTCAGGCACCCCATTTAATCAAAGTACTGAAAATGCAAGCCAGATTGCTTATCAGGCATCATTCTCAAATGAGTTTTCAAGCATTTCTACTTTGTGGATCGGTCTGAAATTTTGCATGCACATTAGAAATATGTAAATAATTATGTACAATTGGTTTTTTTACGCGATATCAAAACTTTAAGTTGTCTTCTAGGTCACAATACACTAAATAAATAAGCCATGTAGGGCTGTACTCTCTAAACAAATCAACAAGTTTAAGTCGAAGACATGTTTTTAGGTTTAGACACTTGCTTTGATATTCTTTTTATAGATGTTGGAAGAGTAAGCATTGGTATGCACAAATAAATCACTGAGATGTTTTAAGATTGGAGATTACAGTATGACACTTGCGCTGAGGCGGGTTACATTCAACTACAAAGTAGCCGCTAAAATGATGGTGATAAAACAGTTAACTTTGTTTAGTGTCGAGTTCTTTCTAACATAATACATGACATACCCTTTTTATTCCTTAAATCAACTCAGATTAGAATGCACTTTAAAAAAGGATATGGTTATGAGGATCCCTATGTGCAAAATCTTGCATTTATTTTTGGTTAAAGTAATCGCTTTTACGTTAAATTACATAAGGATTGGAATTAGTATATTGTAACCTAAAGGCAAAACAGGGAGCGACACTAAAGGGGCAATGTGTACATAAAATCACCATGTTACTGTGTGGTTTTATTGGCTGTAATAAGTTTCATGGATAACATGCGATTAATATCATGATTTTAATGCGCATTACGAATTTTACAGCGAAAACTGCTTTTTCAATTAAAAAAATAAAATAAAAATAGCACGGAAACGCGTCTTGTGAATCTTGCATCACACTAAATCATGCTATAACCAAAAATGAACACGTTTTATACAATATTTATCTCTGATGCATTAAAGTATGTAAACATAATCTAGTAGTTTGACTGATTTCTATGAATTAAGTACACAATTTGACACAGGCACCCAATTTAATCAAAGTACTGAAAATGCAAGCCAGATTGCTTATAAGGCATCATTCTCAAATGCGTTTTCAAGCATTTCTACTTTGTGGATCGGTCTGAAATTTTGCATGCACATTAGAAATATGTTACTAATTATGTAGAAATCGTTTTTTCCGCGATATCAAAACTTTAAGTTGTCGTCTGGGTCACAATACACTAAATAAATAAGTCATGTAGGGCTGTACTCACTAAATAAATCAACAAGTTTAACCCGAAGATATGTTTTTAGGTTTAGACACTTGCTTTGTTATTCATTTTTGCAGATGTTGGTAGGGTAAGCATTGGTATGCACAAATAAATCACTGAGATGTTTTCAGATTGGAGACTACAGTATGACACTTGCGCTGAGGCGGGTTACATTCAACTACAAAGTAGCCGCTAAAATGATGGTGATAAAACAGTTAACTTTGTTTAGTGTCGAGTTCTTTCTTACATAATGCATGACATACCCTTTTTATTGCTTAAATCAATTCAGCTTAGAATGCTCTTTAAGAAAAGGTATGGTCATGAGGGTCCCTACGTGCAAAATGTTGCATTTGTTTTTGGTTAAAGTTATCGCTTTAACATTAAATTACATAAGGATTGGAATTAGTATATTGTAACCTAAAGACAAAACAGGGAGCGACACTAAAGGGGCAATGTGAACATAAAACCTCCATGTTACTGTGTGGTTTTATTGGCTGTAATAAGTTTCATGGATAACATACGATTAATATCATGATTTTAATGTGCATTACGAATTTTACAGCGAAAACCGCTTTTTCAAGTAAAAAAATAAATAAAAATAGTACGGAAACCCGTCTTGTGAATCTTGCAGCACACTCAATCATTCTAAAACCAAAAATGAACACGTTTTATACAATATTTATATCTGTTGCATTAAATTATGAAAACATATGCTAGTATTTTGACTGATTTCTATGAATTAAGTACACAATTTGACTCAGGCACCCCATTTAATCAAAGTTCTGAAAATGCAAGCCAGATTGCTTATCAGGCATCATTCTCAAATGCGTTTTCAAGCAATTCTTCTATGTGAATCGGTCTGAAATTTTGCATGCACATTTGAAATATGTTAGTAATTATGTAGAATTGGTTTTTTTACGCGATATCAAAACTTTAAGTTGTCTTCTAGGTCACAATACACTAAATCAAAAGTCATGTAGGGCTGAAATCTCTAAATAAATCAACAAGTTTAACTCGAAGACATGTTTTTAGGTTTAGACACTTGCTTTGATATTCTTTTTTGGAGATGTTGGTAGGGTTAGAATTAGTATGCACAAATATATCACTGAGATGTTTTAAGATTGGAGACTACAGTATGATACTTGCGCTGAGGCAGGTTACATTCAACTAGAAAGTAGCCGCTAAAATGATGGTGATAAAACAGTCAACTTTGTTTAGTGTCGAGTTCTTTCTAACATAATACATGACATACCCATTTTATTGCTTAAATCAATTCAGCTTAGAATGCTTTTTAAGAAAAGGTATGGTTATGAGGGTGCCTATGTGCAAAATGTTGCATTTATTTTTGGTTAAAGTTATCGCTTTTACATTAAATTACATAAGGATTGCAATTACTATATTGTAACCTAAAGACAAAACAGGGAGCGGCACTAAAGAGGCAATGTGTACATGAAATCACCATGTTACTGTGTGGTTTTATTGGCTGTAATAAGTTTCATGGAAAACATGCGATTAATATCATGATTTTAATGTGCATTACGAATTTTACAGCGAAAACCGCTTTTTCAAGTAAAAAAAATAAAAATAAAAAAAGTACGGAAACCCGTCTTGTGAATCTTGCAGCACACCAAATCGTGCTAAAACCAAAAATGAACACCTTTTTTACAAAATTTATCTATGTTGCATTAAATTATGTAAACATATGCTAGTATTTTGACTGATTTCTATGAATTAAGTACACAATTTGACTCAGGCACCCCATTTAATCAAAGTACTCAAAATGCAAGCCAGATTGCTTATCAGGCATCATTCTCAAATGCGTTTTCAAGCATTTCTACTTTGTGGATCGGTCTGAAATTTTGCATGCACATTAGAAATATGTTAATAATTATGTAGAATTGGTTTTTTACGCGATATCAAAACTTTATGTTGTCTTCTAAGTCACAATACACTAAATAAATAAATCATGTATGGCTGTAAAGAAATCAACAAGTTTAACTCGAAGACATGTTTTTAGGTTTAGACACTTGCTTTGATATTCTTTTTTGGAGATGTTGGTAGGGTAAGCATTGGTATGCACAAATAAATCACTGAGATGTTTTCAGATTGGAGACTACAGTATGACACTTGCGCTGAGGCGGGTTACATTCAACTAGAAAGTAGCCGCTAAAATGATGGTGATAAAACAGTTCACTTTGTTTAGTGTCGAGTTCTTTCTAACATAATACATGACATACCCTTTTTATTGCTTAAATCAATTCAGATTAGAATGCTCTTTAAGAAACGGTATGGTTATGAGGGTCCCTATGTGCAAAATGTTGCATTTATTTTTGGTTAAAGTTATAACTGTTACATTAAATTACATAAGGATTGGAATTAGTATATTGTAACCTAAAGACAAAACAGGGAGCGACACTAAAGGGGCAATGTGTACATAAAATCACCATGTTACTGTGTGGTTTTATTGGCTGTAATAAGTTTCATGGAAAACATGCCATTAATATCACGATTTTAATGTGCATTACGAATTTTACAGCGAAAACCGCTTTTTCAAGTAAAAAAACAAAATAAATATAGTACGGAAACCCGTCTTGTGAATCTTGCAACACACTAAATCATGCTAAAACCAAAAATGAACACGTTTTATACAATATGTATCTCTGTTGCATTAAATTATGTAAACATATGCTAGTATTTTGACTGATTTCTATGAATTAAGTACACAATTTGACTCAGGCACCCCATTTACTCAAAGTACTGAAAATGCAAGCCAGATTGCTTATCAGGCATCATTCTCAAATGCGTTTTCAAGCATTTCTACTTTGTGGATCGGTCTGAAATTTTGCATGCACATTAGAAATATGTTAATAATTATGTACAATTGGTTTTTTTTTACGCGATATCAAAACTTTATGTTGTCTTCTAGGTCACAATACACTAAATAAATAAGTCATGTAGGGCTGTACTGTCTAAATAAATCAACAAGTTTAACTCGTAGACATGTTTTTAGGTTTAGACACTTGCTTTGATATTCTTTTTTGGAGATGTTGGTAGGGTAAGCATTGGTATGCACAAATAAATCACTGAGATGTTTTAATATTGGAGACTACAGTATGATACTTGCGCTGAGGCAGGTTACATTCAACTAGAATGTAGCCGCTAAAATGATGGTGATAAAACAGTCAACTTTCTTAAGTGTCGAGTTCTTTCTTACATAATACATGACATACCCTTTTTATTGCTTAATTCAATTCAGCTTAGAATGCTCTTTAAGGAAAGGTATGGTTATGAGGGTCCCTATGTGCAAAATGTTGCATTTATTTTTGGTTAAAGTTATCTCTTTTACATTAAATTACATAAGGATTGGAATTAGTATATTGTAACCTGAAATAGAAAATGAGAACTGCGCATGCGCCAACAATCGATCTGACTCGTCGATGCTCTGTATGTACATTGCTATATTTTTAATGCGCAGTTAAAATATTCTAGTTTTAAATTTCTTTCATAATAAAAATTTCTGAACAATGCTTTCCTCAACATTTATTACAATTGTATTTATAAATATACTGACTTCCTTAGAATAAATTGATCCGTTTTTTTTTCGTACAGACAGAACAAATACGATGTTGGACTTACCTGTCTAGAAATGTGCGACGAAGCCTATTTCTATTATAAATCATAGATAGCTTCATGGCATATATTAATCATAACTCGTTTTAGTGTAAATACTAATAAAACAACAACTTTCAAGATTTTTAATACCTCTATTTGGTTTAAATGTGCTATAAAACGTTTCTAATCCTAAAGAAATACACTCATAGAAAAGAACACAGCCGACAATTGTTTTCTCCATGGACATGATTTTTATTTTTTGTGGATGTGTAGAAGTTTTGGGCGGCGGATCCATTAACCCATTTAGAAAAATTAAATAATCTTTATTTCAAGAAAGGTACAATCGCTGCGATCACGGACCATTGAACAAAGTTGTACAAAGATGAATAACCTAAGCAAAAAAAATGTCCCACAGAAACGTTTTATAGCGAATTTAAACCAAATAGATTGATTCCAAGTGCGAAACGTGATGTTTGTTATTTCGGGTGAATTACGTTACAGTTTCATATAGCCAATAGTGTCTTAAACTTTAATGGCCTTAGATAAATGTGAGTTCGTCTAGTAAGGCTTTGCCGTCAAACATAACGGCAGGCACACTGTTTTTGTCCGTTGGTACATTTTGGAAACAATATTATGAACTCATGCTTTATGTATGTACATAAATATATTCTTATTACACACATTGCACTACGACTTTATAATAAATCAATCCTTTAAGCTTTGAAAATGTATGGCAATATGGACAATCTTAATGCTTATACAATAGGAACAATATTTTTGCAATTTCCAAATAAAAGCATATGATATTGCGGATGGAATTTGAAAAAATTAATCTACATACATATAATGCAAATGAAGTCCATGAATAGCTCAGATAACTTAAACAATAAATATCTTTGAAAGAGATATTCGGCGTATGTTGTAAATGTTTGTTAAGAGTGTAAATTTAATATCCTACGTGTATATTTAAAACTGATGATTTTGTTTATAACCGAACAGTCTCGTTTCTTCATAGATCGTAATTCTACGCGCATTTATTATTATTTTTTATATAATTTAAAATGAAATAAATAAGTAAATCTTTATTATCAAATAGCGAACCCATATTTTCATGTGGCTAGCTCCTGAAACAGTAGTATGCAATGTTTCTATATTTGGAATAGATACAAAGAATTGCATTATTTCATGTCAAAGCAATTAACAAATGAACTGTGCCGTGTTTTAGATCAGTGCTACTTGAATAACCTAAATAAATCTGCGCATTAACGTCAGTATGTTTATCTATACAAAGTAAAGATAAGCAATATAGATATATAAAGAAAATTTAGAAATACATAAACATATTTTTAGTATGCAAGCGTTTTTATAATTTTTTTAGTATACAATGCATTTATTCATAGTCTATATAAAAACAATGTATATTTGTAGATTGAATAGCCTCAACACGAGAATTAGGTAGACACGTCAGTACAAGAAAAACCATAATGCAGAGCATCATAAGGCGCCGTGAAACTATGTCCATATGTTTAAGATATCTTCAATATGTAATGTCCGTACAATTAACCGATTTTAGAGCCTTCAATTTTTCATCAGCGAATATTTTTTTATCTAAGCAATTTATATAGTATTTATCAGGCAAATCAAAATTTACTAGAAGTTACATTGTTTCCTACAAAACAGTAACAAGAATGAATATCAGCCTTTATCAAATTTGTAATGGAATAAGCATTTATACTTTGTGTGCCAAATGAAAACACACGTCAGGGAACATTCATCGCAATTAAAAATAATGATTTGACTTCATTTTGTGATAAAAACGTAAAGTAATATTAAATATTGGCGAATTAGATTTATATTCCTTTGGGAAAATACGTCTTGAGCGTTTTTGTGTACAACTATTATAGTTTATAATGCATTCATAAAACGCACGTTAAGTAAAAATGACAAAAATGAAATCAAATTAAATTACGAGTGTCTATTTATAGGAAGATGCAAAATCTATTTATACATTGAATAGTCTCTACATGAGAAGGTAATGCAATTCTGAATAATTCTTAATAAATAGCTCTACAAACGGTTATTCAAATTAACATGCAGGGTAAGTTTATAAATAGAAGTAGTTCTCCATTCATTATAAATCTTAAGTATTGTCTATGATTCTCTGGATGCTTGATTGAACGACTCAGTGTTGCTGACGTGTATACTATAAATAGGCGCAGGTTAGTCATCGAGTGTATTATGTGGAATGTTGCCTATCCAATATGCGATGTTAACGGGGGATTTTTGAACGGTCATATTACACGGCCTGTAAACACTGGCTTGTAAATTGAAAATGAAAATTAAACCAATGCAACATCCTAGGTGGAGCTCAGAACTGGAAATTACTCAAAAAGATAAACAAAGTAAAAGCGGTATGTCCGGATTTTTCCATATTGACTCATTAAAAAAATTCACCTCCAAAAACAAATGGAGCCAATTTTTTACAGGCCGTGGTGGAAATTTCTTTTAAACTAGCCGATGCAGAGATAGGATTTATTCATTCGGAACTACTGGCGGGATATTCTACAGCATTTGATTGGATGTTGAGAGAGGTCAAAGTTGGTTTAAACAGCTACGCCGAAAAGTTGATACGTAAGGTTATATACTATTGACCAGTAGATACTTGTCCATCAAGGATCGAGTTGACCAATAATGTGTTTATATTTCAGTGGTTAATAATAGCACATGGTTGCATAATCCAATCAAATTACACTCCTTGGACAAACAACCTTGTACAAACAGAAAGGCGGAACGATCTATGTTCGTCTACTGGTTAATTAACTTCATATGGAATCCTTAGCTTTATTGTACTTAATTGTCGGACTTTGCTGATTCGGGCTTTTGAAATGCACTCATAGAAAAATAACACAACCGACAAATACATTTTTTATGTTGTGTTTTTTATTTGACGCGGACATCAATGCTAAACATTCTGAAAACGCGCTTTTATTCAAAGTTGTTTGTATCCATAATTTTGCCTTCTGTTCAATGTTTGTTAATCACTACTATGTGCTTTTCGACATCCGTTAAAGAGAGAGTTTCTAGTAGTGTTAATCCCAAACTTATTGCTCAGTGAAAATTGATATTTATTGACAGGATTGCATGCACATGGAGCAAGCTGTTTGCACAAAAATACATACTTTTAGTCACATTAATAGGGTCAGTGGATCAGATAAACAACAGTATTTTGTTACGCCTAATTCCCCAAAAGAACACACTGTCTTTATTCAGACTATCAAACCATGAAGCAGATGTAAAGTTTGACTTGAAAACGCTGCAGAAAAAAAGACAATATCTGTAGCATATCAAGCATTTTAAACAATGCAGGTGAGTGAACTGTACTTTTGTTATGGGTGTATGTGAGTGTGTGGGAGTGTACATGTATTTGTGGTTTTTATTTCTTTGCAAAAGACAGAACAGTAAGCCGCTCAGAAGACACTGGCAAATGTAAGACGACTATTCAGGTTTCAAATATTATTTTATCACATGCTATACCTTGTTTTCCGTGTAATACAACATTTACGAATATTCTATATAACACATGTTTAAGATAAAATTTGGAGCTTTTTTATTGGCTACATATTCTTTGACAGTACATAATTTTTAGATGTTTTTTGCATGTTTTGGTAAAAAGATGTGGGGTTTTTTCGTTTAAAAGCATGTGATAAATAAGATCTGACACCCGTTGTCCTTTTATACCATAGTTTATTAAACTCGTCCGGGAAATTCTTTAGTTAGCTCGCCAAAGGCTCGCTTACTAACAAAACTCCTCAACTCGTTTAAAAAAAATTTGGTATGACATAACAACTCGTGTCAGATCCTATATATATGTCGAACATATGCAACGTTTAATTTCACGAACTAAGAGCATGTGCGCAATCTTCATTGCCTGCATCAACAACCTTAATGCGGACACTATTGTCGTACGGTTCAACGGTGCAGTAATGCCTCAGCGAGAAAAAAAACAACAGGGCCGCGTCTACCGATATGATAATCAACATTGTTGTATACGCTGTAACGATTTCAATATGTTTAGTGAAGGTTTTCCCTGCGAACAGCACAATGTTTAGGCCATAGCGAGGAATGTACAGCCCAACACTCGTAGGGTATTATAGTGTTTGCTTAACACCATCATAATACACATGTGTAAGTACATTCGAGGTTCAAATGTTAATTCGAATATTAATCCAAACGTACATTTAACATAAATATATACTATTTGTTACTTTCAGTTTTTAGTCTTTAGGATTTAGTGGAAAATCCGTTTTTAAAATATAAAGATTTTGATGTTATCCCGAACGTACCTGTAACATAAATGTATCCTATTTGTAACTTTCTGTTTTAGTCGTCCACCCACTTGAGAAAAATATCAAGACTACTCATGATACTGCAGTCAATCCTACTTGTTCCCGGAATCAGTCGATATAAATCCCATTGAATGTGCTATATACGTAACGGTAGCATGCTATATTTAAGTACAGAACAAGAGAATATGAAAAACTTCAGAACATATGTCAAACAAGAATGCCTTATTTCGTGACATTGTCATAATGTTCTCACAGAATATGTTAGCGTTTGTGTTGATATTTATGACAGACTCACTGTTTTATTGTTAAGCGTTCCTTGTAGCTAGTGTTATGCTTTTCGCGCCAGTTAATGTGTCATTTCTGCATTTCGCGCCAGTTCTTATTATGACACTATGAGCTAAATATCTACTGAAACCATAAGCTGAATAACGGCATAGATAACTAAAACAGGGTGTGATTTTATTTTACAAAATAAGAACAAAAACAATCATGTTTTAATTTATAACTCTTAGGAAATAAATTTAACACTAATCATACCCTTATCTGGACAAAATATCATGTATTTAAACCAATTATACAATATTTGTGATATGTGCAAATGATGACGTGCGATAATTAAACGTACAATGACTGGGTCTAGTGTTGTTGTTATATTAAAGGAAGCAGAAGTGGAAGACTTTGCCGCATTAAACACAGTCATTAGCACCTCTGTAATTCATTGACAGGAATTATATTTGTACTTTGTCTATTAGCAATCCCATTTCATGTACTTGTATTTACATTGTGTTGTTAAATGAAACGTCCAATGTTATCGAAAGACACGTAATGCCCCCAACGGATATGTTTGAAACCTCTGCCCATTGATGATGAAAGGAACGCTATGGTCTGCAGGATTTGTACACAAGGCCGTCTGCTCTATCCGAACCAAACAACTTCAACGTTGAGGACGTTTGGAACGCTGTGGTCGTCTGCTTGATCCATACCAAAGAGCTTGACAATTGATGATGTTTAGACCGATATTGCCAAGTACTGAATCCGTTCCCAAAACCTTCCAAGCGGGTGACGTTTGGAACGCAGTGGACGTCTGCTGTATCTGTACCAAACAACGTTCATGTTCAGGACGACTGGAACGCCATAGTCGTCTGCTGGATCCGTACCAAACAACTTACACGTTGAGGACGACTGGAACGCTATGGACGTCTGCTGGATCCGTACTCAACAACTTCCACGTTGAAGACGTTTGGAACGCTATTGCCGTCTGCTGGATCCGTACCAAGCAACTTGAGGATTGATGAAGTTTAGACTGATATGGCCAAGTGCTGGATCCTTACCCAACAACTTCCACGTTGATGACGTTGGGAACGCTATGCACGTCTGCTGGATCCGTACCCAACAACTTCCATGCTGATGACACTAGGAACGCTATGTCCTTCTGCTGGTAAAATCGTAACATAAGCTGCACAGCCATAAGTTGATTCGACAGTTATACTCGTATTTACGCTTTAACTCTTGTTTACAACTTTGTAACGGTTATCATTTGTAGTAAACCAACAATTATTTTATTATAAATGCACTAGTACAACAATTTCTTTGTTAAAATAATTATGAATACTTTATTCAGTACATGTTACTTCTATGTAAATAATATAAGGATACTAGATCTACAGCTATTCGTAGATGAGTTTCCGTCCTTGTTATGAATTCTGACAAAAAAGACGTGCGATAATTTAACCGAGTTAACGTACACTTGGGTTAAACAAACGCCATATTGTGCCGACAAATGGGTTTACTTTGGCTTTTGATTACAGCATATGGGATAATGAATGCTTTGATGCTCTTATTTTCTGCATGTCAAAACCGTCAAGACATTATGTGTTTATGTGATTGCTAATGATCGATGCTAATATTTTGGGTTTTGATCGTAATCTAAGCCTTAAACGAAGAAGAACAGGCGCAACTGTACACTATTGGCCTTCACCCTTCGTATACGTGTATAATTACACTATCCAACTTCACTACGGAGTTTGTTTCTTTTTGTGCCTTTGCAACTATGAAGGCGTTATTTAGTTATAAAAATAGGGACCGGCAGTTATAGCATCATTGTTGTTCTTGTTTCAGTTTTACAAATAACCGAATAATTGTATTATCAGTAAAACATAATTAGCATGATACGAATGTTTTCGTAAAACGTGTTTACGTCTTGTGTCACAAGACATATTTTGCTTTTAATATGTATTGCTGCTGTTTTTTTATTCGTATACCATAACATGAGTGTGTTCTGAATCCCCAGCAATAATGTGTTGAAAAAGGTCAGTGTAATTGTCTAAAAAAATCGAGATACAAGTGTACAAGAAGATTATCAATTGTAACAAATGCATTGTTTTATAGGTGTGAACCATAGAGCAAACACGAACAATGCCAACAATTCGAAATAATAACCATCTTCCGGAACTTTAAAGCAAGATGATGAAATCAGCTTTGTTTAAAAGATAACGCACTTTTTAAAACAAAAATGAGATTTACACGTTGTTAATCAGTTGGTGTAAATTTCCTGGCAAACGTTTGTGCTTTACATAGTAAAATTTATTCATTTTAGTTAAACACTATCAAATGCACTTTCACTGCTTCCAAGTTTCGAATACGACAGCAAATGGCTATTTAATGTCAGTACGTTAAACGTATTTAGAAAAGACATGTTCGGTGTGAGAAGTTATGTTTATTGGATTTAGTTTTTTAAATTATAAAGAAATAACATGCGTTGCAATACAGCAAACTAGAGAGCATTAGTACAAAAATATATTGATTCAATGTCGTCTGCTAGTTGTTTATTTCCACGTTCCTCTTTGCATCCAAATAGCAATAGATGTATATCTTATTACACTGTAAAAACACTGTATTTCTTTCAATCACTTCATTCTAATGTTGTTCAAATTGCATGCTTTTATTCAGGAAAAATCGTTGACAATTAGTCAATTAATTAAATACCATGGTGAGTTCTTGAATTAAATATCTAATTAACTGCCTATAAACCAGAGGTGATGTCCATTCCTATGTGACGCCAAAACACTGGTTACAGTACATACTACGTACTTTAAACGGATTTCTTTAAATTATGTTTGCACTTTACAAAAAAAGCTGTCATTTTAAGTGTTTAATTACTATCGTTAAATGTACCTTAACACATGTGTAAAAAAAACTAAATAACATGTACAGTAGTAATACAATTGTCATTCAGTGGTACAGAATCTTACTCGCAAACACTTTTTTCAATGAAATAAAGGTGTTCATGATTACAACTCAGACAGTTATCGCGTTTCACAAATCCCTGGACTGAAAAAACATGATATATTTTGTAGTTTTGGTTTGGGAAAATGATCAATCAACTCAATTATAATGTACCGACAAAAGAAATGATCTTATCCATAACTTGTATGTGGGTTGTAATAATTAACCACATCTGAACGCGACGGTTCATATCCGTTAATGCGTATTGATCCTGTTGGATTATTGCATAATATATATGTCTAAATGTGCATACGTTTTAATTTATTTTCGTGTTTGGAGGTTTTGTCATAAGCGGAGCTTTTAGCTTCTATTAACTTCATATGTATAAGCCACTGTAAGCAATATTCAAATTAGATGAAATGACATTTGTTATTTTGAAATAAAATTGGTGTTATATCGATTGCTCATAAGGTGTTTTGTTGATTGCTGTGTTGAAAGCTATAATACAATCAACATGAACAGTGGTAACATATTATATTGTTATTAATTCGTTGAATTCATATTGGCCTTGTAATTGGCCTGAGACCGTAGGCCAAAGGCTAATACGGCTATCTTAAGCCCAATGAGAAGGACAATATGAATTCAACTAATTATTGACAATTTTTATTAATTAAATTCATAATATTATGTAGTACATTTCGGTTTCAATAGTACAAGTAATAAAACAGATGGTAAAATGTTCGCGTTAAGACTTTGGCGTCTGCTAACTCAATTTCCGGCACAAAATAAAATGTTAATCGTGAAAGTCGCATAAGGTTTAACATCACCAATCGATATGCACTGTTCTCCCGACTGCGCCTCAGCAAACATGGAAGTGCTACATGTAGAACCTTTTAGTAACACATACAAAGTGCAAAATATGCTTAGCGTTTTCAAAATGGCGTCCAAAAAGACTTGCCAAAATCTCATCTCCAATTCTCGTATAAGGCCGAGCGAATCCTAAAGGTTACAGTATACTAAATATTTCAGGTGTGCAATGCTATACTCTCTAAATAAATCAACACCATTTATTTGAAGACACAATTTTCTGTATAGTCACTTGCCATGACTTTATTTTTGAATATTTCTTTGTACGTGTGGTAGGAAAAACATTGTTGTGTACTAAAAATTCACTGTTTCGCTTGAAGGTTGGAGACTACATGACGAGACGTTGACAGTTGGCAGTATACCTTCAACTGGAGAGTAGCCGGTAAAAAGATGGCCGTAAAACAGTGAACTTTGATTCGCGTCGAGTTCTTTCTTACATATCACATGACCTATCTTTTTTATTGTCTAAATCAATTCGGCTCGGAATGCTCTTTAAGAAAAGGTATGGTTATGAGGGTCTCTACGCGCAAAATGTTGAGTTTATTTTTTGTTGAATTTATTGCTTTTACATTGAATTTGTTAAGGAAATCTTTTAGTATATTGTGACCTAAACTGACTTTGGGTTAAAATAAAATATCGTCTGCAAGTGCAAAATATGGATGAGAAAGCAGATTTTTGGTCATTTCTGAGCAAAAGAGTAGAAAATAAGTGCATTAAATGCATCAATTCAGATTGTTTGATCTGGAATGGTTGTATTTCAAATAGTTCCTTACCCTATTATGGCCGAATGAGGGCTAAATTGCCTTCGGACATAAAATCAGAGACATACTTGGTTCACCGTGTAGCGTTAATGTGCTACATGAAGTCAGAATTGAACGCCAGGGACTCTGTGAGCCACTTATGCAACAATAGCTTGTGTGTTAAGCCTGAACATTTAAACATAGAGCCCCATTCCACCAACATGGAACGGCGGACATGTTTACAGTTCGGACAGTGCAGCGGGCATGGAACTGAGCCAGCCTGCATATTTGGTAAAAACATGAATACAGCAAGCTTTATCACTTCCTTTTATTCATAGAAATACACTTAAAATACATAAATGCATGTTTTTTTTCATTTTATATCTATTTCTAATGGGTATTTTTGCCTTTTTCAGGTAGAGGAACGCCTGATGCTGACGCGAGGGCCACTTGTTAGAGGTCTCTTATGCCAAAACAGGTAATAATAACAATTTATTATCAGGTACACAATCAACTAAGCATATTTATGATGCTTAAGGTGTGGAAGACTGTCATAATCAGGTTTGGGGTCACTCATGCCCTTGCCGTAGTGTAATTCCTCATGCAGTTTGTATCGATAATTCCGCGTCCTGGCACGTAAAGCTCGTGCTTTGTTGGTAGCGGATGTTTGCTTTCGGTTAAGGTCGTTGCGGTCCTCATATGCTATCTGCTTAATAATCTTTGACCCCTGGGTAAGGTTAGCATTTAGTTCAGTGGTTTTTGCAATTACAGAGTCAGCATAGCCATTGTTTAATTTGTGAACCTGCCCGTGAATTCGACCTACACAGTTGCGTGAGAAAGTCACAGTTTTAGGATTGACAGCTTGGTACGACCTGTTTACTGCTTCACTTTTTTGGGTTGTGGTTAAAAGTTTGGTAGCGTCAAGAGCAGCTGGACCTAAAACCATTTCAATGCATTTTTTAAAGCAGATTTGTTGGTCACTGTCAACCATTTTAACCTTGACATTGTCTGGCATGAAATTCTTAGCTTGCCTATTTGTACCAGCACAGACATAACTGTACTTTGCACAATGAGTACCGCAGTAACCACTGAAGCATAGAACAATGGTTGCGATTACATCAACCATGACCTTCTTTAGAACCTTGATGTCACCCTGGTGTTTATTGTGGGCAGCTTTAAGCTCAGCCATACACCTAGCTTTGACCGAGAGAGCGAACCGACTCCTGATATTAGACTTGGAATGACCCTTGAGCATGCCCTTTGAGAAAGGCGCTTTGTTGAGCTCGCGCTTCAGCGAGTTGCCTAGGTGCCTCAGATCCTTAAGATGACCCACATTGTGACCGTGAGAGTTACGAACACCTTGGAATGCCCTACTGTCCCCATCACAAGTGAAATTTGCTATTTTGATGTCCTTAGAGATCTGGTCACCTAACAACCTATTCCATTTGCCTTCATCACCTATTGGTTCCCTCTCTGAAACATTTGCAGAACAATGCCCCCTATGATTGGGGCACTGAACAGGTTTACCCTTATTCCTGAGCATTGATGCAGTCCTGCATAGTTTATTTGCTACTTGTACCCCTACAATTTGCTTGTTTCTGGTATTGTTTTCACACATAGTGCTTATGGCAATAGTTCCGGCTTGAAAGGGTGTCGCGTCAGATTTAAAAATAGGGATCTTTTTGACCAATTTTGGCATTTTCAGCAACTAAGTTTTCTCTAATCTGGTACATGCTTCTCTCATTTAGGGATTTAAGGGCAGTATTGACCTTATTTGCTTGTTTTTGCATAGCAAGTGGAGAGGGAGCAATGATATTGGTTGTTTTGAGAATTCTGCGGGAACCTGTGTTCCCAATAGAAGTACTTGCAACACCTATTTGGAAGCCTACATTGATCTGAGCTGCCTTTCTGCCCCTGGTACTTGATGGAACCTCATTGTAAAGCTTATAATGCTTGCCTACATATCTGCATCTTGTACATTTTAACCTTTCCTCCCAGCCTAAGCCCCACTTTATGGAAGCACTGCCGTCAATTACCAAGTCGCCCCTACATTTATCACTTCTTAACCTATGCTTTCTATTTTCAGAGGACATCATAGACTGGAGTAGGGCGGGGACATAGACCTTGTTCGTAAGTAAGTCGGGATGGACTTTTGATGGAGCAGGAACCCGTAACAGGTCTACATAGCGAATCTTGTTCGCTCTCGGACGCAAGGGCTTAGCTGGGGTTTGAGAGCCGTCTACATCCCGAAAAGTAAGAACCTTGTCATTGTAAGCTACCCGTGCTTCAAAGGATGACCTTTCTAACCTTACATAGGTTGTGTTGGAATTTGACCTTCTTTCATAATTATGTTTTTTCCCCTTCACCGGACTAGTCCCACCTCGTTTAAAACCAACATTGAGCAACTTGTTCTTTTGCTTGGTTGTGAACCCCATTTTGACCAGATTGCCACCTTAAAAAAAGTCAAAGTACTTATTTTGTGCCCAAAATATGCAATTTTGTATTCCCTTAAACCTCTAAATGTGAGCAGGCAATGCAAATTGACCACCTGCTGCAGTTTAAAGGCACCCATGACATTATATACTAGAATATATAATTGGTGGCCTGTAATTAAAGAGGCTGCGACAAACAAGGTGCTTTAAAGATTTTACACTTTATTGGTTTGAAACAAGCAATTACTGGAAGCTGATTGATTTCTACACTTCAACGTATCTTTGATCTCCCATTTTGACTAATTTGTTCATTGTCTTGGATGAAATTGGAATTTTTTTTCTATTAAATTTACATTTTTGGGGTGATTTTTTAAAAAAAATACACAAAAAATACATTATCAAAATGGCTTAGAGTAAAAATATCTAACAAAGTCATTCTCTCCTCACCCCACATAAGCCCCCCATACACGTTTGTTTGGTTTGTTTGGGTATTTTGTCACAAATATTGCAAATATCAGCTTTAATTGTTAGAGGGACATTTAAGCTTCAAGACGCTTGAAATCACCGGCTTCCGACCAAAATCACCTGTGTTTGAAAATATGAAATAAAATGGCCAAATGGACAGATATACAAGCCAAACTTAAAATATTGGTGCAATATGCATGGGAAGATAATTATATGCAAGAAAAACTAATTTTAATGAGAACAAATTTCTCTTATAGGTTACAGTATACTAAATATTTCAGGTGTGCAATGCTATACTCTCTAAATAAATCAACACCATTTATTTGAAGACACAATTTTCTGTATAGTCACTTGCCATGACTTTATTTTTGAATATTTCTTTGTACGTGTGGTAGGAAAAACATTGTTGTGTACTAAAAATTCACTGTTTCGCTTGAAGGTTGGAGACTACATGACGAGACGTTGACAGTTGGCAGTATACCTTCAACTGGAGAGTAGCCGGTAAAAAGATGGCCGTAAAACAGTGAACTTTGATTCGCGTCGAGTTCTTTCTTACATATCACATGACCTATCTTTTTTATTGTCTAAATCAATTCGGCTCGGAATGCTCTTTAAGAAAAGGTATGGTTATGAGGGTCTCTACGCGCAAAATGTTGAGTTTATTTTTTGTTGAATTTATTGCTTTTACATTGAATTTGTTAAGGAAATCTTTTAGTATATTGTGACCTAAATCCAAATTGGGCGAATCTCGTATTGGCCGCGTTTTTCGATATTGGCCGTGTTTTTCCGTATTGGCTGAGTTTTGAAATTTGTTGGCGAGATTTACATTGTATTAAGCGAACAAACCTACCAGATTCTCGTTTAATATTGTAAAGTTTATTAATAAAGACGCATAATGCCTTTTTCACAACCATTGGATTATGTGCAAATATCCCGTTCTAGGGTAAAAATATCAAATTAAAGTGTATTATGTGAAGGCCGACGGAACAAGGAGCTTATTAAGTTACTAACTGCCTATTTTTCAAGGAGCAGTGCATTAAGAATTAACAGTTACATTTTCTATACTTAGTTTATTGGTAAATCAGCTAATGTATTCATACGGTTGTACAAAGCTTTGAGGACATCGGATAACATTCCAGTATCAAATTTCAAATCAACATTTCAAACTTGCAATTTTTAAACACGCTGAGTTAAATTATTCATATTATAACTGCCTTACAAGTTACTTTGTCTTCGTATTATAAAACATATTTCGTACTGACTTCAAGCCTTGCAAACATAAATACAAATAGTTTTTACTTAGTTCAAATCGATAGTTAGTACAATTTGCACTTAGCTTACAACTGTGGTAGTTTGTACAGTGTTTATATGCACTGAACTTACAAGTGTGTGTGAAATCCTTGATAAATACATGTTGCAAATATAATTTCATTAAAAAAAACATCGCATTGATAAAGTTAACCGGACGGCTTGGAGCTATATACACAAGTATTGTAAATAAAACTGCCACAGACATAATGGAGATAGTGGAAAGAGTACTATCATAATACGCTATCTTGTTCTTACACATGAAACATATTAAACTTTAAGTCTACTTTGACGGCGATTTTGTTTACTTTTCAGGCAATTAATTATTATACAAAATAAATTTATGACATGTAATATCTTCAGTCTGGTGATTTTAAAAAACAAAATTACCACGCAGTTAGTATTGACTGCGACTGGGGGCATCGACATATATTACATGATGGCTTTGTCGGCAATCTGTCAATAAGAGCTTTAGCTACACATTTATTAACATCTTAGGTCTTCAATAGTTTTAGTAATATTACAACAGAAATGCAAAACTCATAAATGATTATCTTATATGAAAGGGACCTGTTCACAGATTGACGAATTGACAATTTTTCAACCTTGTGTCACCGATTCCAACAATAAAATAACAGTGTATACAAGGGAGCAAAACACTACTACGGACCGAGAAATATACTGTAAAAACCGTTTCGTTTATGAGTAATCATCAGTTAAAATTGATAAAATTGTAAAGCGTTTGCAACGCTAAACGATGGAATAATTGGGAGTGTTTCTGTAGTTTTCGTTAAAACTGTTGACATCACGTGGATCACTGACAGAAAGTAAACAATGCAGGGTGAAATATAAAAGTCGGAATGGCCGAGTGGTTACGGCGTAGCCTTTTTATTAGGAGATCCCGGGTTCGAACCCCGGTGGGACCAATTTATTCATTTTTTCTAAATACTGTACTTGTTATAATACATGAGCTTTTTAGTTCCAATGCATAAATCTGTCAAGTTAAGACATTTAATGGCATACTTCAAAAATTCGAAAATCTTTGAACAAGTCCCTTTAATAATCATGTTCATTATATCATTAAAAATTATATTCACCACCTTAAATTTATGCAATGCATTCATAATCTCTCAATGATATAGACTGCGTCCAGGCTCTACGAGTTGTCTAGGCGTGTCCTGTTTAAATAATCACGAGCTACTTTTCTTAATTAACACCAACATTTTGGGAGCAGAAAATATCCGAAATCTTCCGAAAACCTCAGAGGATGACAGAGTAAGTCTGATCTTGGAAGTCAATGTCATAGACGGACAACTTTGAGTAAAGATCATGGTCATGAACGTACAACTCATTTAATGGACACAGACGTACAACTCTATGTGTATTTAATGTCTAAAATGGTCGTCTGTGGGTAAAGATCACTCGTATTATCCATTGCAGCTAACAAAACAATGAAGAAACTTTATTAATTTAAAAATGAAGAAACTTTATTAATTAAATAAATATACACACAACGGAAGGTGTTTTACTTTGAATTGTGACTTTAAATTTAAGGTTTTAATAAACCTAAAACTTGTTCGGTATATCTGTTAAACATGATCTTGCTCTTTGTGCGAATATGTAATATTGTGGGACAATTTCAGATGTATTGTTGCAAAAATGTCGGGAAATGCATATCTTTAAAAATGAGTGCATTAAAACATAAATCTAGAACAACGCGTCTTTGCACTGTCTGCATATGTCAAATACAGACAATGCTCAGACATGGCTGATTAACCAAACTGTCCATACTAAACCATTGCAAGGTCTACAAGAGCTGTAAGAGGACAGCACGCTCGATCTTAAATTATTTCAGTTGGTACATACTTTGGGAAGTGGAAGGGGCATTAATGTGTTGAAATACAAAGCTGAATTCTGGCAATTATTTTATTAATTTATTCAAAGTGAATACCTTATGACGTAAGGCACTTTAGAACAAAAACTTTAACCACAAAATCTACGTGAAAAGAGGGCATACCTCTGTCAACATGCAACATACATACCAAACAAATTGTTGCCCATGAAACTTGAGTTGAATGCAAAGTCGTTTTCCAAGTTTCAAGTGAATTTCGTGTGTAGTTTAGAAATTATAAGACTTTGAATAAAAACATTACACTAAAATGTATCTGCATAACTCAGTCAAAATACAAAACAGGGTAATGTGGACTGTTGCACCTGCTGCTGTAGTTGATTACAAAAGTATATTCAAAATTTCAAGTGAATAACTTCTCAAGTTTTGAATTTATAAAAATTCAAATAAAAATTTAATCTAAAAATCTATGTGCAAAGGGGCATAACTATGTCAAAATACAAAACAGATTTACGTAGAATGTTGCACCTGATGCCAGAGTTCATTCCAAATGTATAGTTCAAGTTTCAGGTGAATAACCTATGTAGTTTGAAGTTGCTAGACAAATAAATATATACTGTAACCCGAAAATCTATGTGAATCTGGGACATACCTATGTCAAAATACATAATTGAGTTATGTGAAATGATGCTCTTGATGTTGGAGTTGATAACAAAGGTACGTTCCAGGTTTCAAGTGAATACCTTGTGTAGTTTTGAATTTAGACTTTTGAATATAAAAGTAACCAGTACAGCTATGTAAAAAGGGGGCATATAACTCTGTCAAAATTTTAAAAAAGGGGGAGTGTTGCACTTAATGCTGGTGTTGATGGCAAAGGTATATTCCAAGATTCAAGTGAATAACTTATGTAGTTTAAAAGTTACAAGACTTTTGAATAACCTTTAACCAAGTTCAGAAGCGAACGCCGATGACAGGGTGAGTAGGAAAGCTTACCCATTTTTCCAATACTCAGCTTAAATGAAATGTTTCAAAAATGACGATTAACAGCATCTATAAGCTTACATTTCCTCGACGTCCACGCAATAGGCTATGACCCCGTCCTTGCATGTGTAACCGGTGCGGTACACATCCGACATGACGGTAGTCATATAATATGACAAGACCTGGCTCTATGTCATTCGTTTTCAAATAATTGAGACTTGACAAGTAAGTGCATTATCGTACTAAATTTATATTAGATATTCTAATAAACGTCAAAAATAAACTGTAGAAATCGTACCCTTATGTAAATGCTTACACTCACGGAATTCGTCATGAACACATTGCATAGCATGATTGGGCGACAAACACTACAGTGACAGAAACGTCAAAATATAAAGGGAAATTAATCCCCTAAACGCGTATTTCAATATACAATATGTGAAACTAAGCTGCATCAGCAGGAGGGAAACCCTTATTAAGAAACATACAATTGCCACAGACTCATTACGAAACTTCCCAGGCAATTTATGCCAATACGGACCCTATGGACACATACCAAGAGGATGTTAGTGGTACTTAAATAGTCTGGCATACTACTGATTGGTCTATGAACGCGTTAAGACGGGCACAAAGCGATTCGAGTTTTTAATATATGACAATAAAAAAGGATGGTCTATGACCAAATGCACTTGCAGAATTTAACGTTCATGGCTAGTATTCACAAAGCATCTTATGATAAATTGTATCCTTATCCTTATATCTGTTAATTTCCTTCACTGTATTACTTCGTATTAAAACAATGCAGAACAAAATAACATTTTAAAATTACATCAGTGTTTAAAAGTTATTTGCCAAATATAAGCAACATACAAATGAGTAAATTAAGAAAACAAATAAAATATGTTAAAATGTTACATTTAAGTAAAAATATTTAAGAAAATACTAATGATGTTTCGTGAATACCGCTCCAAATGTTGTCAAAAGTCTTGAAGAGGAATTATTAATCTTTCATTGATTTCTGTCTCCAGTAGTGTTTTTAAATCCCGGACGTTTTTGTGCTAATGTTTGTCTTCAAAAGACACAATTAACGGACATATAATACGAACATACTTCTGATTTAAGGCATCCATTCAATCGACATAACAACAAGACAGGACTATTACAACTGTCTTGCATATAAATCTGCCACGACGTATTACAAACAAGCGAATGTCGCTCTCTGCTGCTAAATGCAGGAAACTGACTGATTTTGAAATGTGAGTTTTGAACTCCAAATGTGGCGTAAGTGTTCCAAATAATGTCAGTTGCTTAAAGCTGCTTGTATTCGTTAGTAATATATTTTGCCAGTGCGTGACAACAACAATGATTTGCCGACACATGTCAATTCGAATGAACGTCGAATATACATTTCGCTTCCTTGTTGGTATAGTGTAGCGTATTTCTATGTGAATCATGGATCCCGGAAAAAAATAGTAATCATCGCGTACACATAGCACTTATGAAGAAGAAGACTGTTATTCAATCAAATATAACATACATGCACGCAATGCATTAGGTCAAAATGACCCATGAGCATCAGCAAATTGTTATCATAGCATAAAACAGTCAATGTCTATACATTATTATTAATATCCAATATAAGCACATTTCTCTTTTGAAAAGCTCTATAGACATAAACAGCCACATTTTTAATAACATTAACATTTTTGGAAGAAAATAATTCAACACATTTAAACATACTTGGGTGGCAATGATAGTATAGTGGCATATACCTATGTCTGAGATTAGAATAAATATTACATTCAAAAAGAAAGTGGAATTCGTCTTCTAAGACGTTACAATTTGGGCAAGTTCTATTAGCTCTTTCTGTTTTATTCCATCTGCCAGTTTCTATGTTAAGTCTGTGAGATGATAACCTTAGCTTACTCAGAGCTATTCTGTATTTTTCGATATTGACATTAGAAAGGTAAAACTGATATTCAAACTTAAATATACTGTTATAAAATAACGCTCTTGGTGAATCATTAAGTCTGCCATTAATATACTGTTTGAAGTTATCAGAAATCCTTTGTTTTAGAAGAACAATAAAAATTTGAAAGTCACCAACCCCTTGTGATAACCAAACATGGTAGAAACCTAGGGAGCTCAAAATCGCTTTAACTTGTTTTGCCCAGTTATGTTTTAACGGATTTAATTCTAAATCATTTAGCATTAACTTGTAAATAACACTAATGTATTTATGATCTGGTGCGCTTATTACTTTATACCAATATTTAATTATGTTTAATGTACTTAATGTTAACACATCAAATCGGCCCGTTGGGTTCTACTGATATTCAGAAACAACAAACTATTTATTGCCAAAGAAACAAAGTCTGTCATGGCGTGTGAACGTGTTAAAATGTAAATAAATAAACTGTCTTTTATTGAATAGGAATTTCAATAGACTAGTATCACTCATTGGTATTAAAGACGTTCGCAACAAAAAGAAAATAATTGGTTTGACTTTTTCTTTTGCTTCATTTTTCTTTATTGTATATAGGTTACAATATACTAATTTTAATCGATATCAAATATATATCTTTGTAAGTTTTTAAGTTCCAGTCAATGGTTAGGTGTTTATGTAGTGTGTCATTAATCACAATATCCTTACATACTGTAAAAACATCTGAAACCAATTTAAAATCTACAGATATTTTCAACCCATCTTTTGAAAAGTTACACTTAGAAGACGTAGTGTGTATTATAAAAAGGTTCACCAGCTAACATGTTCAGAATACACTATTTCCCAAACAAGCACGGTGGCCCATACTTTTTATGACTGTTGTAGTTTTGGTACACATTGACACGTGTCTAAGCCAGGTTTGAAGAAAATCTGAGATTTTGGAACTTAATATTTTCATACATTTGGTCATTTGTGTATTTTGATGTTTGAGCAGGTATAGTCGGTTTATTCTCTCGTATTTGACCATCTCTAATGACCATTCAAATAAATTGTTTCAATAGTAAAAGTTCATAGAGCATATATAATAATCAAATACACACTTAAACAATGTATTTTCAAACTACTCAGTTCAGAAAAGATCCATTAAATATATCCATTCTATTTTGGCAATCGATATGTTGTTTACGTACACAATGTTAAAACGAACATGATAAATGATACACTGGCACCCTACTTAAAGTCCAATATTTTCCAAACTTGTTCGGTGACCATGCTTTTTATTTATTTTTTGGTGAAAGTATACATTGATGTATGTATGTGCGAAATTTTAAGAAAATATATCGTTTGGAACAAAATATATTGATGCATTTGATAAAAAATGACGTTTTATAACGCATTTTATAATTTAGTACCTACTTAAATTTCCACTCAAATTCATCATTTTGACAATAAATGTAGGTAGAGCGTTTATTATTATTATAATACACGTGTATATTGCCAAACAAAACATGTTAAACATATTAGTTGAAAGAACCATAACCGTGTTTGAAAAAGCTCTCCTATATACTTAAAACATTTACAATCCAAATTGTAAAAAGGGCTTCCACAGGTACCGTAAAAAAAAACAATATTTACGGAACAAGGCTGGTGACCCCTATTTGTTAAGACTGCTTTAGTTTCAGTATACATTTACGCATGTATATGGGCTTTTATAACAAAATATGTCGTTTGGAACAAAACATATTCGTATATTTGAATATGTATTTATGTTTTCGCAGGCATTATATGCATAATTAACCTGGTTAATCGTCCATTAAAAGTCATTTTTAAATGGTAACTGTACATAAAGCGCGTTTTATCATTAAACGGCACTTGTATTTTCCCAACGAAACTTTTTTTTTTAAAGATTCATTTAAAAATCTCCTTTGAATGTGAACGCTTTATACAATTCCACATTGCTCGTCACACAAACTGAACAAAAGGCTTCGACAGGTACCGTATTCAAAACCCAATATTTCCGGAACAAGGTGTTTGACCCCTACTTTTTAAGACTGTTTTAGTTTTAGGTTACATTGACGCATGTTTGTGCAAAGTTTTAAGAATATTTATCGTTGGAAAAAAAAAATGAAGGAAATTGTTGCGAACGTCGTTAAATAGGCAACCAACGCTACAAAACACAATAATAGATTTCTTCACATTTATTCCTGCTTAGATATTACAGCACAAAAACCGTATTAATGCTCGAAAATAATTACATCTTCTTAATAAAATATTACTGGTATGGTGCATTTAGTCGTTGTCTGAAGAATTATCTTGCTTTGCACGCAAGTTACAAAAATATACACTGATTTATTGATAAAGGTATGAACAATTATTGTATGTGCACATTAAAATTCCATCTATATGTATGCCCTTAAAATCAAAGTTTTATACTGAACAAAATATCACATTGAATTTTTAAACGAATACAACTGTTGGCATGACAGTATAATGTATAAACCTGCGCGTGTATATTCAACCAACACATGGTTACGTTTACTACTTAAGTCTGGCAGTGCAAGCTTAAACCATTATTTAGCTGTGTGTCACCTATTGTCCGTTTCATCGGAGGGACCTGTGTACCCTCTGTCACATCCACATGGCTATCGATCTTCTTAAATCGCTATTTGGCTTGCACCCTTCGTGAGGCTTTCGCGAGGTCGACAAATTATTGTCATGTAGCGGGAAAATGCATTATCGTCCCCGATTGTTTATCACATGCACATAACAGTGCTCCAAGTAACGTTCACAGTGCAGTCAATAAGAAATTATCGGGTTTTCATTTCAATTGTTCTATCATACTGTGTTAATGTATAGCAGCATCTAATAGTCATGCGGTAGAAGATATTCAAACGTTTAAAAATCATCTATTCGTGTTACAATCACACAATCATACCATGAATAACTGTTTGTTGCGTTATATTGTTTACATATACAATACACGTTATTTTTATTACTGTCCAGAGTAGTGAATTCTTCTTAAAGGAACGTACATTGAATTTTTTGTTACGAAACAACATGATGTACTTAATATAAGAAATTATATGGAAAATCAAAATATACACTGGAAATCGTAGTCTTATGTAAATGTCAATCTTAAACGATTTCTTTTTAAGACAAACCTTATATAAATGCCCCAGATTCATTACCTGACTCACAGACAAGTGATTGCAATATGGATGCTTTATGGACACAACCCGAGACGTTGTTAAGTGGTACTTAACTAGTCCAGCGAACTGTTGATTGGTCTACGTATGAATGCGGTAATACATGCACACATCAAATCAAATGTCTATGTATGAAAGTACAAAAAGGATGGTCTGATTAAAAAAAACATGATGTATATTTGCATAGTTTAACGCTTATATGTTGTGAAAAATATCGCTAAGGCACTGTATTCTTCGTATGAAACTTGAAGCTGCAGGTCTCGGTAAGGATAGCCTTCGATGGTTTAAATCAAACCTCTCTGACAAACAACAGCTTGTTGATAAGTCTGGCATATATTGTTCGAGTGCTTACATAACATGCGGAGTTCCGCAAGGGTCAATACTTGGACCGCTGTTGTTTTTAATATATGTTAAAGACATGTTGGCAGTGGTCAGTAATGAACTTCTTCTTTATGCTGATGACTCTGGTATACTGGACAAAATAAGTTTTCATGTACTAAAACTCCTTACAGAAGATATTAATACTGTGAGTCAGAGGCTAATTGACAATAAGTTGTCCTTCCACGTAGGAAAAAATTTAATCTATTTTATTTGCTTCAAAGCATCAACAAAGGTCAAATCGAAATCTTGATGTCAATTGAAATGGTTTATAGAACTAACACTTTCTTTAAAGTGGATGCATTTCTGGATCATAATGTATCATGGCTCAATCCGTTCTCAAAAAGAGAGTTGCTTACCCAACATGCCAAAAAGTTATGTATCATGTCTTTGACTATTACTATGCTTGTTCGACGTGCAACAATCATTTGTCAAAGATCTTGAAAACTACGTTACCAACATCAGAACAAGCTTATGAGATTTGTATTGGATTTGGATTGTAGAAGTCATATTGGAAAATAACACTTAGGGTCTTTAAACTGGTTACTTGTTGTCATAAGAGTCTAGAAGACCACTCTGTGCCATGTTTTAAGAACAAAAATGGTCTAGCTCCAGACTACATGGGCGAACATGTTACCGCTCATGAGTCTGTTCATAATCACAAGACAAGGCTTATCCACAAGGAGGCTGTTTTAGTCCCAAACGACAAGAGGTTTGGGCCTAAATCATTTAGCTACAAGGTTGTACATGGTGGCATCACTTCCTTACACATATCGAGAAGTTAGCAAAATTAAAAATACCGATTAGACGCCATCTTCTTGAAAATGTTAATTTAATTTATTGGAATATATATAATTATTAATATAATTTTATAAGGTTTTTAACACTTTTATTCCTATCAGGCTAATTTTCGGCATAGGATGCTATTGTTTTGTTAATTACCTACTAAGATCGACTGATTGACAAACTGTATCAGCATATTATTTTTTTACACTTTTATTCATATCAGGCTGATTTTCGGCATAGGATGTTATTATTTTTGTTAATTACCTACTAAGATTGACTGATTGACAAACTGTATCATATTATTTATTTAAATTATTTATTACTTATTTTGACAAGGATGCTTGTATTTGATTATTAGGTGTATTTTTCAATAACACGTTCTGTGATATCTTCCATGTTTTTCAATTTGATACTGTGATAATAATTTATGATAATGAAAGTGATAATAATATGAAAATACTATTAATTATGTTACTTCATCTTGCAATACATATTATATATTTTTTTATGTTGCAATATATTTATGTTTTATTTACCAGCATTTAATACCGGTATTTTCACTTGAGACTTTTTTCATGCCATCAACACAAGGTCCACAATGGAAATAAGAGCTTGCTGGTGTACATGGCATGGCTTTTTAATGTTAATGTAGTTATTATATTAATTACATTACAGTTTGTTTTATTTATCCAGGTATTGTGCACGCCTCACTAAAAAACATAGGTATTCTGCAATTTACGCACATTTCATTTTTTTGACATTGCGTGGTTATTATTAATCAATTGCTGTACAAAAATACGGTCCAAATTTCATTGCTTCTAAGTATAAATGGCAACCAATTCCGGTGTTACTTTTTTTCCCACATACACCAACTATATGTATACGCTTTAAACATATAAGTTTTTAGTATAAAAATGCATTATACCGGAATAAGTTCGCATTCAAAAACGGCATTGTAAGATTTTTTTTCAATAACTATTAACATGGTACTGCAAAATATCTAACATTGAAATGCGCATTTTTCGCTCAAATATGACTTCTAATCAGTGCTTATTGTTTGAAGCTGCCTTTATTCACAAGTAACATACATGCATATTGCCTGAACTTGTGAACGTTTTATGTCTCAAACGAACACTGACAAAAAGGTCGTTATATAGCTTGACTAAAACAATAAACACACATGTCAGATCGAATGAGCGTAGAATATACAGTTCACTTCCTTGTTTGTTTAGAATAGCGTATTTCCATATGATTCATCGCTCCCTGAAAAAAGCAATCCTCTCATCCCAAAACATAAAACGTCGAGCATAATGGGTTACACTGATATTGGAAAACAACAAACCAGCTATTTCCAAAGAAACACAATCAATCATGGGACTCTCGAGAATGTTTTAGAGACAAGTCTTCATGACAATGTGTTTGAGATAATGACGTGCCCGTGTAAAGTGAAGATAAACCGTCTTTTATTGAAAAGGTACACGTATTTCAATATACCAGTAATAAATTTCAAATAGAGAATCAACGATACATAACGCCAATAATAGATTTCTTCACATTTATTCTTGCTTAGATATTACAGCAAATGATACACCCCTAAACATTCAGCAAACAGACACATTGGAAAATTTCATAATGCTGGTATTCCGTCACATGGTCACAAGTACCAGTACAAGTATATATCTGATTAGGACATATGTGTATCTGGCTAGATCAAAAACCATATAAATGCTCGAAAAATAAACACATCTACATAATAAAATAGTATTGGTATAGTGCATTTAGTCGTTGTTTGAAGAATTATCTTGCTTTGCAAACAAGTTACAAAGTATACAGTGATTTATTAATAAAAAGTATTTACAATTGATGTATGGGTACATTAAAATTCCATACTATATTACTTAACAAAATATCACATTGAATTTTAAGACGAATAAAACTATTGGCATGACTGTATAATGTATGCGCATGCTCATATATATTGAACTGACACGTTTATTACTTAAATCTGGCATAGCAAACTTAACTATTATCAAACTGTGTGTCGCCTTTTGTCCATTTCATCGGAAGGACCTGTGTACCCTCTTTCACATCCACATGGCTATCGATCTTGTTAAATCGCTGTTGGGCTTGCACCCTCCGTGAGGCTTTTGCGAGGTCGACCGAGGCAGACTCGTCCATACTGAAACCTCCTGCAGCAAAAGAGCCAAGGCCCGCGGTTTGATTCGCGCGAATGGTGACGTTAATCTGAAATAATTAGTAACCTATTATTGTGACATATTCGTATGGTTACAATAATTAAACAATAGCAATTTTAAATAGTTGAATTTCATATTTGTTTATCGTTTTACTCATATATGTGAAAAATATATTGAATCATTCTGGATTTTAACATATGCGCTGCAAACAATTTATGTATGCTCCACATAAGCTATTTGGAACCATGGGAAAGAAGTGGGAATACATTATTGACTCAGAGTGATAGAGATAATAAATTCTAAAATATTGTTACTATTATCACGAAATCAAAGCATAGTCTATATTGATATTTTGCTGCATTATGAGCCTTAGACAAACTAAACGTGTTCGTTTTAAATTCAGTAAAACAACATTTAACAAGCTATCCTCATTACTAATTTAGAACTAGAGCTTTGTCACAGGAGTGGCGGCGGGCCCCGAATGATAGCATGTTTGAAGGTAAGGAACCGTTTTTCTATTTTCAGAAACTGTGACCTTGACCTTGATCCAACCCACCCCCTATGCAATCCCAAGCGATGTCTTGATAAAAGGTATCTATGTATGAAGTTGAATTACAATAGCTCAATTCGTTCTCGAGTAATTGAGCAGAAACCGTTTTCCTATTATTTTGTAACGGTGACCTTGACAGTGACCCCATCAACCCCCTATGTAATCCTAAGCCAGGTCTCGATTTAGGATATCTATGGATGAAGTTTCATTAAAATATTTCAATTTGTTCTCAAGTTAGAGAGCTGAAACCAAACGTCGAGTCCGCCTGAAAATGAAAAGTTAACAAAGGGCAATAACTCCTGAATTATGAAGTGCAGAGCAACGGTTCTTGTGCATTGCACTTCTCCTCAAGGATCTATCCACCTATGAAGTTTCAAGTTAATACCTCTTATAGTCTAAGATTTATGCTCCAGGCAAAAACGAAGTCTGAAAAAGTAACAAAGGGCAATAACTCCAGAAACATGAAGTGCATAGTAATGGTTCCTGTGCACAGCGCTTCTCCTTAATGAGATCTATCCACCATGAAGTTTCAAATTAATAGCTGAAACGGTTTTGAAGTTATGAAAGAAAAACATGAAAATGTGGACGGAAGAACAGACGGACGGACAGACGGACGGACGGACAGACAGGGTGATTACTATAGGGCACCCGCAAAAAATTTGCGGGGCCCTAATTATACACTAAAACTTTTAGATACATGATAAGTGTCTGATAAACATAAATTGGTAATAAATGCATGTCCTATTTTAATAATGATCAACAAATTCTACGAGGAAAAATGCTCAACTGAAATAGGTCAATGATAATGTTGGTACGCAAATTCTAGATAGCATATGGGATGAAGATATGTCGGTAAAGAGTGAAACACAAGACCCGTCTTCTGTAACTGTGTAACATGTCTCCAGAGTAGGTCACAATTACCATAAAAAACATCCATATATATCACCCTATGTAGTGCCAATGTTTCGAGTAAACAACTCACGCAATGACAAGTCATTTCTTTTCTTTAGCACACAATTCCCAGAAACCGTACTCTTTCTAAAAAAAATTATAGCTACAAATGTGATTAGAATAACCATTATAATAGTAATGGAGTCTAGTCGTACGCTGTGATGGGCTTTGCGTGAAAACAACGCATATATTACAGCAAAACAACAAGGTCAAACACCTTCTAGTTTTAATAAGGCACTTCAGACCTTAGACTTCAGTGATTGCGGTTTCAAATTCAATGTGATTAAACAATACTAGAAAATGTATTTTCTATGGTGATTGTAGATGTAATGTATTGCCACAAAAGTCTTGTCGTGTGTGGCGCCTGTTATAGCACTTACGCACGCAACAATGTTGACAAGATGTTTGGGTTGTTTGTGTCCGTTTTCTGGGTTCAACAAAAACTGTCTGGGTTGTCTTAACTCAGTTTTTACAAACTTACAATATAAATAATTTAAATAATCGAAGCGAGACTTTAAGTCGTGTCCTCGAAAACAGAGACTAGTAATTTATCGAACCAATAAAAAACCGATTGTAATTTTATACGAACTTTCACCACCTTGTACTTACAGTATGGGGCAGATAAAAAATTCAATTAGTGCCAGCTGGAAATAATCTGTACATTCTCTCTGGACCTAAATGGGTGCCTACAAAATCCTCCCTGTATTTCTACTGGCTCTTTTGTAACAATTTATGGGCTAAACGAATTTAAAAATTACAGTATAGTACAGTAACCTTGAAGTTTGGGGAACATGTACTTTTTATGACATCTTTCAACTTTAATTATGCAAACAAATGCTGATATGTACAATCAATAAATAAATTCTGCATATGTGTTTATTCATGAAATGTCATACTACTTTGTGCTGACAGAAACCTGTACTAGAATCTTAACAAATATGTAGTGTTTACTTTGAAGTCATTGATGTTAGTCGATGTATTTTTGCGAAAATTGTGATTTTCAGTTGTCTTTTTTCCACCAAAAAGCTTAGAAAATGTCACGTAAATTTTACTGAAACAGTTTTACCACTGGCCTTTTTGTACGAGATAACATAATTGTTTCATTTCTTTCTGCCCCTTACTGTACATACAAGAAGACATATTCCCTTAAATGAAAATTAATGACCTGGCACTGATTTACTAGTCTATTTCGTTGATGCACGGTATTATTATATAATTCGATACAATGACACCATTATATCAAAATCTTTAAATAAGTGGCGTTTAGTCCTTTTGTCTTAAAACTAGTAAATGCGGCTTACAAAAGAACGCTCGTGAAGGGAACACGACTTGGAGAGAATAGTGAGTAGTGTTCATGCAAATGATTAGCAAACATATAATGCTTTGAAGTTAACTTATTTAGAAAGAACCCTGATAAAGAACCATTTGAAACATCTAATTAATTACAGCACTTATCGTCAGCAGTAGTCGTTAAAGTGCATCAAAGAAATTTACTTCTTTGGGACACGTGTTTAGAGAATATAACAGTTTCCCTGTTTGGGACACGTGTTTAGAGAATATAACAGTTTCCCTGTTTCAGAAATAGTATACGCATACAGGTGTGTGTGATTTTCTATGTTGGGAATCCAGGCTACCTGGTCGGGTTTATGTACAGTGGGACTTGAATATGTTACCTACATAAATTGTTTACTTACCTTAAATTCAAAACCAACAAGCTAAGGAAAACATAACTCTTGTGTCATCTCATGTAATAATCTCATTTGTTCGACAATACAAGTAGTGGAAAAATTAGTGCACGTAATGCATGTACATTAGAGCAAAAAAGTTTACTATTTAAGAAATAGTACAGACCACTGAAGGCCTCCTTGCATTGTAGTGACCGACCAGTCAGCCCAAAAACGTTGAGCGGACCGAAGCCAGAGGCTGAGGTTCGTTCAACGTTTGCGGGCTGACTGGCAGGTCACTATAATGCGAGGAGGCCCTCAGTTGTCTGTGCTATTTCTTATATTATACCGCACATTTTCAGTATAGAAGTTTGTGATAAAATGATAATATAACAAAAACATTATATAACAATTCGCTAAACATTTCTTTATTTCGTGCTGAAAAGGATCAATACAATTTTTTTCAAAGACAAACGACATCTGACAGCAGAGCTTGCGTTGTGAAATTACAATGATGAACCTTTCTCATGAATTCTCTTTTAGTTAGTAAACGAGTGAATGTCATCAATTTTCAAGAATTTTAAGTACACGTCCTTGTTTTTAACTCATTTTCTCAACGTGTTTATGTCAAACAGCGCGCGACAATGACGTCAATTCAAAAAGTTAGACTGCGTCACGATATTTTCGGTAAACAACCACCATCATTTATGTAGTTGCATATTTAGGGTGCATTTACGAAACTTTTGTTGATGAAACGGAATTAATGAATAATTGTAAACAACTACATGAATCTCACTACGTAAATTACGATCGTAGAATAATCATAAATATTCATGAAACGCGAAATAGTGCCCGCTGGCTCCGGGCACTATACTTTTTTATCGGCCCGCTAAACTGGCATTTTTAAAATTAACATAAATAACGGACCATTGACTTTTATATACGCAAAGAAGACACATATTTATGCAAGATATAATATTTCGATTAGGTGTGCCCGAAAACTTTTTTCAAACACAAGGGACCTTGTGTATGGACCGTCACTTTAGAGTATCTTTTTGCATACTGGATTTAAGGTCAATGAACGTTGGACAACAATGGAATAACTACTCGTCCAGTAGACTAACATCATATGGTTTTCGCTAAAATGTGATTTCGTTCTTCTTCTGAACAATTCTAAAAATAACTAACCGGTTCTTGAATGCCGCAATTATCTTTTCCTAGCGACTCTCCTTCTTTCCATCCCATCTTAGCCAGAAGTTTGTGTCCAATATTTTCATTTGAAATAGGCCTATAAATATAAATACATTATGTTTACTGAATGGTGACAATAAGTCAATCTGAACCCAGTTATATGGCAACAAATATTAGTACCTATAAGCTAGACAAACAAAAACTGAAACAAGTAATGGTACCAAATGTACAAATGTATATCGATCAATTAATTACCTACATGCATGAACTAGAGAAACAAACCTGATGACGGTAATGCCAATTAATGGATATTACATGATCATGGTAATGGTGTTAATCAATGTATTATGTATAAATATACCCGATGATCAATAGTTCAACTGAAACAAGCATTCCTATTGGAGAATATTTTAAGCTAAGTTTGAGATCTCTAGAATTTTCATAGTTGTGGGGCATGGTGATAGTAACAATGTAATATTGAATACCGATGAACTGAGGATGGAGCCGATGACTTATGGCTAGACGTATCAGGTCCGACATGTTTGCGACGTAACGCTGCCTTGTCTTCATACTCGGATTTGTTGAAAACATCTTTGTTGTCGACGTATTTACTATTCTGAAACGGATTTGAGTTTGAAATATTTTTTCAAAACTGTTTACAATTGTTAACTTTTCTGAAAATTAAATTTAGATTAACATTCAGAATTGTTGAGAACATCTTTTTTGTCAACATATTTACTTGTTTGAAAACAGAAATTTAATACTTCTTTGTTAGCAACGTATTTAATATCCTAAAAACGGAATTCAGATTAATGCAAGTTTTCAGAATTTATGAAATCTTCGTTAAAAATTATTTTCTATTCTGAAAATAAAATCGAGATTCACAAACAACTTAAAAGCCACGTTAACAACATTCGTATCATTATATATAGTGATTAACATAAAGCTTTCATCATTGCGGAGAACTTCTATAAACTTTTAATGTATTCTGAACGTGGAATTCAGAGGAGCATATAGCCTCCAGCCTATTTATTTAATGCCAAAGTATTTGATATTCTAAAAAAAGGATTAAGATAAGCATCGAGTTTTCAACATTGTTCTTTACTGGCTTTTCTGAAATTGGAATTGAGATAAACATAATTATAGCTTTCAGCATTGTACTTAATTGTCAACAAATATGCTTTTCTGAAAATGGAATTAAGAAAAAAAATAGCGTAAACAGCCTTCTTTACTGTCACCGTATTTGCTATTCTAACAATGAAATTCAGATTGACATAAAGCTAGCTTTTAGCATTGTTCGAAATGTCTTTATTGTGAACGTATTAAATATTCTGAAAATGGAACATTGGCAACGTATCTGCTACACTAAAACAGATGAACATATAGCATTCAGCATTGTTGAAACGATTAGTCAATGTCGTAACTGTACAGGTAATAGAATTGAACTTAGAAGCACTATCTAAGCATTAATACAAAAAGGCAAACAGTAATAAGATAATGTAACAATATATATAATAAATGCATAACATTGAAAAATCATTTTAAAATACAGAACGTACAAAATATTTATCTCGTAGGAAGACGTTGAGTGTTCAATATGGGTAACATAAAGCTTCGTAGCCTTGATAAAGCCTTGATGTTAAAACTACAAAAAATTACATATCCTTACTTTCAGACCATATTTTTTCTTTATCTCATTGATCTCTTGTCGTTGTTTTAGTTTCTTATCTTCTATGGTTAGCACTTTATGTTCTGCAAGATATAAGGGGGAATGTAAGATCAGTAGAACATAATTTCTAATAACAAAACGACAAAAAAAACAAAAACAAACAGCTTGTAGCTTACTAGTGATCTTTCAAAAAAACAATAATGTATATGTTGTCTTCACCGTACATTTTGAACATGTACTTTTCAAGTTGGTTGAGACTGTGCATGACTGGTTATTCCTGATATGTTCTTTTTTATGCAATACTTGATGACGTATCAATTTAACACACTTTAAAAATACAACACATTACAAACATTTTCAGATTCACGAAATCTGTGGATTTAAGTACAGCTAGTTTGGAATTTAACATATTTTTAAATAAATTATTATCAACATAATGCTCAGGCTCCAATTTCATGAATTATATGCATTTCAAGGTTAAGTCTCTTATTTCTGCAATATAATTATTATTTTAAAAATAACGTTACAACACAAACAAGAGCTGTCAGAGGACAGCGCATTCGACTATTCGAAGTATTACAGTTGGTACATATTTTGGATAGTGGAAGGGGCATAAATTTGTTAAAATACAAATTTTAAGTGAAGCCTTGTATAGTTTCTAAATTTTTGGAACAAAAACTTAAACCACAAAGTCTATGTAAAAAGTGGGCTAACTCTGTCAAAATACAAAACAGAGTTATGGGTAATGTTGCCCTTGATACTAGAGTTGATGACAAAGGTTAGTGCCAAGTTTCACGTGAATAACTTATGTAGTTTTGAAGTTACCAAACTTTTCAATATACATGTAAACGTTAACAAGGAAATCTATGTGAAAAAGAGGCATAACTCTGTCAAGATTCAAAACATAGTTATGGGTAATGTTGCCCCTGATACTAGAGTTGATGACAAAAGGTAAGTTCCAAGTTTCAAGTGAATAACTTATGTAGTTTTCAAGTTACAAAACTTTTGAATATAAACTTTAAACAAAAAATCTAAGTGAAAAGGGGGCATAACTCTGTCAAAAAACAAAATAGAGTTATGGTCAATGTTGCTCCTGATACTAGAGTTGATGACAAAGGTTAGTTCCAAGTTTCAAGTGAATAACTTATGTAGTTTTGAAGTTACCAAACTTTTGAATATAAACATTAACCAGAAAATGTATGTGAAAAGGGGGAATAACTCTGTCAAAATACAAAACAGAGTTATGGGTTTTGTTGCCTCTGATACTAGAGTTGATGACAAAGGTTAGTTAGAAGTTTCAAGTGAATAATTTATGAAGTTTTGAAGTAACCAAACTTTTGATAAAATATAAACTTTAAACAGAAAATCTCAGTAAAAAGGGTACTAACTCTGTCAAAATACAAAACAGAGTTATAGGTATTGTTGCCCCTATTACTAGAGTTGATGACAAAGGTTAGTTCCAAGTTTCAAGTGAATAATTTATGTAGTTTTGAAGTTACCAAACTGTTGATTATAATCTTTAAACAGAAAATCTTAGTAAAAAGGGGACTAACTCTGTCAAAATACAAAACAGAGTTATGGGTATTGTTGCCCCTGATACTAGAGTTGTTTACAAAGGTAAGTTCCAAGTTTCAAGTGAATAATTAATGTAGTTTTGAAGTTACAAAACTTTTGAATATAAACTTCAACCATAAAATCTATGTGAAATAGGGGCATACCTCCGTCAAAATACAAAATAGAGTTATGGGGAATGTGCACCCTGATACTGGAGCTGATGACACAGGTACATTTTTGTATATTCCAAGTTTCAAGTGAATAGCTTTTGAAGTACTGAAGTAACAAAACCCTTGAATATAAACTTTAACCAGAAAATCTATGTGAAAAAAGGGGCATAACTCTGTGAAAATACAAAACAGCGTTAAAGAGTTAAATGGAATGTTGCCCTTGATACTGGAGTTGATGACAAAGGTATATTTCAAGTTTCAAGTGAATAACTTAATGTAGTTTTGAAGTTACAAAACTTTTGAATAAAAAGACGCGGACGCCGACTCCGACGCCGGGGGTAATAGGAAAGCTCATCTATTCTTCGAATAGTCGAGCTAACTAGCGTTATTATTTATTCTGATAATCTAAAATACAATTTTCATTCACAATTTAATATGCCTTTATAATATTATTTAGGCACACTTTATTGCAGTATGAGAACAGTGAGCTTAAGCCAATCCTGTTATAATTAATATTGTTTGAGAAATCAGCCTTGACAAATTCACAGACATTAAATTGTCTATCCAAAAAAAAGCCAACCTTTGTTTTGACTGGACTGGTATCTGGACATGACCACACCTGGTTCGCAATTGTCACAAGTCACTGTACCGCTGTGTATGTGACACAACAGCTGGGTACCACCTATTCTTATGTTACAGCCATGACTCAAAAGTACCCGCTCACTTGTAACCTTTGGCTACAAAATTAGAGTGGAAGAAATAGCATTTTCAACATGTTTCAAGTTGGTTCAAATAACTACCGGTACTTAACGTATACCAGAGTCATGAATCAAAACTACCGGATCACTCATAACTTTTGTCTACAAAATGTTTGCACGGAGCAATTATCATTAGTTTTCAACATGTTGCGTATGCCGCTTAACATACATGTAATTATAAACACAATTTGACAAATAACAATGTTATTAAAAAAACTACAATACATCCAAATTAGCATTTACACAAATACATTGTAGGACATGATAAAACAACTTACAAGTGAATGCGGTTTATTTTGTAAAACATTCAATAGTACAGGTAGACAGCAACCACAGACATTTTAAACAACTAACCTTAGAAATTCTAGTCCCATTGAGAAGTGTTCCATTCTGACTGGCATTGTCGACTATTTCATACTGCCCACTCTGCTCATTGTAAGATATAGTTGCATGTGCCTGATAAAACAAAACACATTGGCTCCAATTAACCTTTTTTTTCCCTTTTTTCATCCATTAAACATAATCCAATGAAATTTGAACAATGGCTTAAAATTATCTTTAGACATTATACATGTTGACATTTTTGCTAAATTTAAAATAATATTTCATTTTATCCAAAAATGTTGAATTGAACAATGCTTTCTATCCACTTATAAAATTATATGATATTAGCCAAGGATTGTTACAGGTGAAAGAACAAGTAAAGTATCTCCACATAGTATTCATGTCAAAAATCTTCGAAAGATGACCAAGATAACATGTCAGTACTGGACTACAAACATGTCATATTGAATAGTCAATATTGAATAAATGCAATATGATAGGCAATGAAATGTTAATATTGCAAATACTTTTTTATTTTGTTCCAGATAAAGCATCTCCTGTGAAAAAGAATACAGTTTTTAGTTTAATATTTAAGCAATATCCTCAATTTTAATTGAATTTGATTGAATTATAAGCATCAAAGCAAATTGTGCACTGCCTGCTGAGTATCTGAAGGTTATAACAGGAAACAGTCCTACTCACTTTGCTAACGTTCACATCCGGGATTATGACATCACATTTTTCTCGACCAATCACAGAGCCCGTATATGGGACGATGAACAGTGTACCAACCGACAGGCTGTCGGACTCTGTGACTATCAGCCGGATACAGGGTGGCCAACTGGTAGCAAGCTCTGAAGTGATGTCAAAGTCGAAAACAACATGCAACCAACAAGCTTATTATGTTTATCAAACAAGCTTTTAAAAAAAAAATACATTAAACATTTAACTGGTACTTCTGCTTTTAAGAACTCAACACAACAAAAACATGCATAGATAAATCATAGATATATATTTTTTTCAATATCTGTACACACCTCAAGTTGCCTTTTGCTAAAAATGGTCGTGATTCTTGAAAACTTTACATTTCACTGAACAGCAATGTTTATGTCTGACAGTCTGCATAAAATGTTCAGGAAAAAGGATCATGTAATAATATAAAATATGTACATGTAATAGTAGATCTGTTATTTTATACCATTAAAAAAGCCATTGCAGCAGTAGTGTTCCAGGCTTGTCATTTTCCTGATTATGCAATTCCAACAAATTTTAATATTTTCTTCAAGCAAAGTTAATACTAGCAAGGCAATTTTTTCGTAAAGCCATAGAAAGAAATGACCAAAATGTACATTGGTTTCATATGGTACAGTGTAAGGGAATAATCAAACCTGCATTATCCTGTGTGCCCATTGTTATGCCTGGCTCAACAATGCTGAACTGCTCTCCATGACTAGTAACATACTCATACACAGGCACTGTACTACAATTCTCTTTCATCTCAAACTGAGAAGCCCTTTCATAACCTTCATAGCAATCACTGTCTGCATGTTCACTATCAGAGCTAGAATAGTCAGAAATGTCCACCAGCTCTAGGCTACTATCACTACACTCCCCTGACTCAGTGCCTTCTTTACCATCCTTCCTTGCCTTAACTTTCTTTTCTTTCCTATGCTTACTCTTCTTGCGTTTCGATTTAGACCTTCTTCTACTCGATTTAGACCTTCTTCTACTGTGTTTTCTTTTGTGGTATTTCATATCTTTTCCATCCTCATGTCGATTTTCAATAGTCATTTCTGTGTTACATTCAACCTCTCCTTCTTCTGTATTCTCAATAAAACCCTCCTCAGGTTCACTGTCATTCCTAACTGTGTCTGTCTGCACATTATTTTCAGTTATCATGTAACCACCCATTACCAAATCTTCCTCCACATAATCAACTGTTTCCATTTCAGCATCATAGTATTTCGCTTGATTATCACTTTCCAGATCACTGTTAGCATCATTACTTTTTCTATGTTTTCTATTATGTTTCTTACAAGTTGATTTGTGCTTTCTTCTTTTCTTCATTCGCTTTGAGCTACTACCACTTCGTGACCTTGACCTAATTATAGATTCACTACTTGTTCTTGCCCTAGATTTTTTATCATGTTTGTGACTATGCTGATTTCTGATTTGTTTATCTTTTCTTTGCTGAATATGTCTACCTCTATCTCTTCCAGTTTCATTGATATCATCTCTTCTAAGCTCTCCCTTCTGATTTTCTTTCTTATCCTTCAAAAGTTTTATTTTGTCCTGTTTCCTCCCCTCCCGTCTGTGTTTGCGACTCTGAAAACAATGGAAGCATTTGAATGAAGGTGAACCATATTTCGTATTTACCTAGGGCAGGATGCTTCCTGCTGTATTGTTTGTATGGGGAAATGTTTAGATCTGCGAAACCAGACAGCACTTCTTCATAGCCTGTCATTCTGTCATGGTAGCCATGGCAATATACCTGGGAATAAAAAAAAACAGTTGATAATGGGTCAACATAACAGTATTTGCAAATGCTTGCAATTAGTTTAATGGATACTAAATTAGCAGTTCATAATTTTATGTTATTTTCTATATGGATGGTTTACTTATTTTATAAAATTATACAAAACACATGATAGTTTAATACTTTAAATTAGCAACACTTCCCATGATAACTACTATATCAAACATTTCTCACAAGCCAATAAACGAATTGGCAAAGCAGTTAAAACTTATATTCAAAGGAGCTTGGTTTTCAAATATCAATTGTGTGAACCTTACTTAAGAAGGGTGAATGAAAACATACAAGGCAAAGTGTACAAACATGCAGAAATACAGATGGGACAGTCATAGCTAAACAACTGCTAAAATTGCTTAACATGTTTTACTTTGAAATGGTTAAACAATTGTATATGAAGCTAACAAATACAGACACACCTTTGACACATCGCCTGTGGTATAAGTGTCTTGCATAGTAGCTGAAGAATTCTGAAACCACAAAACACAATAACCCTACAGAACAGCTTAAGGAAAACACCTTTTATACTCGCCGTCGCAGAGTCGGAGTATTTGATACTCTGCGAATCAATATGAAATGGTGGCCGATACTGCCACAAATGCAGGTACCACTGATAGATGATGCAGAGTAACGAGTAGTAATCACACACGACTACTCTGTGTTGAATCATCTTGATTGCCCAAACTCAACAAAGCATGAAATAAGTTTCAAACTTAATATATTAATTTAATATTATTAAAGGAATCAAAAAGTTAAAACTTGGTGATATGAATAATTGTTTCTATTCAGCAATAAATCAAGCTTCAAACATGTTATATCAATAATCACATGAGTACAACAAAATTTGCAAGACTATTACTTGTTACACAATATTTTCCACCAAAAGTATTACATAATTATTTATATTATTTTTGTATATTCATGATTTTACGAAAATCATGCTTATATATGTAAATCTTTAAAAAAATAAATGATTTACTCATTAGCAAAACATGATCTCCATTGAATTCTATGTTAAGTTCCCTTATCAAATTGTTACAATACACACAGATGACAGTCTACCTGTGTCTCAATTTGTGCATGGAAGACGTATTCGCCTTTCTCATAGTTGAAATAGTAATAGGAACCAGATGATGGGTCATAAAACAAGGTAGTTTTCTGGAAGAAATAAAACAATAATCATAAAAATGTATGTGATTCACAGATTTATTTTTCATATTTCATGATTTTTACTGTTTCTGTGATGTAACATTTTTTGACGCCATGCATTTCCAATACTAGAACAATGAAAAGCAATACCTCAATAATTTTAAAATTTGTTTCAATAAAGTATTGCACATGCACATTAATTTTGTGGGGAATAAATCACAGAAAAGACTGAATGTCCAGGCCTTCAATACAACTACTGGACCATATCTGTCCCAAAGTTCAGAAATGTGATACATTGGCTTGTTTCTACCTAAATGTACAAGAATATAACAGATTTTTGGCATAAAGTAGTAACATGAGTAAATGACCCAATATTCTGCATGTTTGGCCTGACATTTCTTAAACTTAATCTCAAACCTCTTCTTAACTGCAAATATTGTCTGTATGTATCAGCTTTTATATCAAATGATAATATTTAATATTAAGGTAGAAAGATCCTAATGACTTCAGAAATACTCACGAAATATCGGTTAATTTCGGCCCATTCGCCACTAACCATAAATCTAATCAATGTGATCCGAAACAGACATTATTTTCGCAAAATCAACATTACTTTTTGAATTCTGAGTATTTTTAACTATATTTGTAAAATAAATGCTTATTGGTGTTTAAAGATGAAAGTAAAAAATGTAGTTTGAACAAAAACAAGGTTCACTGGCATGGGGAATACCTTCAAATGACGTCATTGTTGGGAATTTCTGTTTACATTCAATCATGACGATTTCGCGATAGGTCTGGTGTATTTCATTACACTAAAGTTAAAATACTTGTAAATAAAATTATAAACATCCAAGGAGTATTATTATTGAACATAATTATTCGTATATAAAAACATATCTGCGTGAAGGAGATACGTGCCCATTGCTGTGTAATAACATTCATTCACATATAAAACTTTTAAAATGTGTCAGTCGAGATGGGTGGAGAGCGAAACATCAGATGATCGAGTGTGGTGTTCCGTTGGATAATTTAAAATACTGTTCATTGTGTAAACTTGGGTGTTCCGTCCGAGGAATTTTGACGAGATCTTCCGCTGTAAAATCATCTGAAAGTTATGTATCGGCGAACTGGTGAGGATGGTCTAAGAGACACCTTATCCAAAAACAGTGACAGTCACAAGCTCCAAGAAGATTCTTGAGGAAGTTATCTCAAAGATTTGTCAGGTTTTTTTTTAACTCTTGTTAACCCAACATTATGAAAATGTTAAGTGATGTTTTGAAATACACAATTATAATAATATATATATTATTTTTCTGTATTAGGTAACCATGTATATGTGAACCCCATCTATTTGGTTTTTTATTTACACAAAGCACAATTTCTTTAACATTAATTCAAAAAGAATTCATTTAATAATGCTATTTGATTATAATTCGCAGAGAAAAACTTTATTTTATCAAAAAAGGTAAATTTTTGCTATTTATTTATATATTTTTTTAAATAATTTTCAGTTTTTATAACATATAATTGCTTCATTCCAAATGATTTACCTTGAGATTTTTGTGGTGAACCTATGTCAAGTTATACCTTTTTCCTCTCAGTTGGGGTTATATAATATTTTGGTTTTACTGATTTTGGCATACTACGAAAAAAAAAATTAAAAAAAGGGAATTGGTGTTTGTTTGTTTTTTACTGTTATGAAATCTGTTGTTTTTTTACCATATGCGCAAGCAAATTTAAGGTCATAAGTATTTTTGGCCAACTTAAGTACTTATGTTTTTTATACTTTTTCAATACATACATCTTTAATGTATCAAATAAAGCTATTCAGGAATAAATAAAATACATTTTGACAAGATGACAGTCATTTTTTGTAAGTGTACCCCATAGAAATTTTACGTTCGAATAGAAAAATGAGGGGTGATAACAAAAATCGCATTTTTGTCAAAACGTGGTTAGATTTTGTTTATATTTCACAATTTAGTCTCATAATACATGTTACGATTAAAGATCATAAGAATGTCAAGGTTTGAAAAAAGTCCCATTAGGGGCTTTCTACCTTAAGACTAAGTTCAGTTTAAAGGGACATACATGTATTTAGCCTTTAAAAGGTGAGTCTAGTTCATAATATTAGTAACACAGTGTGTAGTTTACCTAATATGGAATATACACTGCCAGTACATTTCATATGGGACAAGAGCGTTATAAAAGTTATTATTTTAACTTTATATATGTCATAAACTCTATTATTTAAAAACAAGTTATTATGTAATGTTACATGACCTTACAGGATAATGTGCCATTAAAAATATTTACTGGACCAGATTACTTACAGGGCCATGGCAGTACCCAGTCTCAGGATGATAGTACTGACTGGACGCGGGATGGAACACATAACCAGTCCAATACTTACTGGGTCATAGTAGTACCCAGTCTCAGGATGATAGTACTGACTGGACGCGGGATGGAACACATAACCAGTCGAATACTTACTGGGTCATAGTAGTACCCAGTCTCAGGATGATAGTACTGACTGGACGCGAGATAAAACACATAACCAGTCCAATACTTACAGGGTCATAGTAGTACCCAGTCTCAGGATGATAGTACTGACTGGACGCGGGATCGAACACATAACCAGTCCTTTTCAACATGGCCTCCTGTTCATCATGCTCTTGTTGTTGTAGAACAGACTCTGCTGCTTGTTTAATGCTCTCGGCTATTGATAATCCACATATGTTTGATTCTGCCTAAAAGTTGAGGCATTATTATTTTATTTATTAAATCACCAGAAACTAGCACACAAACATGGCTATTTATGACAACAGAACGTCCAGCCAATTGAGTTCAACATGTACTGAGATGTTAGTGTATGGAAACATGATGCCTGTGACAACATAAAAACAAAAAAGTTCTGAAAACATTTTTTTAAAAGCTTCTGTACTACTGAAATACTTCAGAGTTTTTGAGGTACATTTAGCAGCTCATGTTCACTTTAAATAACACTAGGTACTCTTAAAAAATATTGTTTTATTTAACCTCCCCTAGTTTTGCTATTTCAGTTACATACCCAACCTCATGTTATATCTTAAGATCACCAGCTTGGTAAGTTCCTTTTTTTGAATGTTTTTGTTCTAAAAATAGTTTATATGTACTTTACAACTGTTACAAATTTCAAACCAATTCTGCAGCTGTGGGTAATTTATTTTAGAATTGGACCCCAAAAAATAAATTGTGTGTTATGGGCAAAGGTCTCAGAAATGTTAGGTAGGAACGGTATTGAGCTTTTTAAACGTTTTTTTTAAAGACACATTTCGGTCAAAAACATTGAAAATTATCTCAAATCTGATGTAAACGGACTTCACAGAAAAAAATCGTCACTAAAAACTTTATGGTCAGGGGGGGTTTTGCAAGGTAGGGTCGGGTTGCCCGAAACACAGAATTTTTTTTTGTCCTTGGGAAAAAACAACCGTATTTTGCACTGGGCATTCGTCACATATTCTGACCCTTGAGGCTTATAATAGAGGGCCTGCTGATACCTGCTGGACCTTTTCCTTACTGCCAGTAGGATGGGTATCCATGGAAAATGAGACCTGATCGTCTTCACTCCACTTTGGTAGTATTACTGTATAAATGAAATATTATAATTAAGTATGGATGTAATAATGTTAATGTACAAAGTAAAGCAACAACAAAAGCAGTCCAATACTATCCAAATAGCACTATGTTCCTCCACATAGGCAATATAACTGAGTACATCTAGATGTTGGCTACAAACCATCAGCTCTCAAATTGTGGTACAAATTCTGTGTACGACTGATAAAATAACATACAACCCTCAAATATTAGAATACAAATCTAATTTGCGCATGCACATAACAATTCCATTTACTAAAACTTTAGACCAGCACAGTTTTCCCAGCAATTTGAAATAGGATAAAAAGGGAGGTCGCTAGATACCGACGGTGTATGCATTTTTAAAATGCAAATTCTCCAATTAATTATTTATTCATGAATTTGAATCATAAAATGAACTTTATTACAATTTCCTTTTCAAGACAACTTTAATGATAAATTTCCATTATTTCTTGGTGTAATATATACATCAATTTATCTGTCATTTTTGGCAAGTAGCTAGTAGAAATTAATGATAAAACAAAACAAAAATACAGAAAAAAAAACATGAAAAGTGAAAATAACAAGAGATGTTTGTAAAACATGTATGCCCCCACGATTTGCAGCCAAGTTGTGAATATGTGCAATTGTTAAGAATTTGTTTAAATATGCAATCCCAAGCGAGGTCTCGATATATGGTATCTATGTATGAAGTTTCATTAAAATATCTCTATGCGTTCTAAAGTTATTGAGCGGAAACCGTTTTTCTTGACCTTGACCCCACCCACCCCATATGAAATCCCAAGAGAGGTCTCAATATAAGGTATCTATGTATGAAGTTTCATTAAAATATCTCAAGTTATTGCGCGGAAACCGTTTTTCTATTATTTTTTTTAGCAACGGTGACCTTGACCCCACCCAATCCATATGCAATCCCAAGCGAGGTCTCGATATAAGGTATTTATGTATTAAGTTTCATTAAAATATCTCAATGCTTGTCAAGTTATTGAGCGAAAAGCGTTTTTCTATTTTTAACGGTAACCTTGACCTTGACCCCACCCACCACATATGCAATCCCAAGAGCGGTCTTAATATAAGATATCTATGTATGAAGTTTCATTAAAATATCTTGATGCGTTCTCAAGTTATTAAGCGGAAACCATTTTCTATTTTTAGTAACTGTCACACTGACCTTGACCACACCCACCCCATATGCAATCTCAAGCAAGGCTTCAATATAAGGTATATATATGTATGAAGTTTCATTAAATATCTTGATGCGTTCTCAAGTTATTGAGCAGTAACCGTTTTTCTTTTTTTAGTTATGGTGACCTTGATCTTGACCCCACCCACCCCATATACAATCCCAAGCGAGGTCTCGATATATGGTATCTACGTGAGAAGATTCATTAAAATATCTTTATGGATTCTAAAGTTATTGAGAGGAAACCGTTTTTCTATTTTTAGTAACGGTGACCTTGACCCACCCAACCCATATGCAATCCCAAGCAATCCCAAGCAAGGTCTCAATATAAGGTATATATGTATGAAGTTTCATTAAAATATCTTGATGCGTTCTCAAGTTATTGAGCGGAAACCGTTTTTTCTACTTTTAGTAATGGTGACCTTGACCCCACCCACTCTATATGCAATGCCAAGCGAGGTCTCAATATAAGGTATCTATGTATGAAGTTTCATTAAAATATCTCGATGTGTTCTCGAGTTATTGAGCAGAGACCGTTTTTCTATTTTTAGTAACCATGATCTTGACCTTGACCACACCCACCCCATATGCAATCCTAAGCGAGGTCTCAATATAAGGTATCTATGCATGAAGTTTCATTACAATATCTCTATGCATTCTGAAGTTATTGAGCGGAAACCGTTTTTCTATTTTTAGTAACGGTGACCTTGACCTTGACCCCACCCACCCCACATGCAATTCCAAACGAGGTCTCGATATAAGGTATCTATGTATAAAAAAGTTTCACTAAAATATCTCTATGGGTTCTCAAGTTATTGAGCGGAAACCGTTTTTAGCATAGGTGACCTTGACCTTTGACCTCAAAATGTATACGCGTCTTCCTTTCCTCCCAAGTAACCAGCATACCAACTTTCATGATCATAGGTCAAAGCATTCTCAAGATATCGTGCGGAAACAAAATGGTCTACGGACAGACCGACCATCCGACCGACATACCGACCGACCGACGGACAGGTGCAAAGCAAGATACCCCCAAAACTTTGAAGGGGGGCATAATAACTGTGCATGTAAAGTATATATAAAATAGATTACATGTGTACCTGTAGAAACGTTGAGAAGGTCCTCAGTGTCAACCTGCACACATGAGCTCACCATGTTTCTATGCTTGGCATTATGAATATCACTGCTCAGCTGCTCCACCTGAACAAGAAAATGCTCAGTAAAAAATACAAAAATGTAAGGGAAGGCCCTTCTGTGTCATGTGCATGAGTCATATAAATCAGGGCTTCTTTTCGCCTTTTGGGGATGGGTCCCTTTGCCCTCATTTTGGGGGAAAATAGGTAATTTCATTTTTGGCATTTTGGGGAAAAAATTCATAGCAGGGCAATGAAAAATCCTGGGGCTAGTTCAGTTTTCGGGAAAACTGCATGATTTGAAAGAATTTTTCTGTGGGGATGACACCTTATAACACCCCCTACTGTAGAAGGAAAAAAAGCCCTGTAATAAACAAGTAATTGGTGTGTGTGTGTTCCTGAAAACACCGCTTTTGCAACATTCATTATCAAATCACATCAACTAACACAAAACAAACATGGCACTTCCATGTACAATGTACCAAGAAAAAAATATATATGTATTTTTATTTGATAAAGAAAATCAGAAACATTGTATCGACAAAACAAACACTTTAATAAACACATAAACTTTAAATAAAACTTGCCCAATATAAGTATTCTTTATACTTAACATTTTTATTCATAATAAATTTTTTTAAGACCAATGTATAAGTTAAATACCATTTTCCGCAGAACTTCATTATAATCATCCGATTTTTTCAGAAGCCTGAGCGTTGCCTCCAGTTTTTTCTTTGTGATGCTCAGCTCTGTCCTACAGTCCTGCAGACTGTGGACCAACTCAGTTTTCGAAAGCAGGTGGAAATCAGAACTTCCATCACTATCACAGTCACTGCTGTCTAATTCATTCACATCACCAATAACAGGTCTGTTTTGAAATTCCAATGTTTTATCACTTTCAAAGGTAACAGTTTTATTAGTTTGAAGTTCCAATCTTTTATCACTTTTGTTTTCAGATTGACCAATTTTGATGTTTCCAAATAATTTTTGTTCTGTATTAATTGTTTTACCTGCAAGTTCTTCTGGGAACTTTGACCCTTTCTCATTTTCAATAGAAACACTTTCTACATCATTTGTATTTTTAGACAGTTTTGAGGTGTTATCTGTATGGGCATTATCAGTCACTAAATAAACTGCTAAATTGCTATGTGTAACTTCTGGCTTCAGATCCAAATTTGCCTTATTACTATTTACACTCTTTCCTTTGTTAATTCTTCTAGATTCTGCCTCCACTGTACAGTTTTCAGCTGTTCTTGTAATAGAAGATCCATCAGTTGTAGTTTTAATCATGCGCAAAAGTTCATCATCACTTTTTTTAGCCATCTTTGTACCTGTAACAATGGATTATCAAAAATATTACATATATAAATTATCTAAATTATGAAACACATGGTAGAGAGGGAAATTAACAAACATAATACACCAAGCAGATAAACTGCACTGACTTTTTTGTTCTTTAGGGGCAATCCGGGAAAATGCGGGCAGTTTTACAAAGACTCCCTTTGTCAATACATTGCGCATAGCCTGTAATATATCTGCAGGTGCTGATGACGTAATCAGGGAAACCCCGTCTTCCTCTGAATTTATCGTTGAATTCATTGAGCTTTCTTTATTCAAAAATACTTAAACTACATCAGAAATGAGGCCACACAAAACCGGGTAAGTTCGGACAGAGTAGGGAAAATACGGAATGTACTAGTTTTGCAATTGCAAATTACATTGGGAAACTACAGACACTATTTTATTAAAAATTCAAGAGAACTCGAACAGAATCGATAGGTTGCTCCCATCATGCAACACTTAAAATAACCAATGCAGTGCGTCACTTGATATTTTTAGACATGTATTACCCCAAACAAGACTCTTCTAAAATAAGTCAAAATCAATACCAGTAACTAGAAAACAGGTAGGTCGGTCCACCAATGCATTTTTCTGTAGATACCAGCCGTCCGTATTTCTCCAGATTGCCCTTACATTGTCTTGTAAAAAGACACATTTCCAGTCACAAACAGGGTGTATCTTTTCCAATAGGAATGAAACATTTTCAAAAGCTGCAGTGACTAAATCTGGGAAAATGTAAATTAAAATTTTAAATCATGGCATGTACGTGTATGGATAAATAATATTACGATACTGGGTTCAGTTAATATGTTACAAGTATAAATAATTAATCAATAAAAATTCCTCCATTACTTTTTCCCTGACCCATTTCCACAGCTGTTAAAAAATGAATGCGGGTAGGATGTCGGAAGTAGTTCATGGACCAGACCATGACAGTCCGGTCCAAGACGGTCCACTTAAATGTTTGATTTGGGCAGTCATGGAATTGGTCAACCTGACCTAATGCAAAAAAAAATCGCTGAATTATCTTTATTGAATACCATATACCGCCATTACCGGTACAATTTTAACCATCAATCACTTTCCATTATTATTAAATAACAAAAATTAGAGGCTATTAGGAATTAAGGATAGACTTCAGAATATGTTGCAACTGTTTTTCTAACTGACAGATGCTGTTTGCTACCTGAACTAGTTTTAGACATGTCATGGTCGGTGTCTACATTCTGGAGTCTTCCGAATTTTTTTCATCAATATTGGATAAAAATCTTATGAGGAACAGTTTCAAGTACAATAACTACAGGTTGATGCACATGATCATTTGACTGCGCAGTGTTTTTTCTCACTACTTTGCAAATGGCACTAATACCGGTCAAATTACCGTTGTTTTCTACCAAATTGGGAAATGTATCACTTTCAGCAAAAACTGCCAAAAAGAATTTGAAAACTATAAGCTACAATAAATAAACTCCAAAACAACTTTTTCATTGATTATTTCAGATGTAGTTGTGTTTCCAGGAGGTAAAATGACCGTTAAATATAGGTTCATACATATAGTGAATGTTTTTGGGATCGTTTTGGAATATTTTCCCAGATATTTGGGATTTTTTAACTTTTAATTGGGTAAAAATAGGTAAATTGGATTGGGAAGGTACCTTTTTAGGGTATCAAGTTTATATTGAGGAAAGACGCTGTTGCATTGAATTTAAATGGCTTATTGGTATTGATGTCCAAACCAAGTTTCAAGTTTCAAGTTTTATTGGAAACTAGGCCTCGTAGAGGCATCAGTTTTAACACAAACAGTAACAAGTGAACATTATATACATGTAACAAGGCATGTAAATCTAATGGAAATATTATAATCAATATGAATATTAAATAAACATATAATTGCATCTAAATATAACTATGACTAGAAAAAGTGACTGCACATGGAGAAATATAAAATAAGTCAAATTTAGTGTATGGTTTTGTTTTGAAAATGGAAGGTGACATGTCAAATATTAGATGTAATATAAATATCCATTACTAAGAATATTTCTGTACTATTAATTTTTTAATTTTTTCACAATGAAATTTGTGAATAAAGCTAATTTCAAAAGTTGGTTTTAATCCTCACTGTTATATAACAACTTGATATTCAGGGTATTTGGAGTAAAAAAAGCACGATCAATATATCTTAGCCTTTCTGATTTAAAGTATGAGCATTGTAATATATAATGAAATTCATCACCAATATTATTTGAGTTACAGAAATCACAATTTCCGTTATCTCTGCTTATACCATACATCCTACCTGCTTCAATGGGTAGGTAATGATTACAACATCTAAAATTCAAAAAGTGTTTGGCAAGGTTAAAGGGTAAAATTGTTAAATACTTCTCAAATTTAAATTCATCCTTAAACATCCTATAATTAGTGCATTTAGGTGAATTACACATTGGAGGACCATGTCTGAATAAACTGGTCATGAATTCTAGTTTTATTAATGATTTAAAATACTATGTGTTTGGAGAGCTTTGTGAGAGCCAATAATTGGATAAACCAAGGTTATTTATCGAATCTCTTACATAATCCAGCCAAGCAGAAGTGTCATCTAATGCATAAACAAGTCCATACAGAATAGAATTAATTTTATCTGATTTGCCGTTAATAATATTACACCAAAAATTCAACACCCTACTTTTAATAACCTGATCTAAGGGCAAAATGCCCAACACACCATATACAAAATTATAAGGTGTTGATTGTTTTAGTTTCAATACCAGCTTACAAAATTTAGCTTGGAATCTATTCACCACAGAAGAATTATCAATACCACAAACTTCAGCTTCATAAAGGAGAATCAGGCAAACCATAACTTGAAATAAATGTAATTGTAGATCAACAGAGAGACCAATTTTCCTGGCTTTCTTTAAAATTACAAACATCGCTTTTCTAGCCTGGTCAGATAGATGCTTGACAGCTTTATTAAATTTACCATTGGAATTAAAAACAATGCCAAGATATGTGTATTCATCAACAACAGCTAATTCAACATTATCATAGTAAAAGTGCCCTTTATTTCTTAATTTTCCTTTAGAAAAAATCATAACTTAGGTTTTGTTTGCATTTACTTCTAACTACCATAGCTTGCAATACTCATTCATGGAATCCAAAGCCCTTTGCAATTCTTCAGAAGATTCAGCTATCAAAACTGTATCATCAGCAGACAACAATAAGTAAAGTTTCAAATATACATCTATGGTATCATCACTTAACGATTCAGTTACCATATCTGAAATTAAGCAGAGTCCTGAATAGGACTTGGATACATGTTGGACTAGATCATTGAGAAAGATAGAAAATAAAATAGGCGAAATATTTTCACCATAACGGACGCCTCTAGAACTCACAAAGAAACTTGTTAAAGTGTTTTCAGCCTTGACACAGGATTTTGCTTAGTCATACAATGTGTAAATAAAGGAAAACATTTTACCATCAATATTATTCCATAATAGTTTTTTTCCATCGATTAACCGAGTCGAACACCTGACAGTAATCAACAAATGTGCAATTAAGTTTTTAATTCTTGCTCAGGTACATATCTATCAACAATTTAAGAGAAAAAAAATGTGATCAACCCTGCTATAACCAGCCCTGAAACCTGTCTGTTCTTCACAAAGTAGTCCAGAAGCTTCTAAAAATTTATTTAATCTATTATTTAAAATAGAAGTAAATAGTTTCCCAAAACAACTGAGAATTCTGATACCCCTGTAATTGTCAGGGTTTTCTTTATCACCCTTATTTTTATAAATAGGAAATATTATACCTTTGCACCAAGAGTCTGGGACATAACTGGTATCAAATATAAAAATAAAGAATTTGTGAAGAGTAGGTAATAATTTTTCTTTTCAGTATTTTAAGTAATCATTTAAGACATTATCATATTGAGAACTTGCCTTATTATTTTTAAGACATTTGATGGAAGCTAATATTTCATCCACCAGGATTTTGGAGCTATGTTCCATATTTAAATTTGTTATAGTATCTACATTAACTTTTGAAAATTCACAGTCATCCTGGTCAGACTCATTAAGCTTACTAAAGTGTTTGAAAAAGGCTTCTTTACTTATCCGGTCATAAGTTTCTTGTCTACTTCCAGAGAATTTATTAAGCAAAGACCAATAAGCTTTTGGATCAGAATTCTTTAAATTCCTAAATTTCTTGTTCAAATCCTTTTGATACATTTGAACTTTTTTATTTAAAGTAAGTTAATATTGCAGGCACGGGTTTAGGCCCGGGCTTTTGGGCTCCTGCCCCCCCCCCACTAAGCCCGGCGATATCTTTTTGGGCTGGGCTTTGATCTTACACAAGTTGTAAAGGGCCGACGTATCAATAAGTATACCGTATATTGCCTTATTTTATGACTGTCGGAATTGGGCTTTGATCTAACACAAGCACTAAACAGCTGGCGTGTCAATGAGTGTACCGTTTATTGCCTTATCTATAACTTTATCTGGACATTTAATTTGGGAGCTGGGTGGTACCTTGCTGAGCATGCCCCAATCATGGTGTTCTAGTGGCTGGAAACAAATTAATTGGTACAATAATATCTGACATGGGCTCGACGTCGTTAATTAATCACGGTCGGAAGCACCATAATTGTAAATGAGAGAGTTACTTATTCAAACTAAATGGTTTAAGTAAAAGTATGACACATACTTACTGCATACAGATTTTTTTTTTCTAACATTTTTTAAGGCTGATGATGGGACTGAATCCCAAAGATTTTAGGAGAAAAATCTACCCCAATACATTTGGTTCATAAAGAGATGTATACATCCAATAATTATATAATATCAATAATGTCATATAATACAAATACGTCAGCAGATACGGAAACAATCAATGTGAAAGTCAATTTAGGGTGAAAAGCTCATGATTTTAAATTTGTAAAGATATGGCTATATAGGGTCCCTGATAAATGGTATATGGTATATAGCTTATTTTATTATAGGGTATAATAAATCACAAATTTATATTGCATTCTTTTTGGTCCCAAAATATGTAATTCGTCGAATTTTATGTATCGTGTAGGTACCTATTCTCGATCCTCACCTATTTTCGAACCTTTCGTTCGTGCGCTATTTACATGTAAGCAAAGTGTGTAAGACGTCATCCGATTATGTGTACTGGTGCTACGGTAAACAATCTGAACAATCGTCACAAAATTATCGGAAATATGCATCAAAAACTTGTATTTACTATTATAATTTAGTTTTGTTAAACCATTTTATTAAAAACTCGATGATTTTTATGCATTTCAAATAAATGTACATATTTCTTAAATTAAGTGTATTTTTCGGAAAGAAGCACTCCCCTTTCAGTTCCCCTATCGGCTGCATCGGAAAAACAAGTGATGATCATGTGATACACCATGTGTTCGTTATTGATAGCTGTGGGTTCGAGAAAAGGTCAGTTATTTTTAGGCCGCCTTGACAGTTTAAATATCAGGGTGGCAACATAATACGGTGTAAATTTTCTAAAACATACAGAATCTGTGTCACTATTAATGGATAAAAATGTGCACCAGAGATTGAAATAGTGATCTATAATGTTGTTTTCAAGAATGCTTTTCCAACAAAGTCTACAGTCCAGGGTACATCCTTAGAGTTTCGAGAACTGGTACTTCCATGATACGACTGCTGAAAGAGTCCTATTAACATAAAATAAAACAACGAACAAAACTAGTTAAAGACATCACAAATGACCATTCCCAATATATTATAAACTGGCAGCTAAAACAATCCTGATGTGTTTTTTTTCTGCTTTTCTAATTTGCAAGGTCTTTCAAGGTCCATAATTGTGTAATTATACACCCACAAATAAAGTTTAGAGGGGGGAGATACAGGAGTGATCTTGTTGGTCCGTCAGTCTGTTGGTGTTCATGGTTTCCGGATGATAACTCAAGAAAGGCTTGACATATTCAAATAATTTTTGGTTCGCATGTGTAACATCATAGAACACAGGTCAAGTTCGACTTTGGTTACAAACCACTAAATTTTGACAGAGTTATGGCCCCTTTTCGACTTAAATTCCCTAAAAAAACTCAAGAATGGCTTGACACATTCAAATAATTCTTGGTACACGTGTACCATTATAAAATACAGGTCAAGTTCGACTTTGGTTACAAACCACTTAATTTTGACAGAGTTATGGCCCCCTTTTGGACTTAAATTCCCTAATGAAAACGCTGATAGCATAGAAAGACTGTTGGCGACAAAAGAAACTAAAAGCATGTGAATTATGCGTGCAATTTGTGTTAGAATGGAAACATTTGTTTTTAAGAATTTTAATTTCCCACCTTTAAACTGTATAACGTGGCTTCTTATTCAATAATATACGACATCGTAATAAAAAATAATTTTTAAGTAACGAACAAATATTTTTTTTCGAGCTAGTTATGCAAATGGAATTATATACTTGCAAGTTAACAAGTCAATCAGCAATGGGCCAGAATAACCGATGAAGCATAGTAGTAAGGAGCACCGATTGTTAGTGCTTTGTAGCCTACCGAGTCAAAAATTAGTCATTTTATGCAATCTCTCAATTTTCCATACTACTGTTTAAAATTAATAAATTACAGTAATTTGTAGTCAAAATATTCAGAATGAGCATCGGTAACAAGAAAAAACGCTTTTGCAATGTGTAAAAAATAACCGACGTAGCGCCTTAATTTGCTGGTCTTATTTCAGGACACTCAGGTAAATATTTCAGTTAAATACAAGTAAATAGCGAAAGTAGGGGTGTCATTAGTTTAAAGTAACATCTTTAATAAATTGACTTTTTATAAACTGTAATTGTAATAAATCACATGATATACACATAACAATACATATTACATACATTATCTGAAATAACTTAAATGTAAGAAAATATAGGTGTGACATTTTGCTGTTTTGAAGGACTCTTTCTGGTTATGTTTTACTGACTAATAGCCTGCAAAGAAAAGAAGTCGTTTTCAGCGATACCTGTTTTTGAAATTACCCTCTCAAAAAAACATGGTTTCTGAACGATAAATTAAGAATGGCTTGACATATTCAAATAAGTTTTTGGTGCACATGTGTAACATCATAAAATACAAGTTCGACTTTGATTACAAACCACTAAATTTTGACAGAGTTATGCAGTGAATTTTTTACCTCTGCGTCCTGCGTCCAGGATAGACGCAAAGTTTCAGTTTACGTGCGTTCGCGGGACGCATGCATTTTGTAAATGGCGAGTCCTGTCCGGCAGTTTCGAAGCATTTTGTGTACGAGTACTGTCATAATATACGGTAAAATTTACCATCGCACCGTTCCGTCTATTTTTATTACAACCAGCCTCATTGGATAATCGATTTGCGAATAACCAATGGCAATAGTCGTGACATTTCTAAACGTAATGGTGTGAAGGTAAAATAATATTTTGTGGGGAAAGTTTTTTCGGCGTAGCTGTCTAAGATCACTTTTGACCTAGATTTATTGCGATAATTTTATGCAGCGGGAAAATTGAATGCCAATAGAATTGGGCAAATTTTCTAATTTTAGGGAATGCAAACTTACAACAATGGCTTGATGTCTACCAATAACTGTTGCATATTTTGGGGGATTAAAATTTACATAATTGTTTACATAAGGGGTTAAAATAAAGTTATAAACATATCTTTGACATACACTCTAGAACTGAACATAATTTATGAACAATTTTACTCATTGGATGTCACGAACAGAATGTTATATTTATTCACATAATGAAATAATTATTTTGTTTAGCCTAAATCAGCGGCATGCTCTATGAATAGCAATTACAATGATCCCATTGGTTGACCGATATCTGAGAATGATTGTGCTCTGAAACGTTTTGGAGTTATACGAAGATATTTGGCGAAGATCGGTATGAAATGGTCTATTATAGCGTATTCAAAGGGTGAATCATTCTAAAAATAGCGCGCAGTATAGCTGTGTTAATGTTCATTCATCCATTAGCGTCCGAAGAATCATAAACCCGAGAGTTTTAATAAACGGGGAATTTATATTTATAAACTGACTGTGCATGTTAAATTTGTATTTGAATGGCTGTTGCGTTTTATTAAGAATTAATTATAACTGCACCTTTCTATCAACTTCTCCAGTAGCTCTCAAAATATTTAACATCTTTCTATGAATAAAATGTGGTGAAAGAAGTCTCATAATACATCAAAATGTCAACGAGTTCAAGTTACCTTTACTTCATTTGCCTAGCATGAATACACTATTTGCAAAACTTATGATACGTATAGTGCATTATTTAACATAACTATGTACACTTGTCTGATATATCATAAATTTCATTCATTCCCGCAATTATTTTCTGACAATGCTAATTTGTTAAATTTGCCTGACAAATTTTCATGTATCAATTATGGTAACATAAATTACTAACATTTAGGTTATTCATTTATCACGGGTGAAAACATGGAAGGTGTGATCGGTTTATTCAGGGTACAGATATTAATAATGTTTGAATTTATCTCAAATTAATTGTGGGTCCGATAAGTTTTCTTACGGTGTCCGAAAAATCTACAGTCCGAGAAGTTTCCTTAGTTGGGACTAAACAAGCTGGGGTCCGAGATGTGACGTAACCGATCGTCTTGTCCCTCTTGTATTATGTTTCGGGTAAAAAATGACATCTCAATATTGATTTCAACGCCGATAGTCTTTTTTAAAGACATTTCTTGTTTAAAGTTCGTCTGCAACATGGGTCCAAAAAGCAAAATGACACATGACTAAACGCAATACTCCTGAAGTTAATTCTGGTCAGGTTCTACCAAAAATCGTCCGAAAAAAACATGTTAATAGAATAAAGATTGGGAGAAGTTGTTTAGTTGGTGAGCATATACAATGGAACTATACAATTTAAAACATGTACTGCACTTTGTGTATGGTCGCTAAAAGGTGCACTGGTATGTAAAAAATGCACACTGCACAAATTTTCAACATTCTACTTACTCTAGCTAGACATGCTTCTCAAAAAACACAAAGTTAAAATTACTTGTGTTATTATATATATAATAAAGAGTTAATTGTATTATTGCCTTACTCATCTTATTAACTGACTGCTTATATGTTTTATTAATTTTATAAGATATTGATATACCCCAGTACATACATTATATGATATAACAAATGGCAATTAGCCATAAACAAACTGTTTTAGAATAAATAACAAAAATGTTATCCAACTTAACTGAAATCTGGTTGAAATCTGATGAGGACTTCTTAACCTGTGTTTAGACTGTTAATAAACAGCTGACAATGTTTACATTTTGCGACAATGACTATTTTGGGACAACCCACGAAAACTTGGTGGTGACGCAACATTCAAAATGGCCGACAGTAATATTTAAAAAAAGGTGCTACACGGATTAATAACCGTCATTATCTGAATAAAGTAAGCAAATTTTGTAGAAATATGTTTAAATATTTAAGTTTAGTTACTTGTTTCAAATGTTTGGTTGGTTTGGTTGATAAACAAAACGATTGCACAGTAAGTACCACGAAAACTGGTTAGACAATCATAATAGCAGTTTATGTAAAACTGCATTAGCAGCTGATCGATGTTTACTTTACAGCGAGAAAAACGGAACTCCCCTGACCTCAAAATCTCGTGTTATCCCGCCAGTCTCGTTACGCGTGATTTGACAATGTCGAAAAAGTGAATTGACACTTCTGTATTTTTTCTTTGCATTTAAATAAAGTAGTCTGTGATTTTGACATTCAATCACGGTCAAACCAGGGTTGCTTAGGTTTAGCCTTGTTTTGTTTGATGGTAGGCTTAGGTTTATGGACAGGAATTTTCATATTACACGAATCAGCAGCATTTACTAGAATAATACCAATCCATTGATGTCTTCACAGTTTTCAGTTGTTGTTGTTGTTTTCGTTGTTGTTTAAGTTGGTTCAGTTTCGATTTTCCTTGTGTAAAAATATTTAATCGATGAAGGTTAGAAACTAGTAAACCAAATATGCATAGGGCCAAATACAATACATTAGCAAATTCGGCAAAATTCGGATAGATAAACTCTTGAAAGTTTACTTTCCTAGAATCGATCAGTATGACTGACATGATACTTCGAAATGCACAGATGACACGTTGTTTACCGGAAATAATAAATTTAAACCTTAGTCCGCTACATTTAAACGTTTATACATATACCTATATCTAACCTTCGATGAACGCGCACAACACATTAATTATTTAGTAGCATTACTCTAACACGACACATGACTAGTTTTATATTGACAAAGATGAAATAAAGTCTACACTATTCTGAAACTTATGGGCTGAGCCTTATTTGTTGAAAACAGTTCTGCAATACTCGCGGAAATTGCACGTGCGTAAACGCGCTCTATATACACACAATAAAAATACCAATAGATAGTCATTAAAATTAATTTAGAATAACATTCGATCTGACTTTATATCTAATGGGTTAAATGTTAAAGGGCCCAATTCACAAACTTGGCAAATTGACAATTTTCTAAACATTGCAATAAATCTCAAAGAGAAAAAAATACATAAAATATAAACAAGCAAAATAACGCTCTGGGCGGAGATATAGGGGATATTTGTTGATTTCAGTGCAAGATCCTTTTTTTCATGAGTGGTCAAATAAAACATATTTAGTTTTTATGACCACAAATAAAAAATAAAATTCGATCTTACACTGAAATCAACAAATTTCCTTTTATTTCATGCTTTTAGACAATAAATAATAAAAAATGCTCGAGATATGCTGAAGCGTCACAAGTCTGTGTATTCTGACGTCATAAATATGACGTCATTATGATTCCAAAATTGTCACTCACTGTTGTGGTTGGAAAATAGTGCCATATTTTATGCGTCGTTGGCGCTTAATATTATTTGTATTCAAGTTTATCCTGCCTCTGTTATTATGTGTTTTCTGTTGTTTAAACTTGCCGATGTCTACACAGACCATTAGGTTATTCCCATACGTTCAATAAATAAATAAAATTTAGGTAAAAAGTAGTTTTATATAACCCAGAGTGAAAGGATCAAATGATATCTTATCACTCGACTAAAAGTGAAATGATCGGGTTATCATTCACTGGTATTCTCCACTCATTCACCGCATAGCATCAAATTGGGTCGTTTGTCGACAATCATCAATTGAAATAGGTAAAATAATTTGGCTTTTTACGATAACGCTTTTTGACGGTACTTTGAAAAACACGTGTTTTACGTACTTAACGTTAAAATTAATACACTACCATGCTTGTAAGTCCGAATGACACAATGGTTAGCGCGACATTTTATTGATTCCGAATTTCGTAGGTTCGAGCCCGGCCCAGATTCTTTTAATTAAAAGCTATGTTTGAATAAGTCCCTTTAAAACAATAAGTGATCAATGTTCTGATTAAAAGAACGTAACGATGGTAGATCGATATTAAAATTTGAAAAAACAAAAACAAAGTTCATTTACAGAGAATTAATATTGAACCATTGTTAAATACGATGGCCTTGTGTCTGTAAACAGCTGACACATATGTACAATTTAAAAATTTTAATACATAAACATAATATAACAGTAAATGTATTTGATCAAAAACATTTACTGTTATATTATGTTTATGTATTAAAATTCTCTGTTTTTGTTATCGATGCTTTATTTTAACAGTGCAACTCGTAAAATATATTAATATTTGAGTTCAAATACGATTACTGGTATAGTAAAACGAAAAATGTTGTTTAAATGTATGTAGTTCTCATAACTTATAAGATCATACCCGATGGAGTATTGAACATTATATTTTGATGTTTCTTATATATAATTAGCACTTCTACATCTCTCTGGCACATGCTTTGCTTGTCGCTAACGAACACAGCATAGACTGACGGCAAAGTTTTCGCAACTAGTCGGCCGCTAATACACGCTCTGTATACGTGCGTACACCTCACGGTTTGAAGGTAGTAATATGGAGACGTGCTACAACATAAAATCATATTATCTTTCAACGACCAGCTAGAAAGAAGGTAAATACAGACATTTTGCTTGTTATGTTTTCGTTGAATTTCTTGACACATTATGTTTAATCGGTAGTGTGTCAAGCTGCTAAAATAAATAATATATTTTAATCTTGGTGTTAAACTTTATTTGAAATTTTCGGGCTTCAGATAGACATTAACCGGGTAATTAAAAAGTTGTATTCATTTACAGGTCCTTGATTTGCAAGTGTGATCTTTGCTACAAGATCTGTGAACGTGTGCTGGTATGTGTTCAAAGCTCTCAATGGCGAACGCTAAATCGAACAGTCTCGTCGATGACCGCGTGCAGATGCCCGAGTATGCACCCCACAGCTTCGTAAAACAAAGCGCTCCGGTGTTCTCTTCACAGCCGAACTGTCGCAATTCTAGCCAGGTTCTTTCTTCCGAAAACAAGTCAGACGCGTTGTCAATAGATGCATTCCCGAGAGAAAAGAAGTTTTGCTTATATTTGGATGAACGAGCCATAGACATCACTGGTAACTTCAAGTCGTCTCGTTCATGGCCAGACATGGCAGGATTTCTGAAACCAGTTGAGGAAAAGAAGGGACTGCGCTCTTCGGTGCTAAGTATGACGAAGGCGAAACACAGTTCGCAAGACAAAGTACCTGACTTTGTCATCCCGTGCAGGACAACGCCACTTCGCAGCGCACAGCTTACGTCTCAGGCTGAGATCGCATACTCGATCAAGAAGACGAACCCCACGGGCTTTTATGCCGACATTGTCGATGAGGCTGAAGGAAAGCCCCGGAAGCCCGAATACATGCTTCTTGAAAGGAGAATTAAGACAATGGCGGAAATAGAGGCGTTGGACAATTTGAAAATTTCGAACTGAATAGGAAAATGTAATTCACAGAAAGTGGCTATTTAAATATGTGTCTTTTAATATTTTTAAATGGTCTTTTATTTGATATACATGTGTATATAGTTACGCATTTTATTCTTTATCGAGAGTTGTCTTGGAACAAACACAAAAACTATAACAACGTATAACTTGATATTGCCTTAGAAAAGCTTCTTTTCAGAACAGACTGATTCATTTTAAAATTGTCATTCTAACTAGTTATATCTAGTTTTCCATAGATAAAGAAGGAAATCAACAATGGGTTATTCTGCAACAAACTATGGCCGGAGCCTAATGTTTTGAAAATCGTTCCTGATATTCGAAGAAATTGTAAAATGCACATGCTATCGCCCTCGTGGTTTAATTCCTAGTTTCCTATGCATTGCTATTCCAAACCGTTGGTTAGTACCGCAATAACCAACGCTTACCCGTCAGTTATTTCTTAAATATACGAGTTATTATATTTAATAAAAAAAGTTTATCCCAAATACCCTTGTATCCTTCAAAGAGGAAGTTTTTGTTTTTTTTAACACGCAGTATAACATCTAAGAACTTACACAGTTCTGACATATTTTATTATATTTATCGCCCGTTGTGTTTAACGACTTTTACAGCAATATAATGTCATTGAAACGTATTTTGTGGACGGGCGATAATGATGGGTTTACGGTCATGCTGTAAGGTTCAAGAGGTTAACGTCGATCGTGCGTTGATTGTTGTTTTTATTGCTGTTGTTATTTTGATAGTTGTGCTTTTTTAAATAAATAATTCAATAAGCATTAAACTTGCTTGTGGGTACATATTCAAGGTTTGAAACTTCACATCGGATGTGGTAAATAACAGCAAAGGTCGTATATGTGAGCTTTGAATTAATTGGATATCTGATTTAAGCTTATTTTGTATTAACTGTTAGGCAAATGCCATTGAAATGATTTCTAAGTTTCGTGTGAAATCAGCAAAACTTAATATGCTATTTTAATTAATTTTTATCCGGATTTCTCAAGAATACTCGACGTCTATTTTAGTATGCCTGAAAATATAGGGCAGTTACAACAGTGCGTTTCACTCATCGGTTTTAGTGCCATCAATTTGTCCCTCTATATGTTCATAATCTGTACATAATTAGATTAGTGGCTTATTCTATTTAACAGCAACCGAGCTTAAAGCTGCGAGAACAATACATTCTGTGACCAACATCGACCAGTTAAAAATGACCGTAAATTGTTCCAACTGGTTATTAATCAAAGCGCTAAATGGACGTTGTTCAGGTTTTATACGATGTTGATTAATTCGCTCGCATAGAGCTTATTGCTTTTTTAATCAACAAAACTAACTTACTTACACCTATATTTTGAAATTGAATAAAATAACTTTTCGGTTTCCGAGGCCTGGCCTCTGAAATTCATCGCCTAATGATCGACGTAGCTATCTACGACGGCACAATTGACACATCTGCGGGTGTGGGTGTAGTACATTTGTGTCGAGTGCACCGGGATTCTCTTCCATATGGCCATCGCCCCCAGAAGACCTATTAGTTGGGTTTCGGGGGATAGTGCACGATACAGGAGACGCCGCGTTCCAGAGGCGACCCTGGGTCTTTTAGTGCCCGGTGTGAAGCACCTTTTAGTGCCCGGTGTGAAGCACCTAGTTCACTGCACCTCGATTTAACGTCTCATGCGAAATACTAGTTAGTAGGTTATGGCGTGGCGGGTGCTCGAACCTGCGGCCCCTGTGTTGTGATGCCAGTGCCTTACCATTAGACCACAGATCCGCCACGGGTCAAGTTAAGGTCATTTAAATATGTCCATATATCTGCCAGGCGCATCCGACCAGACCCTGCCCTGTTGCCGCCAGGCGCTTGGTCGTACTCCCGGTGCCCGGCCGGAAATAGAACAAACATCAGCGTGGTTTCGGCCTGTTCCCATTGATGTCTTTTAGCAGTATATAAATGATGTCGTGACAACTCGGTGATCAGATTGTATCCACACACTGCTTTCATACCCTTTGTAGTAACAAACGAGGTTATGGATGGAGTCCGTGATGAACTTCCAATATAACCACCCTGGAATCTATAGGCCTACAACGAAGCTGTCCGATTTGTAAATGAAGCCTACAAGTGAACAATTAATGTTAGCTACCTTATCTCAAACCTGGGTTGAAAGACTCTTGAGGCACGTAGGTTATGCACCGGTCACAAATATGGAACTGCCGCCGGACGGCGTCCATTTGATCCAAAATCGGGCAAAATCGGACGGTGCCCGCAGGGCAGCCCTTGCAATTGGGCGGTGTCAGCTGAAAATTTTGCTCATCGGACAGCGCCCGTCGAAGTTTAAGAGAATACTTAAAAGTTAACGGCGACCGGGCGATTCTTTCGGGGTCAAGGAGTTCTAAAACACGTCGGCCGATCGCAAAACGGCATTTTCTTGGATCGGGCGATTTCTCTAATTCAAAAACATCCCCCGATTTCAACGGCAAACGTGCAATCACCTTCCATGCGCGCGGCAGGCCCCCGGAAAGGCACCGACCGATGTAAAGTTATTGTCAGTCATTTCAGTTGCAGTCATCTACATTCCTGCGCGGCGACCGTCCGAGTCACATATTCACCGCACGGGTGCCCGTTGCTCAAACTGCTTGCTCCCTATGTCATTCAGCGAAAATCGTCCGGCGCCCGCTTTAGTTTTTGACCATGCGAGGCAAAAAATATATAAATCGCGCGGCGCCTGTCAGATTCCAAAAATTGCCGATGCTTTACCGTTCGTTAAAATCGAACGGCGCCCGTTTTATTTGTGACCTAGGCATAATAACGATGTTTTACAGGACTGTCATTCGTGGTTATACCAAAGTCGAGCACCTGGAACCACTGTCTGTATCCACAAGATTCCTCGGACAAGCTGCAAAAAATGCCCAGGTTTGTAATCGCCTTCTGTTAGGCTAATACACACCGAGACCTACCGGTACTCATTATTTCCTGCCATCATCCGCACATGGAATAAGCTGCCAAGCTACAGCGCTGGTCTCAAGGGGTAACTAAACTACACAGTTTTTATTGTTTGTTTCACCTTTTCGACCAGTTTTAGCGTGAGTGATGTGCATCTCTGCAACACGACACATATAAATATTCGCCTTTCCTATGTGACAATGCCCCAGAAGAAGTAACTGATAAAATCGTAAAATATGTTTCTAATATTACTGACGTGTAGCCTTATGGTATTTTGTACAATCAAGGCGACCTGATTTTTCAATCGAGAGAGTGAAAGAAATGCAAATTTGGATTCTCTCAGGAATCAAAATAAGTGACGTCCGGTGCTTATAGTTTTTACTTTGATAAGTAATGTTCGTGTAAAAATTATCGACGTCGCCAAATCTCCATTACAATATTGGTAACCTCGTTATAGACTATGGACAATTCGATTAAAATCCGGATACAGTTTTTCGGACAAGTGCCTTATTTACAGCATGTTAACTGATTTAATCACTTTGTTTGTAAATTGTTCTGTTTGTATTTAATTTCAGTAAAAACATAACTGATATATTTCCGCTCTCCTTTTACCAAGTTTATTTAAGGGACAACAAACATAACACATTGTTGGATTGAACCAGTCTTGCTTGTACATACCAGCCAATATTTATGATAATAAATAACTTAATAAAAATTAAATTATGCAAATGATAATGCGAAATACTATTACGCACATTTAGAACTGTATAAAAGTCCCAGAAAGAAGGACAACCAGCAAAAACCCTTTTCATTGCAGCATAACTTCATATTCCGTATATAAAATAAGTAATTCCATGTTGTATTGGTGAAAGCTGTTTTAACATTCAGACATATCTGGAAAAATTGTGCATAAACAACAGCATTTTTGCAATTTAAATCATCAAGCAATGGAAAACAAATCTGCTGTGAACAATTCAGAAGAAGAGACAATTGCAGAAACAGAAAGTGGTACGGACGTTGAAACAGTTCAGCCTCAAGCAACTGTGAATAACAGCAGCGTACCCTACAATATTAACAACTTATGGATTAAAACTAACGCCAACTGGTATGCTTCTATTATGCAGAAATATGCAAATGCCACACAAGATCAAGACGATATTGAAGAAAATGTTCAAATGGTACCTGAATATTATATTAATGACCTTGAACAAAGTACCGGTAGTGGCTCAGTGGTAGCAATAAAAGGAGGTCGAAATGATCCATGTAACCCTTTTAGTATTACTTCACCTAGTTTCAGTAAATCTGCAGCAAAAGCCATTCTTACCACAGAGCACTCGTCAAAGTGTACCAATGTTACTGTTTCCATCGGTAAACCAGATAAACTCGTTCCAAAAATCGTCAATTCCAAGGCTGCCAAGGGTGGCCTTATATCAGTTTTGAAACAAGATGATGCTAAAAAAAACAGGATTTATAAAAAAGTTATGAAGGAAAGTAATGTTTTGTATCAAAATCTCGGTCAAAGGTTCGGTGAAAAACCAATTGAACGTCTTGATATCAATGTGAAGATAAAAAATTATCAAATGATTGACAAAGGATTAGAAAAGCGCTGGCAATGCATTCTTTGTGTGAAGTCATATACAACAAAGCACAACTTGGTCACGCATATCCTTGACCACTGTGGGATAAGACCTCACCTGTGTTTGCAGTGTGGCAAGTATTTCAGGCAACTGGCACACCTCAATGCCCATATGTTGACCCATGACAAGGTTCGGCCCCATGAGTGCCATGTGTGCGGGAAGCGTTTCACTCAGACTGGGCATCTGAAACGCCATATGCTGGTGCATTCTGGTCGGCATGCTTGCGTATGTCATGTCTGCTGTCGAGGTTTTGCCACAGATAATGACTTGTTAGCTCATATGGTATGTAGAATGTAAACGATATTACATTTGAGGCGTGTCGTGCGAAAACCGGGCTTAATGCACGTGTGTAAAGTGTCGTCCCGGATTAGCCTGTGCAGTTCGCACAGGCTAATCCAGGACAGCACTTTCCGCTTTTATGGTATTTTCCGTTTCAAGGAAGTCTCTTCTAAAAATAATTCCACTGTAGGCAGAAAGTGTTGTCTCGGATTAACCTGTGGACTGCACAGGCTAATCTGGGACGACACTTTACGCACATGCATTAAGCCTGGTTTTCCCACGACACGCCTCATTTATTTCAAACAATGGACAAGATTATTAATCCTAATTTATCCTATTGCATGTAATTACACTTCCAAGAAGAATCATGAAACATGGATTTTATTGTCGAAAAGCACATACACATGCATGTGTATAGTTTACAGAGGAATCATACAGTCTCAACGTAACCTTCCAGTTTGACCAACATACACAACAAATTGGATCTTTTTATGACCTTACTGAACAGTTAATTTTTGTAGGTCTCATAAGACAACGAAATACTGTAATATTTAGAGCAAACATCTAAAAACACATTAGGCATAAAAAAGTATATCTAAAAACACATTAGGCATAAAAAAAGTATGTTTGTTTCAGGTAACATGCCAAAACAAATTAGGGTAGGTAGGTAGGGATTTTTTTTATTTTTTTTGGGGGGGGGGGGGTAAATTGTCAACTTAAAGCGTCTAAAACTGATTGAATAATCAAAACATATCAGTAATATCCTAAAACATTGTAAGTGGATGCTATCAAAACAAAACACTTATTTATCCAAAAAACATTCAATTATTTGAAGAAAGTAAATTAAAAAATATATATCTGACCCACTCAATAAAATGTTTTAGGGTCGGGGCATTTAGTTACGGTAGGTCAGATAACCTGAACCAAACATAATTTTTTTACGCCTTAATGGTAGTTTATTACTACAGTTTACTGTTTTGCACTGTTTTTGTTTAAAAAAAACAACATAGCTTAATATTTGTAGATTTTATTCATATCTGTTACAAGGTGAAACATGAAACAATGATGGAGCAGTGCAGCGTCTGTGGAGAGCAGTTTGAGTCCCACAAGCTGCTGATGGAACATTCCGTCCTCATGATGCACAATCAGCGTATAAAGTGCGAGAAATGCAGAAAGGAGTTTGGTTCCTCTGCTGACCTTCAAATTCACTCGAAGGAGTCACATGGTGCCCTACGACCTTGGAAATGTAGACAGTGTGGATTATCCTTCCTTAAGGTGTTTGTCACATAATTATTGTCTTTAGAGGATCAGTAATATATCTACATCTTTGTGTGTCGGGTGGTATAGTTTAAGATCTGTAGAATTGTATCGTGTTATGAAAATGATTAAACAGTACCAGAACTTTCATACAATTAACTGTTTCAATTTAAATAAAATTAAAACTTTTTTTCATTTTATCAGAACAACATACCAGCATGTAACATTCAGAGAACATAGAGAAAATACCAATACTAGCATTACTCCGTAGGTATTTATCTTATATTCCACTGTGTCTTGTCCACATTAAAGCATGTTTTTATGCCTTCACAAAGTGGGATGCATTAAGCGTTGCACTTGGCTGTCCGTCCGTGTGAACAATTTTGGCAGAATTATTGCCCTTTGTTGTTTTTTCCACTAAAGAATGTTTTGTGCTCAACTCTTTAACTGCCGGGTCGATATTGCTCAGTCTTTCACAGCTGAAGAACCTTAATGTGTCGATGATCGTAAAGGAAGGAATTTTGACTGCGACCAATTTTGGCAGAATTATTGCCCTTTGTCTTTTTTTCAGCTATAGAATTTATATGAAAATAAATTTGTGAAGGCAAACATTAGTGTTGGCAACACGCCCTTTGTCTGTGTCCAAACATGCATCATGGGGGCATCCGTCTGTGACACATCTAGTGTATCAATATGTTATGTATCCGTATAGAAAACATTCATGGATTGATCACATTGCCTACAACTTCTTAAAGGTTCACCAACTGAAGTCACACCTGTTTACTCACACGGGCGCCTGTCCGTTTGTCTGCATGGAATGCGGGCGCTCGTTTAACCAGAAGGCAAACCTGAGGCGTCACATGCTGATTCACCGTGGCGAGCGCTTGTTCAAGTGTCACATCTGCGAGAAGTCCTTCACCCAGCCTCAGACGCTGAAAACACACATGTTTGTTCATGCCAAAACTATGCCCTTCCAGTGTAAAATTTGTTGTAAGTCTGTTAGATGTTTTAACTCAGATTCAGCATAGCTAGTGTGGAGACTAAAATTGTATTAATTTATGCAGGAAATGTAGTGATACTTGAAAATTTCAGAGTTCAGTAAACATGTGTACCATGTAGGGCATTTTTTGTCACGCCAAAACCATGCCCTTCCAGTGTAAAACTTGTTGTAAGTCTATAAAATGATTGTACTCAGTCTCTTCAGCATAGCTAGATGTTATTGATTTATGCAGGAAATACTGAATGTAAAAGCATTTGAAAATTTAAGATTTCAATATATATCAAATAGGGTACATGTATACAGTGAAATACCAGTAACCTAGTTTCTGGTTTCTGTGGGAAATAAGTGAACCATAATAATGATCACTGAGAATATTCTTATTTATATTAGGATTTCCACAAAAAAATGGCTTACTGTTCTCAATTAATTACTTATAGGGCTTGTTTTCCCATCATCAGATTTTATAATGCCCCCCCCCCCCACAAAATGGTAGGCACTCAGCAATGCTCTTGTCCGTCCGTATGTCTGTCGGGAAATCTTGTGGACTCAACACCTCTTTCACTGCTGGGAGGGGGGGTATTTTGCTTTGAACTTTCACAGCTGAAGAACCTTAACGTGTAGGTGATTGTAAAGGAAGGAATTCTGACTGAGACCAATATTGGCAGAATTATGTCCCTTAGTCATTTTTTCTACTATAGAATATATATGAAAACAATTTGTGGAGGCAAAAATTAGTGTTGGCATACCAACCTTTGCCCGTGTCCAAACATGTGTCGTGGGGACATCCATGTCTGTGACACATCTAGTTGAACACTATCTAGCAAAAAAACCACTATCCACATATTCTCTGTGACTGTAATATCTTCATAACCATTTATGTTGAAAGCAGATATATACAAAAGCATTAATTGGACATGTTCACGCTATCTTACAAAAATGTACAAACATTGTTAAACATTCTGTCCATTTCAGTCCGAAAGTTTAGTAGACATCATAATCTGAAGGGACACATGCACGTGCACAACAACTCGAGACCTTTTGACTGCTCTTTGTGCGAATGCTCCTTCACATTGCGAGGTATAGATAGATTTCTGTTATCTGCTCATGCAAAAGATTATTTATTCAGCAATATAGATAACATTTAATAATGGGCAGGATTGAGTCTGAGATTGAAATTATTAGCACTTTGTCATTTCATGAAAACATTCGTAAATGTTTTGAGATATGAACCTATGTGATTACAATTCAATTTCTGTTAACACTATTAAAATTTACGTTATGCTAAGTGGTGAAATATAGACTCCTATCAGTGAGGTAAACCCTTATAATTATCACTCACTGTGCTAGATTACTTTTTTAAATAATGTATATAAAAATACTCCATAGCATGAAAGAAAAAGAAAATGTGTTTGTTTTTGGTGTGATAAACGTTATATCATCACTGGAAAGGGTTAAAATGTACATATGTTCACACGCGCAAGCACTCGTTAAAATATTAATTGTCTCCCTTTCTATTGATGATATAACGCCTTATCACACTGAAAACAAACAATAATCCTCTATGTAGCATATTCATTGAGTATGTGAATTTGTGAAATTGTATTGAGACATTTGTTACTTTTAACAGACGTAACAAATTGGTCATGTCTGACAATATATATAAAACATCTCTTACGCGATGAACTAAATGATGCAAATTAAATGGTTGATTTATGTAATAATTTTTTATTTATCATTGTTTTTCTGCCAATAAACAATGATTTGGAGTTCTGATGTGTAGGAATTAAGGGTGTTAGTCCGACTTGTTTAATAGCAACGCAACATAATGACACAGAGTTGTTTATTGGCCGATAAACAATGAGAATGCTAAAAGTATTTTGATTCTAACATGATTTTACATATACTTTTCAATTGTAATTGGAACTGCTTTTTACTATGCTCCACTCAGAATGTGAACTTCTTTTTGCGTTGTTTATTGGGTAGTTTAACAATGATAATTTCGTTCTTTGTCTACAGAAAAATTAGCGAGTATCATGTTATAATTCTCTATATACATACATAAAACTTTTTTGTCTATATTTCCTAATCATCATACATGTTTTTCGAAATTTGAAGTGTGATATCATTTTAAAATTATACTCTTTTTTTTGTCAGGAAATCTTAACAGACATATGAGGATGAAGCATAACGTGGACACAGTGGAAATGGAGGAGTCCGCCAATCCTGGCAGCAGTTCTGATGGTGCAAACGCAGCTGACACTCTTGCGGGCCCAGAAAGTAATGATTATCATGATGTAAAGAACGCAGCCGACATGCTTGCCGGCGCGGAATATAAGGATTATGTGAAGGATGATGTTAGCAATGACATTGGTGACACAGTGAAGGATGAATTTAAACACAGTGATATTGAAATTAAAACTGAAAGTGAAATGCAGTCCCCTGGACCCAGATCACAAAGGCTTCGGAAAAAGAAGCAGTTAGATGATATGTATGTAGTTTAAATGAAAATTTTAATTAAATAATGACAATACACTATTTTATTTACTTAATTGTTAGATCAAATGTTTTCCTTTCTATATACATCCTTATTAGGATAAACACATATTGTAATTATTTTAATCCAATTAGGCAAACCAGAATTAAGTTCAGATTTTGTAAGTAATAATAAAAAGTCATGCATGTACATGTAATGTACATGTCAGTGTTATTTATAGGTCACATAACCAAACATCAAGTGCTTGATAAATTTTGTACACATAAATATATTATGCTTCTAGATTCGTGTTCATACTTGCTATAATATCTCTGTATACAATGAATTGCCATTCCAGTGTAAATATGTACATTGTTAGCAACTTATTATGAATGTGCATTGTATTAGTGGATATAATTATAATTATTGTTAATGAGTTACTTCTGAACATGCTTTACGAGTATACATGTTCCTACAAATAAATAAAATGTGACAAAATAAAAACCCTGATATAAAATACTGTGTCATTGATTCTCTTCAGTACACTTGTCAATTGACTTTACATTGTTGAAATTGCTTTTAAAAAAAAGAATAGTATGATTACGAAGCTCTTACATTCAAGGTGTTGTGGTGTTTTTAAAAACGAGGATAACATACGCTATGATTCTTTTATTTTCTGACAACAGACATATACTTGGGCATGTGTTATCAACCTCATATCGCTGTATTGATCTGTTTATTCATTTTTAGCTCAACTATTCAAAGAATAGGTGAGCTATCCTACTACCCCCGGCGTCCGCATCTGAATTGGATAAAGTTTTTATTCAAAAGTCTTGTAACTTCAAAACTACATAAGTTATTCACTTGAAACTTGGAAAATACCTTTGCAATCAACTCCAGTATCAGGGGCAACATTCCCCATAACTCTGTTTTGTATTTTGACAGAGTTATGCCCCTTTTTCACAAAGATTTTCTGGTTAAAGTTTATTTTCAAAAGTTTTGTAACTTCAAAACTACATGCTATAGTAAGTTATTCACTTGGAACTAACCTTTGTCATCAACTATAGTATCCGGGGCAACATTTCCTATAACACTTTTTGTATTTTGACAGAGTTATGCCCCTTTTTTACTTAGATTTTCTGGTTAAAGTTTATATTCAAAAGTTTTGTAACTTCAGTACTACATAATCTTTTCACTTGAACCTTGGAACTAACCTTTGTCATCAACTTTAGTATCAGGAGCAACATTACCCAGAACTCTATTTTGTATGCACACTTTTTACATAAATTTTTTGGTTAATTTTTTTTTTCCAAAAATGTATAAACTATACGAGGCTTCACTTGAAAGTTTGGTATTTTAACAAATTTATGCCCCTTCCACTATCCAAAATATGCACCAACTGAAATACTAGTCGAGCACGCTGTCCTCTGACAGCTCTCGTTGCGATCAGTTATTAAATACACATATATATACTGAACCAAAAAAGAAACTCTTTAAGTACATACCAAATGGTCACAGGTACACACATAAAAACAATTGTTCTACTTTGCAAAATCGACCAGTTTATCCCAGTAGATTCATAAGACAAACTGATACAACAAACAGAAGATTTCAGTCAGATCTATTCAAACGTGAAAATGTTATCTACATTCAAACTTACCGAAAGGTTTTTTTGTTCAGTATATATATGTGTGTATTACGAAGTTACGGGTTCTTCCGCACCGAAGCAGTGTAATGTATGTAAGGACACGGTGTATGTCACATCACCCCTACCTAATTTTCTTTTAAGATACATCCAAAGTTTGGACATATTTTGAAGCATAGCCTAGCTGCATTTACCACCTGTCCAGTATTCACATGCGTCGGCACCTGGATTAATATCCTGATCGCTGCTGTGACAAGCGAATGAGCCAGCCACTGTGCTAGCCATACAGCCTAGCAATTAAATAAGAGCATTACACGAGGCGTGACGTGGGAAATCCGGGCAGTCCGCACAGGCTAATCCAGGACGACAATTTCCGCTTTTATGGTATTTCCTGTTTCAAGGAAGTGTCTTCTAAACATAAATCCACTGTAGGCGGAAAGTATCATCTCGGAATAGCCAGTGCGGACTGCACAGGCTAATCCGGAACGACACTGTATGCAGATGCATTAAGCCCGGGTTTCCCACGACATGCCTCATATATATTACATATTCTGCGATTATTGTGTGTATTTGAACCACAATTCAATTCTCGCCAGTTTAGATTTAAAAATAAAATATCTAAACAAACTCATTGTAAGTCGAACATTACGAGGATACCTTGCATTTCGTTAATATTGACCAGGGTCCCAAGTCATTAAGTTCCTTAGGAAAATCCTGATCAACGCTTCATTTAACAGTCAACATCTATATATGGAGACCCATAAACGTTGTTAATGTGCCAGATTCCACGAATCATCCCGAATCCTAAAATTTATCAATTCGAGGGGATTCGTGGGATTCAGTTCGTGTGTGGAAAAGGGGTATATAATTCAACGGTGCACAATTGTTGTTATCTCACTTAGTATGGTACTCTCACGTTGCTCAAGGATACTGGAATAGAATGGTCATGGTCGAAATACATATTTTTAAGAATTACCGGTAAACACTCGCCTGATTGAAAATGTAACACATTTTCACAAAACGTCAACAAAAGACGGCCATATTTATTGCACAGACATTGCGGTCTCACTTAAAATTTACATGTGCAGCATTTACGTTTACCCTTGATTTCCACATTGTGCATCATATAGCCACTGATATCAAACTGATCATCATCTAACCCTAGTCTGAATTGTGACACAGTTCAATGAACATCATACTGTTACATATACTGATTCGGTAGAATATGTTATGGAAAGTCCTTCAAACGCTGAACTATACTCACTACAGGTTAGTATTTCTTGGTCAGGCCCTGATAATAGATGACATTGAGAGGAAGTGCAGAGTACAAGAACCATAACTCTTTCTTCAGTATTTACAGAGTTAATGCCTTTTGGTTAAATTTCTTGTGCGGAGCATAACTCAATTCGTATTGAAGGGATTTAAAATAAAACCGCATATATTGATGGAAGATGTTGAGAGGAAGCGCAGAGTACAAGGACCATAACTAGTCTATTTATTCAATATTCACGGAGTTATTGCCCTTTGGTTAAATTTCTTGTGCGTAGCATAACTAAACGTATTGAGTATTAAATTATACTTGATATTATGATTGAGGTCTTTGAGGGGAAGTGCCGAGTACAAGAACCATATTAAACCCTTTCCTCTGTCAACACATCTTCGGGGGCATTCGTCACTTACTGTGACAACGCTTTTTTTATTATTACGTTCATGCCCAAAAAGTGCATCGATCAATTAAGGATATTGATTTTATCGGTTACCACGGACATTCTGGATTCGGGGCTGTTTTATTGCCAGGTTGTAAAAAAAATGTGTATTGGTGTTTATGACATGCAAGTAAGGAATAAAAATGGATAAAACTTCACTTTTAATTAGTTAAAAGTGGTCTGGCCCAATACTTAAAACCCCTTAAATCGGCCTTGCAGGGGCGCATCTAGGCACACTCCTTTACACCTGTGTGTGTAAATCTTAACGCCTTCTTGGAAATAGTATTCGTGACACGATTTTCCGATTAATAGCGTTGTATAATTGTACGTAAATGCAGATCATTGTGTATGTTACTGGCTTGCAAAGAAATGGCAATTAATGTCTATTTAATTTGAACTATTACTGTGCGTATACTAAATTTCGATCTATAAGTATGCCCTGGCTGTGGATGAGTCTGTCCGTGCTGAGGCTGCGTTATGTATGGACTCTGGGTATGACCCACTATCGTTTACCGAGAGCTATTAAATTACCGAGAGCTTTTCAGACTTGAGGGACTAATTAGAATGATAGCTGTAGTTTCCAATGACTTTACAGTTTTACAGAAGCTTTTTAGTCCCCTACCCGTGTTTCACCGGAGGGGACTATAGGTTTGCCCTCCGTCCGTCCGTCCATCAGTCCGCAAAATATTGTTCCTGCAATAACTCAAAAAGTACTGAAGAAACTTTGATGAAACTTGATATACATATAAACGGCATTGTGAGTATTATGCACAACCTTTTATTTTTTAACAGAGGTCAAAGGTCATGTGACTGTTACTAAAAATAGAAATAAACTAAAACAAACTGGATCCTGCGATAACTTAAAAGGTACTGAAGATATTTCGATGAAACTTGGTATACATATAAACGGCAATGTGAGGATTATGCAGGACCTTTTATTTTTCACTAGAGGTCAAAGGTCACATGACTGTTACTAAAAATAGAAATAAACTAAATACTGTTATAATTCGAAAAGTACATAAGATATGACCATGAAACTTGGTACAAAGATTGAACTATAGGTTTGCCATCCATCTGTGTGTCTCTCTATCTGTTTGTCCGTATGTTTTTCCGTCCATCTGTCTGTCCGTCCCCAAAACCTGGTTCCTGCAATAAGTCAAAATGTACTGAACTTATTTCGATGAAACTGGGTATACATACAAACAGTAATGTGGCAATGTGAGGATTATGCACTACCTGTTTTTTTCACTTGACTGTTTCTAAAAATAGAATTAAACTAAATACTGTAATAATTCAAAATGGACATAAAATGAAACTTGGTTCAGAGATTGAACCATAGGTTTGCCATCCGTCTGTGTGTCGTTCTGTCTGTTCGTCCGTATGTCTGTCTGTCCGTCCGTCACCAAAACCTGGATCCTGTGATAACTCGGAAAGTACTGAAGACACTTTGATGAAAATTTGTATACGTAGCAACAGCAATGTGAGAATTATGCACAACCTTTTATTTTACACCAGAGGTCAAAGGTCACATGACTGTTATTAAAAATAGAAATAAACTTAATATTGTAATATTTTGAAAAGTGCATAAGATATGATCATGAAACTTTATGAAACTTGGTACTCAGATTGGACTATGGATTTGCCCTCCGTCTGTGTGCGTCTGTCTGTCTGTTTGTCCGTCGGTTTCACTCTGTCTGTCTGTCTGTCCCATCCCCAAAATCTGGATCCTGCGATAACTCAAAAAGTACTGAATATACTTTGATGAAACTTTGTATATATAGAAAGAGCAAAGTGAGGATTGTACATGACCCTTTATTTTTCACCAGAGGTCAAAGGTCACGTGACTGTTACTTAAAACAGAAATAAACTAAATACTGTAATAATTCGAAAATAACATAACATATGACCATGAAACTTGGTACACAGAAAATGGACTATTTCATTGCCCTCTGTCAGTTTAGTACTGCAATAACTCAAAAAGTAACTCGAATGTCTGGTTAATGTTACTAAAATAGAAAAAAAAACAACTTAATACTGCAGTGACAAACGGGATTTGAATATGAAACTTTGTACATATACAGATAAAGGGCGATTTGACGGTATTGCACAATGTTTAATTAGTAGTGGGGTTCACCGGTAGGGGCTCCTGTATTGCTTGCAATACTATCAATGCCTTGTTGTTTAGATGTGATTTAGATTTTTGTTTTCTTCGTCAAAGAAGAGTACCAAGAGGAAACCCATCTGGCATGGATGTCACTTTCGAAACTCACTTGCACCGGACTTGAAATTAAACCAAGGTTGCCTAAGCAAAAAGCGAGCGTACCAAGACTGAGCTAGAGGGAAGGCAACCAAGTAATTAATCAAGATGCTCGTAATATTAATCTTGGATAAAAGCCAGTGAATTCAAGACATGATTATTATATATGAATCGTTTTCAAGGTCTATAAGATAAAAAAAAAAGACTCCAAGTCGGATGAAGTATAAGAACTTTCAAGCCATGGGCCCATTCCACAAAGGGCTATCACTTCTTACCTAGACGATCCAAGTTTGATTCCCATGCGGAGCACGTGGCTGGTGACATACCAGAGAGATGGTTTTCCATCGAGAGGGATTCCACTTCAGGTTTCCCACAGTTAAAAACCACTCCCAATTTATAAATGTGTCAAGTGAAAAAAAGGAAATTTAAAGAAGATTAAAATTTATCATCACCTTTTCACTAAAAGTACCAAAATAAATCATAAAACACAATGGGGGAGTTAAGTAGTAAGCCAGTAAGAGTTATCTCTAGCAAGCCCCTGCTAAATTAGAGGTCTGCTGCCGGCTAGTGAATAAAGCACCACAATCTTATAGTAATCTATAAACTTTTGCTATTTGTATAAAGAGAGGGCATACATTATGTGAAACAAAAATATTTATCAGACCCTAATTTTGGCAAAAAATAGTGAGAAATAGTGAGAAATTGATGAGCCTTAACTATCTTGTGGATTTAAACAACAAAAGAATAAGAGACCAATAGAAGGTTGCAGGGAAAATTGGGGTCTAGTAAATTTGTTTGTCATAGATGTTTCATATAAATGAATTTACATTAACAACATGTTATAAACTTTAGTGAAAAGATCATTATTATCCATTTTGTCCATTGGTTTTAAATTCAAGTGTGATATAACAAAGAGGAATTCAAATTATGCAATTATGCTTATAATTTAAAATGTCTAAAATTACTCCATGCATTTTACCACTAGGATAAATTTAATAATATTTGCTAATTAAGATGTGTTTAGATTGAAAGTTTATGATAACTTTACTGAAAAAGGTAACCTTACATATTCTGACATTCTATCCTCAGAATCTATATATGTCAGTAAACAGATTACGTCGAAAGTGTTAAGTAACATAGTATTGTTACAAAAAAATATGATTTTCAAAATATATCCACAGTCTTGTTTGTATTTCAGAAAATTGTGGTTTGTACAAGCGACATTAGTGATGGCCTAGCATAGTCTGTCATAGCTATATTTTTTACATTTCCACATTGATTTATTTCTTCAATGCTCTACTAACAAATTGATGGTTTAATAACTGGAGCATTTTGCATTTTATAAGATTAAAAATCTTAGTTGATGCATGATCCTATTCAAATATTTGATTTTCATTAACTGGAATTTTCTTAATTCAGATCCAAAGAGACAATTTATTTATTTTTTCTTCCACTGAACATCAAATTATTTTGATTAGTTACCGGTATACATATCGTTATAGTTGGCATTTAAACATAACAAAGACAAAAATCAAACTTTAATTTTGAACAAACAAAATGTGTATTAAAATATTTCTAATTTTTAAATATTTAAATAAAGTAATTGCTTAAAAACTTTTCGCTCTTAGTACATACAAATCAATTCACACAACAAAAAGTACTAATAAATTAAATTTATCATTTTGCTATACCAGTGATATACTTTTAAATCTATATGCTGATTATTTTAACATTTATTTCATTTTTTTCATTTTTTCGACAGGTTGTACTTTTTAATAAACAATTAAGGTATACAAGTTATGTTTTAAATTAAAGTTTTGATAATGTTATGCCATTTTGTACATTATATGGAATTAAATCTCTTTTATTTTATTGGTTATGATCTCAAAATCTCCAAACAAGATATGCTTATGGGAAACCACCTTCCCTGATTACTGTATTCACAGTCAATTGGTTATTTCTGTTTGTTGAGTGACTTAAATGTATATATAACCAAAATAATACACAATACTTATATTAATATTGTCATCTGTGGTGTAGATTAACATTAAAGTGGAAAAAAATATCCTTTAATTGTTTATTGTCCGTTCAGAATATCAACAATATTTCTTAATTTCCATGTTAAACCACTATGTTTATACTACAGCAGGTTTACTTCTTTACCTCTTATTTTCTACTTCCACTTATCAGGAGCCTGACTGGACTGTCCCGTTATATTTATTATGTTTTCTTTTGCAGTGGAAAATAGTAATATGTAGCCGCAACAAGTGCGTGCACGACAGATTATTGCCCTTGTCGCCGCATTTCTCGGCAATCTTCGGCATTTTCCGTAAACCGATTTATTATCCAAATTACTCTTTTTATACGAAGCATTAGTAAACATATGAATACTTGACACATAGTTCATATATCCCCTTAGAACTTCACATACTTGTTTAGTGCATGTGATGCTTATTTATGCTTTTTGCATCGGTTGACATTTTCCGGAAAATATTTATATGGCGGCGCGAATGAATGTTAATCACGTGACCATTCAGCTATTGTAAGCGCAATACCCAGGTACGGCTAACTACCACGTAAATGTAAAATTAAACGATATATACGTTTCTGACATGGTTTACACTGTGCACGTTTGCAAATAAATATTTTATCTATATTTATATGTCGGTTTACTGTGTTAGTGATTCTTTAAACCCTGTAGATTTCAAGTCGAAAGTTGAGAAAAAATCAAGCATGGCGTCACATGGTGATTCAGAATTTTAATGTTTTTGTTGTAGAAGATATATTGTCCGTAGTATTAAGAAGAATGAGAGACAGTTAATGGTTTTCTTTGCATGTTATTTTACTTTTTTATTGCCACGTGCATTGTTTTTTATGTAATGCTACCAGGCTTACACTGGTTCAAATTTTTCTTGAGCCAATTTTTCAATTGACTAGCGTCATTGTTTCGTATTTCGTTTTCATGGAACATACAACTACTAGTAATATCTCAGTGTTTTAAATGTGATATATTTTACTGTGCTGTATTTTAATACCCTTTAGATATTAACAAAAGCACCTGCACTTGTTAAGTTATAAATATAATATTACTCTTAGACTTTGTAATAAAACAAAGTTGTTGTTTCTTGCAGTAACTTGGAAAATTATTTTTTCTGTCAACATCGACTTTTATATTATTTACAAGCACTTAACAAAATATATCCATACATTAAAATTAATAAATTACTATTAGCATAATCAAGTGTTGCCTCTGGTAAATACAAGTATCTAAATAAATAAAAGCTGAAGTTCAGAGCAAATAGACACTAAATATGTGTCAGATTTACAAAATAGCCATACTAAAAACAAATGAATAATGTTGATTTTATTTTAATGTATATTTTAAAGTCAGAACTCACAAACATACAGCTGGTCAAAATGTAAACAACCCAATAACCAGGCCATTTTGACATATTCCAGACATCCATGTTCACACTCCATTTAATAATATCAACAAAATAATCCTGGATTTAACTACTGTATCTACTGATCTTATTATGAGAGCTTGCTAGCAATCATCCTTAATTAGACAATGAATGCTGACAAACAGCTTGTTGTGTTGTCACAAGTTTGATAAAACTTGATAAGAAATTGTCGAGTCGAAACACACATGGTAGATGTGCTAGACTAGTTGTTGGAAATTAACAGTTTGCATTATAAATTATGTGCTCTGTACAAAAACCAGTCGGTAGAAAGTACCTAATTAACGTCCAAATCAGTGCCATTTTTGCTTGTTGTCATATCGGGAAAAGACGAAGTTTTTTTTTGGCATTTTAGCCAATATGACATTTTCTTGAGCCAATTTCTCAATATTTTCGCAAATGGCTCAATTTGCGAACGACAGCGTGAACCCTGGTGCAACTCATTTTCTTCATCTATACAAACTATTTACCCACCCAATACATAGTGTTATTTTGTCAATTGTGAAATGAATTGAATCCTTCAGCATTATGGATTGCTTAAGAGCCAACTTTCACAGAGGGTTTGTTTCTGTGATTAAAGATTCTAAAATAGTGTCTACCGAAAGGCATTAATTGTAGGTTCATTAATGTATTGATATCATTTTAGCAACTTGATAGTTTCCAGTTTTAATAGTTCTAAATCTAGACTACTGTAAATCTTGCAAGCATGCATCATTATATGTCAGATGGCAAGTACCATGTCGTTCTGCCATTAAAGGTCAATCAGTGTGTGGTCATTTACGGGGTGTAACTGTTATTTGAATATTAAACTGTCTGATCAAAATCAACAAACTTCAGACTAAATTAAATGGAGTTACTTGTGTAGTACTCTTGTGAATTACTCGCGAAATGAAGAACTACCTGTTTTGTTTCATATAGATACAAAGTTATTTATCTGGCTAATGCAAATATTGAAAATTTGTGAGGTAACAGGTATTTTAGGTTTCGGACAGTCTTTATCAATTTATATATTAATTGTTAGTTTTTTCTCGTGTTTGCCATTTGGTTATCCATTTATGGTAGCATTTAGCATAACTTTGATTCATGCATTTCACATTTTCAGATTGTTTGTATATAGAGTATTGTACATACCTGTATAGAATGAAGAACACAAATGGCTCCGGCCGGAGCAAAGCGGCAAAAGACAAGGGTGACAAGATGGCTACTTCAAACCATTTAAACACAGTGAAATCAGAAGGACCGCCAGTCAAGCAAATTCAGGTATAATGTCATGTGTAGTTTTGAAGATATATTTCTCAAGAGAAATGATGTAATTGAAACAAATAATGATATAACATACTATTATGTAGCTAAAATTGCATTGTTCAATACCAACTGGTAATTAACAAGTAGAAACTTGTTTATTTTTATAATGGCAACAGTATTATTGAACACCACTAAATTGCATATATACACTTTTTCAAACAATCTCCACTTTAAGTTTATAAATCATTTGTTAAAACTTGTTGGGCTGTAATATTAATAAAAAGCTCAACTGCTTTGCGCCACATGCATGTATAAAGTCAGGGATCTCACTAGGATTTTAAAATAGGAGTCATGGGACTCCTTACCCCTAAAAAGTAGGAGTCCCAAATAGAAAAGAAATAAAAATGTAAGTCCAGCATGTGACGCATGACGTTAAATGATTTTTCTAATATTAAACAATATATGACAGTTCTAATAATAATAATTATTATTATTATTAATGTATTATTATTAGGTTATGTAATTATAATGATTATATATAATTATGTAATGATTGTTTCTAATAAAACTATATAATAACCAATGTTTAATCTTAAGCAGGTAATTGATGGTCTAGCCGTGTGAGCTGCTTTGAATGGCCTAGTTATTAAAAATGTATGATGTGGTACAGAGCTCATAAGTTACTGTCAAACTTGTAATTGGAAACATGTGAAAAACACAAAAAGCCAGACAAGGAGTAGTTACTTTAGGGATATTAAACACCAAAGTGTGTGTTTGCATGTGTTTTACAAATGTTTGTGACATGTAGAATCGGCGATGATAATTTTTGCGAGGTGGCGAAAATATGAGACATTCCAAAATTTTGAACTTACATTATCCCCAATATTGTTAATTTATGTATTGTTATATATATAATACACTAGAACATTCCTTAATGTATGTTTCCTGATCGATGCATTTATAATCCTGTCGAAATTCAGCCATAAATTTTCGTATGAAATTTCTGTGAAAGACAAAAACTGCTGTCAATGTCATCGTATTATTGACATTTAAGTGATATTCATGAAAGTTGATTTGCAGTTTCAGCAAATTAAATGTGCTGAAACTGTTTTTCACTTATTTTAACAATTCTGTTTCATTTAGGTTGTCAACCATGTGCTAATTGTTCTTAATTGCAGATGCCTGTTGTCACATTTTCACACATTCTAATTGACTTGTAGATTAAAGCTAACCGATGAGTGACTTGGGCGCAGCTAAGTGACTTGACTGTGACAGCTGCAGTGTGTACTCAGGGCCGATAATTGATTTTTATCGCCACTACTGCCAAGATTATTGCAGGCATTTATGTAGCCTCACGGTACCAATTCTCGAACAGTACCAACCTTTTATGTAACAGGGTATATGCAGTAAGCAGAAATGCATGACTCTTTGTCTAGTTTTGACAAGCGTCTTTTTGAAAATGTATGCGTCCAAAACGCTTTGTTTTGCGTTTCCGAGATCCCTGAAAGTGCTTAAATCAATGTTTGTTTTCATGTGCTATAACTTTCCATGTTTTTCACAGCCCACTGCTGAACAGTTGGCTTTCAACACGCTTATACAAGGAAAGGACAATGCAGACGACCAAGAACAGAGACAGAAAATAAAACAGGTATTTTTTGTAGCGTTAATAGATTTCTGTTGTGGATTAATGTGTTTGCAAATGAAAAAAATTAAACTGATTAAGATACAGGGGTCTCTCTCTGGTTTGGGGGAAGAGTACCTGTACCGTCAGGTGGGGGAATTTAAGCGTTGTTTCACCCAGAAGGGGTAATTTCGACTTTGCAAACAATTAAAAAAATCAACCTAAATACACCTTTCAAATCACTTTATTTAGTGTAACGGTGTTCAAGTAAAATTGATTCGGGAAAATTACTCCCATAAACAAAAACGAAAAAACTTGCCTTGACATGGGAGAAAAATATACGATTTTTTAATGGGGGAATGATGCCGAATGATGCATAAAAAACTGAGATCGAGACCCCAGAGATATCTTGAAATATTTGTATGTTAATTTATTTGTCTCCTTTGGGTATTCACCAGTATTAATTTAATGCCAGCTCTTTTAACAGTCTTTTGTTTTTAGCTCACCTGAGCACAACATGCTCATGGTGAGCTTTTAGGGTCACCTTTTGTCCGTCGGGCGTCAACATTTTCATTCAAAGAACATCTCCTCCTAAACCATTGGACAGATTTTCACCAACTTTCACAGCAATGATCCTTGGGTGACCCTCTTCAAAATTGTTCAAATCGTTCCGGTCCGCTGCATATGTAGGTCACAAGAGCTAAAAATACATTTAAAAACTGAAAACTTTAAAAATCTTCTCTGAAACCACAAGGCTTGGAGCTTTCATATTTGATATGTGATATCCTCTAGTGGTCCTCTACAAAGGTTGTTCAAACTATGACCCTGGGGTCAAAACTGGCCACACCCCGGGGGTCACATGGTTTATATAGACTTGTATAGCAAAATGAATTTAAAAATCTTCTTTTCTCAAACCGCAAGGCCTAGAGGTTTCATATTTGGTATATAACATTGTATAGTGGTCCTCTACAAAGATTGTTCAAATGATGCCCCTGGGGTGAAAAAACTGGCCACACCCCGGGGGTCACATGGTTTATATCGACTTGAATAGCAAAATGACTTTAAAAATCATCTCTTCTGAAACCGCAATGCCCAGAGGTTTCATATTTGGTATGTAACATTGTATAGTTGTCCTCTACAAAGATTGTTCAAATGATGCCCCTGGGGTGAAAACTGGCCACACCCCAGGGGTCACATGGTTTATATAGACTTGAATAGCAAATTACTTAATAATCTCCTCTGAAACCGCAATGTATAGAGGTTTCATATTTGGTATGTAACATTTTTTAGTGGTCCTCTACAGAGATTGTTCAAATGATGCCCCTGGGGTCAAAACTGGCCACACCCAGGGGCTCACATGGTTTATATAGACTTTAATAGCAAAATGACTTTGAAAATCATTTCCTCTGAAACTGCAAGGCCTAGAGGTTTTATATTTGGTATGTAATATTGTGTAGTGGTCCTCTATAAAGATTGTTCAAATGATGCCCCTGGGGTGAAAACTGGCCACACCCTGGGGGTCACATGGTTTATAAAGACGTAAATGGCAATATGATTTAAAAATTCTTCTCTGAAACGACAAGGCCCAGAGGTTTCATATTTGGTTAAAACATTATATCGAGACCTCGATTGGGATTGCATATGGGATGGGTGGGGTCAAGGTCACTGTTACTAAAAATAGAAAAACGGTTTCCGCTCAATAACTTTAGAACACATTGAGATATTTTAATGAAACTTAATACACAGATACCTTATATTGACACCTCGCATTGGATTGCATATGGGGTGGGAGGGGTCAAGGTCACTGTTACTAGAAATAGAAAAAACGGTTTCCGCTCAATATCTTGAGAACGCATTGAGATATTTTAATGAAACTTAATACATAAATAAGTTATATTGAGACTTCGATCGCGATTGCATATTGTGGGTGGGGTCAAGGTCACCGTTATTAAATATAGAAAAATGGTTTCCGCTAAATATCTTGAGAACGCATTGTGCTATTTTAATGAAACTTAATACTGAAGTGCCTTATATCGAGACATTGCTTAATTGCATATGGGGTGGGTGGGGTCAATGTCACTGTTATATTGAAAATAGAAAAAAGGTTTCCGCTCAATAACTTAAGAAAGCATTGCGATATTTTTATGAAACTTAATACACATATCTTATATCGAGACCTCACTTGGGTTTGCTTATGGGGTGGGTGGGGTCAAGGTCACTGTTATTAAAAGTAGAAAAATGGTTTACGCTCAATAACTTAAGAACGCATTGAGATATTTTAATGAAACTTCATACGTAGATACCTTATATCGAGACCTTGCTTTACGTATGTAGTGGGTGAGGTCAAGGTCACTGTTACTAAAAATAGAAAAACAGTTTTCGCTCTATTACTTGAAAACCTATTGAGATATTTTAATGAAACTTCATACTTAGATATCAGGTGAGCGACCTAGAGCCATCGTTGCCCTCTTGTACATTTTAATATCAAGGCTCAGCGTAAATTTTGTTTGAAGCAAATGATTTTTTCTTCTGTGTGTTCTTCAGATAAATTTATGTGACCAGAAATTAATGTGAAGCAACCTCTTTTGATTGAAAAAAACAAACAACGAAACTTTAAAAAGAAATTTTCATGTTTTTAGGGTTGGTGTTAGATTTTTGTTGTTATTAAGCAGGGCTTTTTTTGCCCAAATTGGGAAGACGCCCTAGCCTGTCCATTTTGGGAAAAACAAGCGCGTGAAACGATGAAATTGGGAAGAATTCACGCGTAAACAGTTGAAATTGGGAAATAGGTTCTTTTAAGTTAAAAAAAAATAATTGATACTTCTTATACAAAAGGTTTTTCTGCTGTTGAAATCCCTGTAACCATATCAGTTCAATACATACATTAATATATACTAATAAAAACAATAACATATAAACTCTTTTTCAATATTTGCACTATTTATTCTGTTGAGAGAATTTTAATCTGAATACAGAAATTAATAATAACACATGAACAAAAACCATTTATCAGGGTACAAATAAGTTGCAGTTAGTAATTTACTGATCATGAAATAAAAAGGTGTGGTCTAGTCCTACAGCCATTTGAATAGGTCTAACAGGTCCGCGTAAACTGTTTAGCAAAAATGAAAACACATGTCAATGTTTTTCACTTTCATATTTCACATTATTAACAACTTCACTGAGTGACTAAATTTACAGGTCGAGTTCCCTGTTTTTGGCGTCTTTGAATTTATTAATCAAACATTCAAAGTCGCTGTCTGTAAATTCACAGTGTCACAGTTTGACCTAATCTAAAATCTGTTAAATTACGTGCCACCAATGACAACGTCTTTTAAACAACAGTAGCTTTAAAAATTAACAGCCGAAATACACGCTGTCAACGTCAATTATTTTCATTGTTTTCTTGCCACATCGACAAAATCAATCGAACAGAATACGTTAAACATATTAACCTTTGTCTTCTTCGTTACCCCGCAGTCGAATAACGATCGTTCATTTCCTTTCTGTCGCTTATTTAACGACTTTTTATACTATTTGCTATTGTGCGACATGACCAGATTACGAGGCAGTGAATCATCGCGAGTAAACTCCCTTACCATTGAAATGAGAGAAAACGAAAGTATTTATAGGGCCGCTTCTGTTTTGTACGTCACGAGGCAGTAAGTCATCGAGAGTTAACTCCCTTGCCATAGGGCCGCTTCTCTTTTGTACGTCACAATAAACAAGCATACGCGTTTGCGTTGAATGTACTTACCGAATTCCTGACGAAATTGAGACGAAAAAGCAATGTTTTTGCATTGGGAAAGTGTATCTTTTTGGGAAATTCGTAACGTGGAATTGGGAAAAAGACCGAATTTTTTGAATTGGGAAGACGCCGAATGTCGGCGTCTGTTAAAGAAGGAAAAAAAGCCCTGTAAGCTAATGTACAGTAAAGTTATTGACAACATTTGCCTGTTTTCCAGATCATTGAGTTGACAGGCTGTTCTCAGGAAAAAGCAGAAATTGCTCTCTTTGACAGCAAGAATGACCTTGATGGGGCGGTTGGCAGCATATTTGAAGGAGCGACAGATGAGGTGATCACTAAAATGCTTGTCTGCTAGTTTGTACAGGGAATTTCATTCCAAATTCACATTTTTGTTGACATAACAGTTTTCCCAATTGTCAGTAAAACTTTCCTTAAATAAAATTTACCTATATTTATAGCCAAATTGTTTTTCAAACAATATTTACATTTAACCTTTGATAATTGAATCATGTTGATATGAGTAAATAGTTATAGTGAGTTAGTAATGCCAGATACAGTATTTACTGCAAATTCAAGTCGACCCTTGAATCAATGTATGCCTAAGAAGTTCTTAGTTATAGGAAAATAAAAATGTAGCTTTGCTCAATGCTTACCTGACAGAAATTTCTATTGACAGAGTGTATGGCATGAATCTGGCAAGAAAAAGAAGAAACAGAAATCAGAATCAGCAGCACTACCAATAGAGGACAACATGGACCTGAAACTTGACCAGAAGGAGGGCACAGAACGAATTGATCGCGAAAACAAAGAGCGCAACAAAGAAGAGAAAGAAAACGACCGTCCATTCCGAGAACAATCCGATCACCGTCGACAGAGGCGCAATGACAATCGACCACCGAGACTATCTCGCGGTAGGGTTCGTCCAGACTGGGCCGGTGATCGACCTGAGAGGGATGACGATTTGGAGAGGGAGGAAAACAGGGAGCGTTCGTTTTCAGAACGAGGCCGGGGAAGAGGTCGTGGTGGTTTTGCGTCCAGGAGAGGGGGTAGAGGGGGAGGGTGAGTAACAAACTGTATTGTTGTTTCTTACAGTCTGTAAGTGTTATGTGTATCATATTAAATAAGTTAATTTTGTGTTCTTTTTCTATGGTTTTGTCAGAAAACTTGTCGGTTTCATATTGACTGCGTCACGGGGTTGTGATTGAGATTCTTATTCCTTTGAACTGAGGGTTGTTTAAATCAAATTTATTCACTTGTCCACGGACAAGTTCATTGCAAAAATCTACTTGACTGCCATCTAAAGAGCCTTATCCAAGTAAAAAATATAGTTCTTATTCTGGAAGTTTCTTATGAATGTTGTCATGGAATTAATTATCAAACATGATTTTTATTGTTGTTAAAATATGTTATGACGTAATAATTAACTTTTATATCTTCACACACACCGTAGGCAGTGTTTTTTTCACCTTTGGGGGAAAGGTGGTTTGGCCCTTCAGATGGGGGAACTTTATGGCAAAAGGGGATTTTTTTAGAAATTCATTAGTAAATTTACATGTTGATATTCTACTGTTTTTTTATAAACCATTAATTAATCAGCTGTTTTACTACCAATAATAACTGCTTTAACTTGGTTTGATGAAAAACTGCAGGGATATTTTACAAAAATTCCTCTATCGTAGTCAATTTTTGTCAGATTTTAGTCATTGTTTTTTCAAAATACAGCTTACATTGAGTGGAATTTTAAGGTAAATATAGGGAAAAATATACACCTTTTAAACAGGGGAATGGGGCCGAATTTCGGCCCCAAATGAGCCATAAAAAAACACTGAAAGGATATACATACCAGTAGTACTTATCCATGGACAACTTGATAGGAGAAGTTTACTTACGTGTCCGATGGAAAAATTACCTATGCCAGACAAGGCGGGCATGGGATTTGCACACCCCTGAAACTGATTTCTATACATGAAGGACACAATTTAAATTTATTATTAGTGCTTAAATATGCTGGATCTGTCTTGAAAATTAGTGTTATGGATAACTCAATGTTGGAAGTAGTGAAATCCTACCACAGTATTTAGAGTTCATTTAGATTTTCATGGCCAAGAGTTATTCTTTCCAATTTATTATTTTAGAAACTTCCGTTCTAGGCGGGGAGGGTTTGATAAGCCATCCCAGTTTGACAATGGGCCACAGATTGACACATGGACTAATGAGACTGCTGTGATAGGCGAAAAAGAACCAAAAAGTAAGCAGGTTTAGGATATAATTCCAGTGCTACAGATAAGTTTTCAAGCAAACAATTTTTCACTTTCTAATTTTGTAATCAAATCGTTTGTTTACTGACCACCTTCAAGACTAATGAGTTTTTATCAATTATTAAATAGTTTTCAGTCTATAGTTTACAATTGAAAAATCTGCTTTTTTTCGTCCATTACACTTTTGCTTGTTGAAAAGCTGTCAAATTTAGTTCACTATTTCATAAATGGTTGCAAATTACTGTAATAAATGCACAATAAATGGAGAATTTAGCCTTTGAACAATATTTAAATTACAAAATTAACGTTAATAGACAGAAGTTTGTTTTTGATTTTCGACTCAACTATTATTAACTCTGGCAAATAATCCTTGTCACCAAAAACGATAAAAATGTGGTTGCAATTCGTTTTTTGAAATATTAATTAGTTTTTTAACTATTACTTTTAAAAATTATATTTTTGGTCTAGAAAATCAATTTGTTTTAACGAAAAAATGATGCTTATCTGTAGCACTGTAATGGTGCTGTTATCTGATGTTCTATTGTAGCTTTCGCTGTTGTGTTACTTTATCTTAAACGTCATACAGTTATCTTTACATGCAGTTGTTATTATGCTATTTAAGGCAGGTTGACATTTGTTTATTGTGTTGGTGTGTCATATGTATATTGGTCAGCTGAATAAATGACCATTACATTTATTTAAAATTATTTTGTCTATGATGTGTTTCTAGTTTCCAACTGGGGCGACTCAAAAGACGAGTGGAACGAGGATATTGACAGCTGGTCTGGCAGTGTAAGAAATTGTGTCACTGTATTTTAGTATATGTAGCATCATCGAGATAGTTATACAGCTGTTTTACAAAGAAAAGGAAAAAAACTTATTATGACTGTTTTGAATTGAAACGGGTTTATGCCACAATGTACATATTAGAAATTACTTGGTTGGTTATAACTGGTTTTAATTATAAGGAAAGACAGATTTGCAATCGTATAATTTTGTGTACAAGAAACGACATGCTGTAAATTTTGTGCATTGTTGCGGGCTTTTTTTCCATGTATTTTAAATGCAAAATATTTGTTCTTTGCAGCTGGCAGAAAGCAAGGTGTTTACTGCTAGTGCCAACACAGCACAAGAACCACAAAATGCAGTTCAGATGGACACTAATGCGTAAGATATTTATTTTTCTTCGATTAGTGGTATTGGACTGGTGTTTTGTTTTGATTGCCCGAGTTGAACTCAATTGCAGCGTTAATTACCGTAGAATTTTATAATAACATTTCCCCTTTTAATTTCTGCATAAATTTGTATAATTCAGTTCGAGAACATTTCATAAAAAAGAAAAGTTATTCCCTAAAATGAGCAATCATTGCTAAAGAAAACTAATCAGATGTCTGTTCCACCTCCTCATTTAATAAATCATGGTTGAAAATTTCAATGGTAATATAAATGGAAAAAAAAATTGTGAAATACTTTTTCAGGTTTGACATGGGACCATTGTACCCAAAGCATCCACAGAATGATATGTCAGTGGTGGACGAACATGCATACATTACACAGTTTAACCAGCAGGCCACTGAATCCATCAAGAATTCCATTGGGGTAGGTTTTATTTGTAGTTTGTTATAGGCGGGAAACAAGTTGATATGGTGCATTTGTGTAATTTAGCCAAATACACGTTTCACAGTTTAGCCTCATCTGGCAAGCTGACAATTTTGTTTTACTTTATAACTTTTTGTTCACTGCATTTGGAGGCAGTTTCCTTATATTCTATTAGGTTTAATTCACGTGTTTCAAAATATCATGTATCACTTGTTTGAAGTCATTATTACAATAGATGATATGAGGCACGTCTTGGGAAAACCGGACTTAATGCATGTGCGTCAAGTGTCATCCCGGATTAGCCTGTGCAGTCAGCACAGGCTAATCCGGGATGGCACTTTCCGCTTTTATGGTATTTTCTGTTTCAAGGAAGTCTCTTCTAAACATAAATCCACTGTAGGCGGAAAGTGCCGTCCTGGATTAGCCTGTGCGGACTGCACAGGCATATCTGGGACGACACTTTACGCACATGCATTAAGACCGGTTTTTCCACGACGCGCCTCATATGAACGGACTAACTTATGAGTACAGTTCAACAGTATTTTGCCCTGATGAGACTTTGTGCGCTCCGTTATCAACGGTGCTTCCAAGGTTCACGTCTTACATATTGTTTGTTAAGTTCTAAGACGCTTATTTCAGATTGGTTCCGGTCCAAGTTCCTCACTACAGAACTCAATGACATCAAATGTCAGTGCTCTAGTCTCCTTGCAACAGACTGCTCTCCATGAAAACCTGGGGTCCAGTTTGACTTCCGAACTCACTGGAAGTGGCTTGTCTGGTTCTGGGCACAGCCTCGGGCGAACCAGTCTGGGCAACTCATTATCAAACAGCTTACCAGTGAACAGTTTGACAAGCAACTCATTACACACGACAAGCCTCAGTGGGGATCTAACAGGGAGCAGGCTGGTTGGAACGTCTCTCTCCGGCACCAGTATGCCGGGTACCTGTATCTCTGTGAGCGCGTTAACGAGCCTGGCTGGGTCTCCTATTACCGCGACTGGCATGTCCTCATCTAGTGCTGCCTCACACTCTGCCATGATGCAACAACGAGCAAAGCCACAAAAATCAAAACTGCCTCCGCCATCAAAGGTATTTCTACCTCTTTAACCCAGAACTTTTTTTGGCAAATTTTTTAGCCATTTAAGTCAGTGTTGAAGTAAAGACTGTTGAAGTTGTAATAACTGTTTTACTGATTTTTGTAATTCCCCCGGCATCTTGATGCAGGAGGCATATAGTGATTGTCCTGTCCGTCCGTCCGTGACAAGGTTAAGTAGATTTTACCGTTTCCTCTAGCATCGTCACCGCTTACTACAACACTTCAATACTTACACAGTTGTTGCTTGGGACCATTACCTATCCACCCATATCACCCAACCTCACTTTGACTTTGACCTTGACCTAATTTGCACTTAGAATAATTCAAATAGGCTGTTTCTAGGTTAATTAGATTGTACCGTTTCGTCTAGCACCAACACTCCTTGCTACAACACTTGAATACTTACACAGTTGTTGCTTATGACTATCCTCAATCCACCCATATCACCCATCCTCACTTTGACCTTGACCTAATTTGGACTAAGAAATGAGCTATCCAGCACCAACCGGGGCATGTGTGTTTATCAAACACAGAATCTTGTTTTGTTTTTCAAAACATTCTATTTTATGTAGTTTATATATAATTATCCAAATTTTATTAACCAAACCATTATAATTTTTCCCAGTTTTAGTTGAATTGCCACTGACATTCCCAATTTCATGGGCATAGTCAATGGGTCATATTCCCAAAATGGTGAAAAAAAGCCCTTTGAACATGATTCTAAATACTAAATATTTTCTGTATGTACATGTATAGCAAGGAAAATATGAAAACATCTGATTTTTAACTGCCATATAAGATATCTACTTTGTATGGAGCTGCCATTTTTACCTTTCTTAAATACGCTATAAGCCAGTGAACTATCAGTAGAACCAGTTATTATTTCTTTTGCTGTTTTAAATGTTTTGGAGAGAAACAAATCAAGCTTGCTATGTTGATTAAAAACCTCGTTACTTTGCCAGTCTTAACAATTACAGTGTTCTGGCGAGGCCACGAAATTAAAATTTTTCGCTTATTTTTCACCAATGTCGCACACACAAAAAGGTTTAGTATCGATTTTTGTAGCATACAAAATTTCATGGGACGAATCGTCAAATATGCGAAACAAATTTGGGACGAATATCAAATCTCTCAAAGTGTACTGAGTAAGAATCAGACATCCGCTTGAGGTCTGCTTTCTGATTGCTTTAATTAAATATGGCGCTACAATCTTAGCCAATCTATAACATAATGCGTTAGAGTTTTAACTCCGTATCGGAGAGTATTCGTTTTGTTTTCCAAGATGGAGTCGTCTGCTGCGTCGCCTAAGAAAAAAAGCTTCGAATGTTATTGAGTAATTTCTCCTAGCAAAACATAAAAACTTATGAGTTTGTTGGTAACGATACGAGTCTGGCCGTCGCTTCACATGCTGCCTGCCAATGTCACTAATTTGGCCATGGTGACGTAAAAACCTGAACGAAAATTCCAAAATTCTTGGTTAAAAGAGCACAGTCTATAATGTTGAAGGAAATTTTATGACGTGTTCACTTTGTATTAAGCACAAAAAGAATAACGTTTTTCTATCAGAAATCACTAATTTAAGTGTATTTAGTTATATCAGTTATTTGTGTTGAACAGTTTATAAAAAATAACATTAACTGTGTTTCTAAATCTAATGTTAACTGCTGTTGGCTAAACTCGTACCAACCACTGACACTTATACAAGACACAACTAGTCAAGATAAATAAATATTGTTATCGATTTTATCATTTGTAGGAAATTGTAGGTGTATTTTGTTTGTTTCTCAAAAAAAGTGTCCCCAATTTTTCATGAGCTGTGAGACAAATGTCTCACCATTCGTGATACTTTGCCAGAACACTGCAATTATGTTTGAATACTTGCTAAAATGTTCTGTTTTGTCAACAGATCCCAGCATCAGCAGTGGAAATGCCAGACCACATGGTTTCGAACCTTGATGTACAGTTTGGAAATCTGGAATTTGGCTTTTCTGTTGGAGGAAATGAATCTTCACCAAGTGCTTTCACATCTTCTGAAACCAAGAGGTGGTTGACATTTTTAGCTCACCTGAGCACAAATATAATTAAATCCTCTAAATAATCCAGACAATGTATAGTATGTCACCCCGAAATTAAATATCCAATTTATCCAATGCAACAAAACAACCGTTTGAAATGTTTAAATCCTCGTTATTTCCCTTTGAACGCTTACGCATTAATGCTCTATCAACAGCGCTTGCTTTGTTCAGGTACAGTACTCGTAGCATCAATCGATGCTTTTTGACACCGACCACGTGCTCAGCGTGTTGCACGCTTTTCAGGTACAAACTGCTAGACGATAGCCGCAAATTCGACTGTCACATCAAAGCCATTTGAAGTAAAACCGACACCGTTGCTATGGGTGTTGCTAACGGCTTGCAGATTTGGAAGCCCGGTTAATTGATGACGTCACGCTGTCATTCTTTAGTTTTAACTGGTTATATTAATCGAATCGCGTTTTTAAAGAATGTTGTTGTTTGTTCTCATTGGAAATAATTTTGCAATTTATTATAATACAGTGTTTATGTGTTTAAAAAATATGAATTAATTATGAACAAAATATGATGAATATATTAGTTTTTTATAGAAAAAAAACACCTTAAAATTTTTCACTGTTACCATGTATAATGTGCACCACATTTTCATAGCCGAATTCTAGGGTAAAAAGTTTCTCTCTAATGGCCACCAGACATACTAAGAATAGAAAACGGCTAACCCAAGATCATCTAGATGCCACTATGAGGATTTGCCGCCACCAAAGACACCTCACTGATGAAGATCTTGAACTATTGGTTGCCAAATTCAATGGCCATAAAACAAGAAAACTATCATTGCAACTCGGCAATTGCCCTCAGAAATCTGACTCTTGTGTTCATCATTCAAATATTGTAAAATTTAAATGAATATTTGCTGTGACAATCAAGTAACTCTAATTGATATCAGTTTTACATTAAAATTGTGTTGGTTCAACTTTAATATAGGAATAATGAACTCCAGAGACATCATCAGGAGAGAAATACTTATTACCATCCGTTAGTCCTTTATTTGAGGCAATTGACCAAATGCCTATACACTAATTATCTAAATTTAAGAATCATATCATCTAATGATCATGTGTTAAAGGTGTGCACACAGTCACTGCAGTATAAAAAGTTACATATATCAGTAGAAAAAATAAAAATATAAAATTTTCACAGTTTACAATTAAGAATATATATAAAACTTTACTATTTTCCCCGTTTTGAGGTTTGTCGCGCTAAAATTCCCCTAGTTCAAAGGCACGGGTAGTTGTAAAAATTCAAAAAAAAAATCACTGATTGTAACCATGAGACAAACAATATTTGTAGGATCTCGTTCGCTATTATTGGGGTATGTTTACCTGTGTTAAAACATGTATTGTTTAGCTTCCAACGAAAATTACATTATTATAAACTGCTGGTATAAATCAGTATAATTATATTATCATTGATGGTCAAGGGGTGGCCAAATTAATTGTTTGTATTGTCTAGGTTGTCCCAGAGCAGGTATGGACAAGTGAAAATATGAATAATTATTTTATGGACAAGTGGCAAGCAACATATACAAAAATCGGACAAGTGCATGTAAAGCAATCTCAGATTTTGCCACGCCTCAGATTTTGCCACGCCTCAGATTTTGCCACGCCTTAACTATGCTATGTTGTTGCTACCAATAGCCATTAGCTACTAAAATTTCTAATTGGCTACTAAAATTTATAAAAATGTTAGAAAATGAAGCATATTTTCACACTGTCTGAATAAAATATTTCTAAATACCTTAAAAGACCATGTATTATGCGCACATTTTTACCAAAAAATTTGGCTATGAAAATTTGGTGCGCGTTATACACGGTAACAGTCATTTTCTGGGAATTTTTTTTATTATTAATTTTTATATTTTTTAAATATTTATTGTATATTTAATTCATTTTTTTAATTAACAAAACATTCTAATTACCTTGCAATCATATTTCCAATTTGAAATAACAATAAAATCGGTTAAAAACACAGCCATTTATAATAACATCTGTTACAACTGAGAAGAGAGAAAGCCCAAAGTTGTCAATTAGCCAGGTCTCTAAATCTGCAAGCCATTGGCAACATTCATAGCAATGGTGTGGGTTTGACTTCAAAAACTCTTTGATGTTACTGCTGAACTGGGGCCACTGTCTAGCTGTTTGTAGCACTTTAAGCATGTAACACAATTAGCTCATGGTCAATGAAAAAGCAATCAATACTGTTGTACCTGTACAATCCAAACAGTGCCAATAGAGCATTAATGAATTAGCGTTTTAGATGAAATGTCAAGGGTGTGAAAAATTTCAGACAGTTGTTTTGTTAAACATCTATCAATAATAGAGATTTAAATGGGAATGATGAAATATACATGTACTGGAATTAAAATGGAGATTGTGTTACAGCATCAAACTTATTGAATATTAACATAATATTTGCATTCAATTTGGATTAATATGTTGTGGACAAGGTAATTATGTATGCATATCTCAAATGTACATTGATAACTTTTTTTTTATGAAATTAAATTTAGTACAATATTCCAGAACAACAACAACAAAAACATGGACACGATTTTGTAAAAAATCATGAACGGACATTAACAAACAACAGCTGCAAATTGTGTTCCAGTTTTTTTCCCTCAAATTTTGCTTCAAAACTGGTGCGCCTTATACATGGGTGCTCGTAATACACGATCTTTTACGGTAACAGGTTATTGCTGCAAAATCAATATTTTTGGCTACTAATTCAGATTTCTAAGCACCAACCTAGCTAAATGGCTATATACCCACTTTGCCAGCTCTGCCATTATAATATTATGATTCACACTACACTGTGATTCCAGCACCCAGTCGCTGAGCAACCATGTGGGAGGTCAGGGCGGTCCCGTAATGAGCAAACCGAGCGAGTCCCGCATGTCATCCAGCCTAGAGAGCTCTCCAAGGAACAGCACGCTGTATCAGCAGTCGCCATACACCACACCAACCAAGAAGGGTGCTACGGAGAGTCCTAATAAAGTAGGTGTATTCATTTGGAAAAGATTTTGGTTTCTTTTGTGAAACTGAAAATAAGTATGCAAAACTGCAGACTCGTTTGAGTATCATTTTCAGGCTTTTATTTATTTTGAAACTGAAATCAGTACGAGTACTGGCAATAATGCAAGTTATTTTGTGTATCAACCTCGGGCATTCATTTCTTTGTTAACAATGTACATTTACATTGATTTTGATATAATTATGCAGGCCAGCACACACATTAAGCAAGCTTGAAAACGATGTCAGTTTTTTCTGCGCATCTTTTCGCGCATCAGTGGAGTTGATTTAAATCCTCGTAATGGGTAGTGTTTTGACAAATAATAATATTTATTGAATATTTTGTACACTGTTATTACCAACTAGAATCAAATATATTCATAATAATTGCCATGATCTTGGTAGGAGTCTTGTGACTCAATTTTATTTGCGAAAGTTTGATAATACACTGAAAACGAAAGTAGGAACACGCTGACTGAACATTGGACTCGCATATAGCTGTGCACATGCTTGCGATTATTGTGAAAAAGTGTTTTGGCTGTATTAACGTTTCTTGCATAGTCATAATCAACTGCTGTTACTAAAATAATTATATATAATATATATCTATTTACTTTTATAAGTGTATTGTTATAAATTATGACTGTCATTCCATCCTGTTTTTTACAGAAAATGTACAATATGCACATGTAAACTACATATTTTTTCTCGAAAACAAGCATGGTGACACCCTGTTTTCTTTTTGGCAATTTGTTAAGAATATAATTATGTAATAAATATCGAAAATTCAGGAATTTTCATGAAACAGAATTTTTTCTATAGTCGAAACCAAACTTTTATATGATTACAAAATGTAGAATTTTTTTGTTAAAAAAGGATGACAAAGCATTTTTTGGCAAATAGATTTTTTTTTTTCACAATGTAACGGATTGCTTTTTTACAATTACCCATTTCAACCAATAGAATGTCGTTAGTTTTTACCAATCAATGGCCAATACTATTTTTTTGCTAAAACAAAAACAGCATAAAAATTTCCAAAAATGCATTCACGGGTAGGCCATTTACATGCATTTTCCAAAAAATCTAATGCGGTGACCCCCATTGTTTTATGGTTTCATTGTATTAGGCATTGAACGATCTGCAGAATATGTAAACATGAAATATGTTCACGGAAGGGAAAAAACTGTAGAAATGGTCTTTAAAGTAGTGAGGAGTATAGTTGTGTACGTGTTCTAAATTGTAACAAGAGACAGAAATGTGCGTTTTCATTTTGAGCTGCAAGCTATAAATAGTGATTGAGAGCATGGAATGATGACAGTGCAGGGGTCCAGAATATAGCCATTTATGTGGGCTATCACCTGTGTGTGGTTGCCATAGTGACGTACATGTGGTATATCCTATGGGACACACATGGGTTGAAATCTACTGCCAAACTGACTTGTGCTGATCACTATTGTAGGAAAACTAGTTCTGCAGTCACAGTTGCTGTACATTGCGCAAACTTTTATCAGAAGTCAAGATATATTTATCAGAAGTCAAGATTCTCACAGGTGCACATTTAGTGTAATCTTGAGCGATTAGTGCTCACTTGTTTGGATTTTTCAAGTGTTTCTACCATCTTATGTATGATATCAGTGTGTTTTTTAGGGCCAATTTGGGGTCGAAATTTGGCCCCATTCCCCTGCTTAAAGCTATGTATATTTTTCCCTTATATTTGCCTTAAAAATCGGACAAAAGTTGGCTAAGATAGAGGAGTTTTCGTAAACAGTCCAGTGTTTTTTTCACCTGGGGAAAGGTGGCTGGGCTCTTCAGATGGGGAATTTTACTGCAAAAGGGGAATTTTTTTTTAGAAAAGCTTTATTAAATGTTGATGTTGTACTTTGTTATAAAACTTAAATCCATTGATTTGCTACAACAGATAACTTGGATTATGTACTAATTTGGTTTGATGAAAAATAGCTGGGATTGTTCACGAAAATTCCTCTATGTTGGTCAATTTTTGTACGATTTTGGTCTTTCTTTTTTTTCAAAATAAAGCTTACATTCTGAGTGGAATTTTAAGGTAAATATAGGTGAAAAATATATACATTTTAAGCAGGGGAATGGGGCCAAATTTCGGCCCCAAATTGGCCCTTAAAAAAAACACTGCAGTCCCAGCAATTTTTCATCAAACCAAGCTAATCCAAGCTATCATTTGTAGCAAAACAATTCATTAATGTTTTATATCAAAGTAGAATAAACACATGTAAAAATGCTTTTCTAAAAAAATCCCCTTTTTGCGTAAAATTCTCCAAAGGTAAAAAAAACACTGGATATGAACTAAATTCTGGTCAACAGATATTTCTTAACCTTAAAAACTTCTTTCGCTATATATATCCATTTTTCTGTGTTGGAAGACTTTCTGTGTTGATGCTGATACAAGTCATTTCTGCTTTAGATCAACTCGCCACCAGAGCCACTGCAGATGCCAGGAAGCACTGATCTGAAATCCAATCAACTTATTCAGGGACAAGCCCCTCAAGGTAATACATGCGTTATTTATTGTTGTTCAATGTTTGTACATGTATATCTGTTGTTTTGTAGCAGGTCCTTCTTTCTTCCATTTTTGCAGTCGTAATTGGGCTGTTTCCCCCATCCACAATGATATAAAAAAGTGCAGTCATTTGCAAACATCTCCTAGTCATTAACAATAATAACAGAATCAGTCTTTTAAGTTATCTGTATACAAACCTGTCTTAAATCTTGACATTAAAAGTTTTAGAGAAAATAAAACCATAAAAAATACGATAGCACTGCTAACACTTCTTAGTAACTTAAAAAAGTCTCCTATTTGACAAAATCACCATGAAATTTCTACCAAGTCCATTACACGTTTACACTGTTTGATTTCAGTGTCGTTGCCATCAACCAATATTGACTCGTACTCGTACCAGAGTCAGAAGGGCAGCACTGGTTACCAGTCGGCCAGCAAACCAGGGGCCTACCCAGGGAGTCAGTTCCAGACGTCAAACCCTCCCAGCCAGTCGCCATCTAACCAGTTCTCTAGTCAGTACCGTCAAATGAACCAGAACCAGTTCCCTGCCGGAACTCAGTTCTCTTCGGTGTCTCAGTACCAGACGCCGACTAGCGCATACCAGTCCAGTCAGTCTGGCTTCCAGGGATCACAGTCTAACTACCAATCAAATCAGTCGCAGTTTCCATCGTCACAAAGTCAGTTCCAGAACTTCCAGTCGAGTTCAACATTCCCAAACCAGTCGAGTTACTCTTCAAACCAGTCAAGCCAGAATCCCTTGTATCAATCATCTACAACTTCATCGTACACCAATCAATCTCAACAGAACTCTCTCTATTCACAAAGCTCACGGCAGGCCTCATACTCGAATCAGTCGTATTTGAATGATCACGCTGCAAGTGCTGGTTCTACGTTTCAGGCATCAGTGACTCAGTCTAGTTCGCCGTTTAAAGATAACCAATCCGGTGCAAGCTCTTACAGAGACAATATGGCCTCTAGTAAAACTAGAGACACATCAGCTGATAATACTTCATACACCAGAGATACAAATTCTGCCTCTAGCTTTAGTGATAGCCAGTCACTGGCATATAACAGAGACAGTCAGTCAGTAGGCAGTTCATATTCCCGGGACTCAGGCAGTGCCTACAAACGTGAATCAAAGTCGGCTAGTGGGTCCTACCCAAGGGATGGCTCGACTAGTGATGCTGGTTCGTTCAGTCGAGATTCTCAGTCGTCCAGTTCCTCTTTTACGGGCAGAGACTCTCAGAACTCTACGACTGGTTTCCGTGACAACCAGTCTGGGGCGCCAGGGTTCGGGGCTCAGGCGGGGTCCTACCCCCGGGAGACTGGATCTTCTCAATCCCAGTCCGGATTTAGTGCAAAATCGTATAGGAATGCTTCTGAAGTGTCAACTACTCTTAGTAATTCATTGACTGGAAATAAATTGGTGGAAGGTTTCTCAAGTCTGGCTGTAAATGATGGCAGCTTGGATTCAAGGCAATCAACATCTTCACAGGTTTGTTTTGCAGTTTAAACAAGTATTAGAAGTAAATATGTTTAAGCAGAAAATGATATTTAAACTTTACTGTATACTGTTGATCTGCAAGTTTATGCTAAAAAGATGGGTAAAACACTTCTTGGATTTTGAAGTTTTCTGTTCAACAGACTAGTTGTTGAATTTCTTCGTTTTATTATGGCCTTTTCAATGATATTTTTTCAGTCCTGCATTGCGAAAATGTTATCGCTATGGTTATCGAATTTGATTAGCAGCCTTTATTCTAAGTTTGTGACAACAAGTTTAGGCAAACATTTAGTTTAAAGAAATGTCTTGATTTGGAAAAAAAAACCTGTTCAAAGCTTTTTGATACGATCTTCAAACTAGTAAATATTTCATAATTCTCAGTTTGATGTGAACGTAAGCAGTGCTAAGCTGGACGTGAGTAACACAGCACGGACATCCAGCACCACCCCCTCGTCTTCTGCTGTGAGTACCACGGTAACGAGTAGCAACACCACGAAAATCTCAACATTACACAGTGCTTCAACCGCGACATGTAAGCAACATTATGAATCATCGATTCGTATCAGTAGAATGTTTGGGCCACATTTTATTTGATTCTGCAATTTATTGTTTCCAAGTATCTATGTTGCAGGGTTGTCGTTAAGAGCCGGCCACCGGCCAAATTGACCATTTCAAACGAGTTATGGGTCTGCTAAAATTTTCAAAGAAATAAAAATAAATTGTGTACCTTGTTCTGAAAGTGAAAGCCAGTCTTTGACCTCAACACACACAAATCCATATTGAATGTAATAATCATGTTAATATCCAATAAGTGTTCCCTCGTAACACAGTTTCCATTTTTATTCAAAGACGTATATTTTGTCACCACCATTTAAATCTCCAATTTATCCAATGCAAAAAACTACATTCTGATTTTTTCCACACCCTGACTTTTCCTTAGAACACTAATTCACTAATGCTCTATTGACAGTGTTTGTGTTGTTCAGGTACAGTAGTACGGATTGATGCTTTTCACACTGACCTTGTGCTAAGGGTGTTACACGGGGTAACTGCTACCTGTATAAACTGCTAAACGATAGCCAGAGTTCTGATGTAACATCACAGACATTTGAAGTCAAACCCACACAGTTGCTATAGCTTACAGATTTGGAAGCCCATCTAACTGATGACGTCATTTTGTTACGCTTCTTAGTTTTAACAGGTTTTATCAATAATGACTCGTGTTTAACGGATTGTGTTGTTTGTTCAGTTCTAATCGGAAAAATAAAGGTAATTTGAATGCAGTGTTTCATTGATAAAAAATTTATGAATTAATAATTAACAAAATATAATAAATATATAATTAAAATTTTTGAATTCCCCCCCAAAAAAGTAACATTGTCGAAAATGCATTTTATAATGTGTTACGATGCATTGTGAATGTTGATATGAAAAATAAAATTGTTACACTATTAATCTATTAAATCTCATGTTGTTCAATGTATAAAAATCATTTTAAAAATGTGTATTGAATTTAAGAAGTCGAGTCATAAAAAATATCACACAAAAGTAAACGGGTTTATTTTTGTTTTTGTTATCTCTATAATTGATCATAAAAAATCTGAACTATCAAAATTAAGTGTAAAAGGGTAAATTTCATAGGTCAAACTATCATGAATCGTGTCCAAAAATGCTAGGACTGCCCCTGGTTTAAATTTTGTTTAACCAAATTTACCATACAACATTGAATACCTACTCATATTGGGTATTTTATTGGGTTTTGTAAAGAAAAAGTTGTAGCCAAATAGACATTTTATATCCAAGTAGTGAAATGTTTAGCCATTGGCTAATTTGACGAATGGTAGAGTAAGCCCTGGCTAGGATTTTGCATCTAAATTTTAAAAAAAATTCTGGGGGAGCATGCATTCAGACCCCCCTAGTTCACTTCGGCATTTGAACCTTTGGCCTCTTCAATTTGTCATTGAGCCTCCTTGAAAACATCTTAATGACAACCCTGATGTTGGTGCTATGAAATCTGAATTTGTAGACAAAAATTTTGATTTTGCAAAAGTTAACCTATTAGTTAACAGTTCATCAGAAAGTGTGAAAATATGGTTCTTTTTTAGATATTTTGAGAAATGTTACTAGCCAATGACTATTTTGTCTACTGGAAGCGCTAAAAGCAGTATTTGGCTACATGCTTTATATTGATTTTCTATGAACCTGAAAAAGAGTATATAGTTTAGTGTTTAAAAATAATACAGATAAATGGAAGAAATTGGATCATACATGTTTGTTTTAACGTAATAAGTTAATTAATACATATATTTTGAACAGTTTTCAAGAGTTCTCTTTCCATAAGGAGGCTAAATACAGGGCTTTCATTAAATTTTGAAATCTGGAAGTTTGAACTTCCTGGCCTGTGATTTTGGAAGTTTTGCTAATAATATTGGACGTTTTGACAGTATTGGGCTACATAAGTCCTGAGCATTTCAGAAATGAAAGTAAGTATAGAATTCAAGTTTTTTAAAGTCAGTTCTTTTCATCAAGTGTTTCTATGCCAATTTATTCAGTAAAAGAGGTTTACATTGAGATAAATTACTTAATTTTTCTTCTAACTTGTTCATCCTTACCTGATGGAACTTCCATGGCTGCAATTTTGGAAGTTCTGCTACTTCCATTGCTGCAATGTTGGAAGTCCTGTAACAAAAACTGGGAGTAAATTACTCCCAAACTTCCCTTAATGCAAGCCCTGTAAATAAAAAGTACTGGTATATTAACACTGAAAAAGATTCAATAATGGGGTTGCCACATATTTTAAAAAATGTAACAATGTACAAGTCATGAATGGTTGTGTTGATTACAGCAACGAAAGCGCCCCCCAACTTGCCGCCTGGAGTGCCTATCATGGCCACACAGCAGTACATCCTCAGTCAGGCCGGGCAGATGCCATACTTTGTAAGTGATGTACAGTGTAGCTGGTAATGGCTTTAACAGCTACAGAAAACACTTAAACAGTTACAGAAAATCCATTCTCCTCTTGTCAAAATTATGTATTTTAAAACCGTTATGAGGGGTTGGGAAATCAATTATTTGTTTTACCCAGTTTGTTTACAAAACATAGACAGGTTAAAGATTGCTCAAATTTGCTAAGTAATTACTCTATGGACAAGTGATCAACAGCATTTTTAAAAAATGGACAAGTAATTATAAATAAGATTTTGTCGCCCCTGATTGTTTAGGCCTTGCATCTTTAAATAATCTGAAGCCTTACAGAAAGGTGTCCTGTATAATGTAACTGTGGAGCAACAATGCTGTTAATTATCATGGCATGGATGAATGGTAAATGAAATCAGGCACGTGAGTGTCGAGTAATGTGAAACTGGAATCTAAGAATTAGCATTATGAATTCCAATTGTGCATAAAGTTAACTTTTCGATTTAAAACGAAAGTTCATTGTGCACTTGCTGATTCAAAAATAAGCACATGAGGGTCATGATGTGTTTACGTTCCATGCTTAAAAGTCGAATATTGTACTTTGGAAATTATCAATTAAAGGTTAGTATGAATGTTTTATGCTTGTATCTTGTATATCGCTACAGAATATATCGGGCATGCAAGGTCTGCAGGGACCCATGTACGCCAACCTGGAGGATTTCCAGTACCTTCAGCAGCGCTTGCCACCACTGGTGAGTGTGGTCCTAGCCGAATACCTGTGGCGATAAACAACATGAGTTGTCTGTAATAATTCATACATGTACATATGAGGCGCGTCGTGGGAAAACCGGGCTTAATGCATGTGCGTAAAGTGTCGTCCCGGATTAGCTAATCCAGGACGGCACTTTCCGCTATTATGGAAAAATTTCAACGGACTGTTTAAAACAATATATTTTAACACAAGTTTGTATAATTAATATGCAAGCAAATGCATATCAATCATGCTATTAGGATTAAAATAGCACTACTAAACCCGATGACAATTAAAACACTAGGCAATTTAGATACACTACAACTCACAGAATTGAACTTTTCGGCCAGCTGTACCACAGGGACTAATTCCAAAACTACCGCTTACTCTGTATGAGGCGCGTTGTGGGAAAACCGGGCTTAATGCATGTGCGTAAAGTGTCGTCCCGGATTAGCTAATCCAGGACGGCACTTTCCGCTATTATGGTATTTTCTGTTACAAGGAAGTCTCTTCTAAACATAAACCCACTGAAGGCGGAAAGTGTCATCCTGGATTAGCCTGTGCGGACTGCACATGTTAATCCGGGACGACACTTTACGCTCATGAATTAAGCCCGGTTTTCCCACGACGCGCCTCATACAGAGTAAGCGGTAGTTTTGGAATTAGTCCCTGTGGTACAGCTGGCCGAAAAGTTCCATTCTGTGAGTTGTAGTGTATCTAAATTACCTAGTGTTTTAATTGTCATCGGGTTTAGAAGTGCTATTTTAATCCTAATAGCATGATTGATATGCATTTGCTTGCATATTAATTATACAGATTTGTGTTAAAATATATTGTTTTAAACAGTCCGTTGAAAATTTTCATTCTTAAATGGCAATGAGGAATATTTCATAATAGTCATAACACACAATGAGTGATGATACGTAGCGCATTCTGAGCCATTTTAGAACTAAATAATGGAATGTTCCCTAATTCCAACATTCCTTATTTTATTTTTTGATATTTATCAGGCATTGATGAAGTTCAATATCTGATACCGTGGCACAATCCATGGTTACTGGGGAGAATTACCGGATTCTGAGCTTGATTGTGGCAAACTTTATCCTCTGTTGACATTTGCTGACCAAAACCAATCGACGCATAAAATGTGAAAATTTGTTATTTCATGTATAAATGGTCGAAATTAGCACGAGCCTGAAAGCCCTGCATAGGATACGTTTGAACTGTGTTGTCCAGGGCCCATAGTTATAAATATTCTTAAGCCATTCTTAACTTAAGTTGGACATAAGTCAAAATTAGAATTTGTGTTTAAAAGAATATGCTTTAGAACATTTACATGACTAATGCTAGATATTAATACACTTTGAATTATATTGCAAATTATGTGTCAAAATCTTCCAGAAATGCATTACTTTGTCAGAAAATCCAATAGTTAAATTTGAGAATTTTAAGATTTTTCTTAATTTTCGACCAAGATTCTTTATAAATAACAGCCCAGAGTGTCAGTTTTATATAGGCTGACTTGTCAAATGTTTTAGCCTTCAAGACATAATATAAGAATTTGGACTTGCGTGGCCAAACTGCTAATTTTGATGACAGATGTATAGTCGATTTGTATAAACTTTTGGCCATGAGGAATATTAAAACGTCATCATTAACCATGATGATAATGTAGCGCATTCTGAGCCTTTATGCTGTATATATTTAATCATTTTACTGATTCACTTTCTGTGAACTTTCATACGATTTTAGTGTTTCTTCACAAACATGAAATTTTTTAAATGTTGATCTTAAATAAATGATCTTCAGTTTTTGTACACACATGTACATGGCAATGAGGAATCCTTTAGTATTTCAGAACAAAATGTGCTGATAATGTAGCGCATTCTGAGCCATATAAATAACATGTGAATTTGTAGTGTGAATAAGCTTCATCTGACTGCATGTTTGTCCTAAATCGCTTCGATGCGTGCTTTCAACAAAGATGGCTACTTTCTATGATTGTATTGTTTTCAAAAAATTTCGACCAAATGTTACACCCAGATGTAACCCTAATGTGAATCAAGTTGTGATGAAAACTACTAGTTCATAATGGATAACATTGTTATTCACGCTGGTGAATTTTTTACTGGATTCTGAAATTGAAATTCACATTGAACTGAAAGTACTTGAGAGTCTGAATCGATTGATGATTTATATTCCACCAAATCCAGTTCCCAGTTATATTCATAGGTGTTTTTCAGCCATTCAGTGGGGAATTGTGGCAAGTCCTAAATGTTTTAGTATAAATCCTTTTCCTATGGGGGAAATAAAGAAAATTTTGAAATGAAAGAAAACAAGGATTTTATGAAGATTTATTTCATATCACTTTAATATCTTGTTACACAAACAATCTACAATGATTTAAGTGGTTTTAACTTCAAAGTACTGATTACCATAATTTGTTCTTAAAAACACTTCCTCATATTGTTAAGTAATCTCTTGATTATTTGGTTATGCAACTTGCTATTTACTTTGCTAAATATAGTTTACACTTGGTCAATTCTTGTTGAACATGGGGCTTTTTGTCACAGCTTTTAATTAAAACAAGGAAATAAGTATAATTGTCCTAATGTGAACAACTATGAGGAACAATTAACTGTCTAAATTCAAATATGTACAAACAGTATGTTTGGCGAAATTACCGGATTGTTAGCTGTAAGATTTGCCTATAACTTGATAATGAGCCTATAACTTGACAGTGAGCGTATAACTTGACAATAACCCTACTATAACTTGACAATAAGCCTATAACTTGATAATGAGCCTATTCCTTGACAGTGAGCCTATAACTTGACAGTGAGCCTATAACTTGACAGTGAGCCTATAACTTAACTTGACAGTGAGCCTATAACTTGACAGTGAGCCTATAACTTAACAGTGAGCCTATAACTTGAAAGTGAGCCTATAACTTGACAATAAGCCTATAACGTGACAGTGAGCCAATAACTTGACAATGAGCGTATAACTTGACAGTGAGCCTATAACGTGACAGTGAGCCTCTAACTTGACAATGAGCCTATAACGTGATAATAAGCCTATAACTTGACAGTGAGCCTATAGCTTGACATTAGCCTATAACTTGACAGTGAGCCTATAACTTGATAATGAGCATATAACTTGACAGTGAGCATATAACTTGACAGTGAGCATATAACTTGACAGTGAGCCTATAACTTGACAGTGAGCCAATGACTTGATAGTGAGCCTATAACTTGATAATGAGCCTATAACTTGACAGGGATCCTATAACTTGACAGGGATCCTATAACTTGACAGTGAGCCTATAACTTGATAAAGAGCCTATAACTTGATAATGAACCTATAACTTGATAATGAGCCTATAACTCGTCAATGAGCCTATAACTTGATAATGAGCCTATAACTTGATAATGAGCCTACAACTTGACAGTGAGCCTATAACTTGGAAATGAGCCTATAAACTTGACAAGGAGCCTATAACTTGACAGTGAGCCTATAACTTAACAGTGAGCCTATAACTTGACATTGAGTCTATAACTTGATAATGAGCCTATAACTTAATAATGAGCCTATAACTTAACAGTGAGGATTATTCAAACATCATCTTAAACCATAATGATAATGTAGCGCATTACAAGCTTCTAAACTGTATATAATTATATTTCTGTTTCAGTATTGTAAACTATCAACCTATTTTAAGTTTTTTTCTCAGCAGTTATATAATATTTAAAAAATGGCAAATACAGTCTTCAAATATATGGCAATGAGGAATTCTTTATTACTTCAGAGATATAAAATGCAGCGCATTCTGAGCCATATGATAACAATAACACCGGGTTTGCACCTTAAAAACGGAGTTGCTCTTGAAAAGTCCTTAAATAGGGTATAGCCTTGAGAAAATGCCCAAATGGTACTTGACTTGGCACAAAGTCCCTGAATTTATTAAAACAACCTTGATTTTACATTGCCATTATCAAAGTACAAGTATACGGAAAAAAACAAGGATAGCGTTCACGCGGAAGTACAAATACGTTGTAGGTACGTTCTAATTTAAGTACAGATTGAGGCTTTTGCGTACTTCGTCATAAATGCAAATGGTGGCCCGGTGAAAATAGCATTCTGGTAAACATGGAAACAGTGTTCATTCAAACAGAAATGGCTGGAGAAGTACAATTGGTTGAAGTCAGTTAAACATTCATATAAGGCAAATTATCAATGTTGTATTAAAACGAATAATTTTTCCACATAGGCGAAAGTACACTGCATCACATACAAGTAGAATACTACAGACAGATACTGTAGCAGTTGAAACCATAAAAAAATGTTGAGGTTACAGCGCCTTTTGCAAATGATGGCATGTTTTTCACAAAGTTAAAAGACTCCATAGAAGTTTTAAACTAAGACAAAGCTGCCAAAGTGTATACTAATAGTGTGGTAGTTTCTGTGGACGCATGTGGACCTAACAAACTGTGACCAATCATCATTCTATAATTTAAAGTGCACACGCACATTTCTAGTGCAATGTCTCCGGGCAGAGTTCCATTGCCAGCAAGTTTAGTTTATATTTGTGGAAAATATGACTGCTTTCATGTGTATTACAGTGTTAGGAATCGCAGCTTAATTCCTAGAAATCCGTAAATCTAAGCATTCAATTTTTGGTTCGGATTTAGTGCAGTTTGGTGTTGCATTAGTGTTGCTCTTCTTTGTTTTCAACAGTGAAGGCTACTGGTACTTATTATTTTGCAAAGATAATAGTTTGTTTTCAACTTTTCAGTTAATTTGATGTAAAAATAACACATGAACTGCTCCCAAATATTTTAGTAACTTAAAGATGACACTCACATAGTTGGTATTAAAGTCTATAAATGTAGAAATATTTGCCTTGAAAATCACAATTCTACCCTTGAAAAGTCCTTTAATTTGTATGCAAGACTTTAGTATGAACCATGTAACATTAAATTGCTACATGTCTTCATGTGCATGTGTATGAAAATTAAGTTAAACCCTAAGGATGTTCTAAAATGCTTCAATGTTTCACTGCCATAACTGAGTTACTTTCTGTGATTTTGTTGTCCTTTTATATGTTTACTTTCCAAACTTTACATGACATGAAGTGAATATTATTTCATAGTGATTAAAGTTGTGATGAAAACAACAAACTCATAATGAATGCCGTTGTCGTTTCATGCTGTTGAATATTTAACCGGATTCTGAACTTGAAATTCACATATTGACAATACACTGTCTTTGTAATGTACACTTCTCGAAGAAGTGTATTAAGTAAGCATTTAATGCGTACTAAACGCTGCAGTATAGGCACCATATTTTTTCTGCATTAAATAAGCATTTAATACACCTTTAGTACACTAATTGTATTTTTTCTGTATTTTTTTCAAAAAAAGTGTATTATTTCACTAGAAAATACACTTAAAATACACTTAACTTCATTTTTTGCAGATATAGTGAATTTTTCAATGAGAAAAATGCACTTTAAATGCAGTGTAGTGCGTTAATGCAGGAAAAATGCGGAGAAAATACTTTTTTTTCTGTAATAATTGTATTTTTTCTGCATTTTCAAGTGTATTTAATCGGCATTTAACATTTAAAAAAATACGGTGCCAATACCGCAGTGTTTAATGCGCATTAAATGCGCATTTGTTACACTTTGAGAAGGGTAATTTTCATATAATTCAGTCCGGGGAATTATCAGAATTATCATAATCAATACAGCTATGAGGAACATTTAACTGTCTAAATACAAATATGTATACACATTGTTTGATGAACTTACCGGATTCTGAGCTGTAAAATGTGCCTATAACTTGGCATTGAGGAATTTTCAAACATCATTATTAGCCGTAATGATTGTGTAGCGCATTATAAGCTTTAATGCTGTAATGCTGTAAATGGTATTATGAACTGTCATTAGATTTCAGTTTATACCCCCGAAGGGAACTTCGGGGGCATAAAATAATCACATCGTCCGTCCGTCTGTCCGTCCATCTGTCACACTTCTTGTGCTGAGCATAACTCCATTAGTATTGAAGGGATTCAAATGAAACTTCATATAATGATAGAGGACAATGAGAGGAAGTGCAGAGTACAGGGACCACAACTCTTTCTTCAGTATTTACGGAGTTATTGCCCTTTGTTTAATATTTGTTCGCATAGCGTTAATTTTCTTGTGCAGAGCATAACTCCATTAGTATTGAAGGGATTCAAATTCAACTTCATATAATTATAGAGGACAAAGAGAGGAAGTGCAGAGCCAAGGACCACAACTCTTTCTTAAATATTTACAGGGTTATTGCCATTTGTTTTATTTCCTTATGTAAACCATCAATTTTCTTGTGCGGAGCAAAACTCCATTATTATTGAAGGTATTCAAATGAAACTTCATATAATGATAGAGGAAGAACAAGAGTACAAGGACCATAACACTTTCTTCAATATTTAAGGAGTTATTGCCCTTCAGTTACTCTTTTTGTGCAGTGCATAACTCCATTAGTTTTGAAGTGATTTAAAATAAAACAACATACATGTATATTGATAGAGGATGTTGAGAGGAAGTTAAGTGTACCAGGACCATAACTCTTTTTATAGGAAGCATCATTTTTGCCAACATGTAACTGACCTTGTGTTGCCTTCCTCTGACAAGCATATACTTCGGGGGCATACGTCCCATCCTTTGACAAGCTTTGTTTCTGCAGGCATTTAATTTTTATGCCCCCGAAGAAGGGCATGTAGTAGTCGCACCGTCTGTCTGTTGGTGAATGGATTGGGTGGGTGGGTCCGTCCGTCCAGACTTTGTTTCCGCTCTTTAACTTTTTAATGCCTGGATGGATTTTAATATAACTTCAGATTATTATTCCCCATGACTAGATAATGTGTCGCGTACAACTCCCATGCTCGTCTGTCAAAGGTCAAGGTCACAATTCAAGGTCTAAGGTCATGAATTTTCGTTTCCGCTCCATAACTTCTAAATGCCTGGATGGATTTTAATATAACTTCAGATTATTATTCCCCATGACCAGACGATGTGTCGCGTACAACTCCCATGCTTCTCGGTCAAGTGTCAAGGTCACAATTTAAGGTCAAAGGTCACGAGTTTGTGTTTCTGCTCTGTAACTTCTTAACGCCTGGAATGATTTTAATATAACTTCAGAATATTTTTCCCCATGACCAGACAATGTGTCGCGCACAACTCCCATGATGTCGGTGAAAGGTCAAAGTCACAATTCAAGGTCAAAAGTCAATTATTTTTGTTTCCACTTCATTACTTCTAAACGTCTGGAGGGATTTAAATGTTACTTCAGATTATTATTCTCTATGACCAGACAATGTGTTGCATACAACTCCCATGCTCGTCTGTCAAAGGGTAAGGGCACAATTCAAGGTCAAAGGTCAAGGATTTCTGTTTCTCCACCAGAAATCCTAAACGTTTGGAAGGATTTTAATATTACTTCCGATTATTATTTCCCATGACAAGGCGATGTGTCGTGTACAACTCCCATGTACAACAGTCAAAGGTCAAGGTCAAATGTCAAGGAATTTTATTTTGCTCTATGACTTCCAAAAGCCTTGAAGGATTTTAATATTACTTCAGATTAATTTTTTCCATGACCAGATGATGTGACACATACCACTTACATGCTCCTCAGTCAAGGTCTGTGGGTCCAAGGTTACACTTAAAAGATCAAATATTAGAATGAACTTTTTGTAGGAAGCATCATTTATGCCAACATGTAAGGAATGTAATAACTTAGTGGGAATGAAGATCATTATGAGGCAGTGTGTCACAACAACAAACAGCTGTGTTGCTGAAATCTCAAGATATTTGTCCAGGGCATAATATTGTACTCTGAGATTGTTTTGCCTTCCTCTGACAAGCATATGCTTCAGGGGCATATGCAGTGTTTACGAAATACGTCGGACATTGCCGGTACATTTTCAAATTGTCCGCTGTTTCTTGAATCTACGGCGGACAGATTTGTCCGGCGTAATTTGAAGCCTTCCAGAATATATTCCAAATGTTTAATAATCCTTTTTTATTTTATTTTCTCGTGTTTTCTGATAATCAGGAATTTTATGACACTTTAATTTTAATCTTAAATGTCTTATGCGCATGAGCGGCGATCGACAAGTCTAATCTCGCACCGTACTGTTTGTCATGTAATCGTAACTAGTCAGTATATTCCACTATGCTTCATTGTACAATTGATACGGAAATTGACGTCATAAGACAAACTGAAAATCGTAAAGCCCGTTTGATTCTGTGACCGATTCGACTTATTTGAGGGAGTAGCCTCACATAAAACAAAATAAACGAAAATTAGAATAAGTCAATATTCTCTTAAATATGAAATGGAATAAAATTCTCATTAATGATGTAATTTAAATGAAAATGGCGGATTTCATATTACACTTAAATCTTATACATAACAATTTGTCCCCCTGTCAAAATGGCAGCGTCCTAGTCAGAAAATGTCCTGTATTATTCTAAACCAGGTAAGAAATCTATGAATTTGGTATGAAAATTGAACTGAATATTTGTATCTGTTATGTTTTATAATGGTTCTAATGACAAATATTTTATTGGAAAATACTTTAGTGAAAACAACATTTGACATGGAAGGTTACGTGCCACTATTAAGTATTTCAGGTTTCAAAAATTTAAATGGCAATTATGGCATGAGTCAGACTGCATTAAAAATTTGTTCATCGATATTCAGACAATTTTGCTTTTTATTTGCAATCTAAAAAAATCTCAAGAATGTGTGTAGAATACTCTTCCTGGTCTAAAACTTACTATGGCAAAGACATTTTTTCTGAAAACTTTTTTACATTAAATGCTCAAAATTGAATCATTATTTAGATAATTTTTCTATTGTTGTTTTTTCAATACAGAGATTACTCTCTATTTGACAGGTACAAACACTCCTGTAATTAGTGCAGGCTACGGTACAATGTTAGGTTTAAAGTATGTTGGTTTGTGATTATGTGCATTGACCAGGCGTTATATGTTATATTAGAACCTTGAAATATTAAATAGGTTTGAAAAGGAAGGTTTTTGTTATTATTTTTGCAATATTCTTGTATTTTAATAAATGTCCTGCGTGGCTGAAAAATGTCCTGCGTAGCATAGAAATACGTCAGACAAATTGTCCAGCGTAGTCCAAAATGTTTTCGTAAACACTGCATATGTCACATCCTGTGACAAGCCTTGTTTAAAACTGTTAATTTTACATACTGTATGTAGGTAGTGTTCAAAATATGCTTGTGACATGACAATCAGGAATCTATTATTATTTCATAACAACATATGCTGAAAATGTAGCGCATGCTGAGCCATATAATAAGTGTATGAAAATTAAGCGTATTTTCAATGTATTGTGGTTTTCAGAAGTAACAGTTTCCTTGTCTTTAAAATGGTTCTCTCTATTTTACTTTTATTTGACATTTTAGTGTTTTCTTGCAACGCTGCCATGAAATGAATATTACCTCGATTTGAATCAAGTTGTGATGAAAACTACAGTCGCTGAAAGAACGACATTGTCATTCATGCTGGTGAATATTTTACCGGATTCTGAACTTGAAATTTCATGTCATTTTCATTTAATTAATTCATAAGAATTGTCATCAGTGCAGCTATGAGGAATATAAAACTGTCTAAATACATATATGTAACGACATATTGTTTGGTGAAATTACCGGATTCTGAGCTGTAAGATGATTTGCAATTCCTAGGGCCTATTTCCTTAGCCAGTCAAGAATTAAGGGGAACAATTCTTGAAGAGTACTTAAAAACTTTATGTTTGTAGGAAATGTGCTGTTGTTTTTACAAGTTTGCATTCCGAGCATGATACAAGTCGGGTTTTTTTTGGAAACATTGTCTGCAATATGCAACATTTTAGTTATATGCTACTTACAGAACTCTTAATATTTGTGTAGATTGATATAGTTTGCCTCTTTCATTGCCACAGACATATTTAGACTTAAAACGGCTGTGAGGAAAATCATGAATCCAGAAAATATGCATTTAAAAGCATGTTTTTGCCGAATTTTTACCGGATTCTGAGCTACTTGAAAGTAACCCATTAAATTATTATGCCCTCCATTGAAGATGGTGGGGTATATTTGTTTGCAGATGTTGCAACAGTCCATCCGTCGGTAGACCACATTCTTTTAGCTTAAAAAGTCCAAAAGTTTTTTCTTAATCTGATTTTCACCAAAATCACAATTTTGTATACAGATTGCTCTAAACAAAGTGCTCATGGTGAGCTTTTGTGATCGCCCGTTTTCCGTTGTGCGTGTGTGCGTGCATGCGTGCGTCATCAAGTTTTCATTCAAACAACATCTCCTAAACCGCTTGGCAGATTTTCACCGAACTTCACAGGAATGGGTGGACCTCTTTCAAAGTTGTTCAAATCTTTCTGGTCCGCTGTATAAGTAGGTCACCACAGCTAAAAATAGATTGAAAAAGTGAAAACTTAAAAAATCTATGAAACTGCAAGGCACAGACCTTTCATATTTGATATGTGACATCCTCTAGAGGTCCTCAACAAAGATTGTTCAAATTATACCCCTGGGGTCAAAACAGGCCACGCCCCGGGGGTCACATGGTTTATGTAGAATATATAGCAAAATGGGCATACCTTTTTAGCTTTGTGCTCATGGTGAGCTTTTGTGATCGCCCGTTTTCCGTTGTGCGTGTGTGCGTGCATGCGTGCGTCGTCAAGTTTTCATTCAGACAACATCTCCTAAACCGCTTGGCAGATTTTCACCGAACTTCACAGGAATGGGTGGACCTCTTTCAAAGTTGTTCAAATCTTTCTGGTCCGCTGTATATGTAGGTCACCACAGCTAAAAATAGATTGAAAAAGTGAAAACTTAAAAAAATCTTCTATGAAACCGCAAGGCACAGACCTTTCATATTTGATATGTGACATCCTCTAGAGGTCCTCAACAAAGATTGTTCAAATTATACCCCTGGGGTCAAAACAGGCCACGCCCCGGGGGTCACATGGTTTATGTAGAATATATAGCAAAATGACTTTAAAACTCTTCTCCTCTCAAACCACAAGGCCCAGAGGTTTCATATTTGGTATGTAACACCCTATAGTGGTCCTCTACAAAGATTGTTCAAATTATGCCCCTGAGGTCAAAACTGGCCACGCCCCGGGGGTCTCATGGTTTATATAGAATATATAGCAAAATGTCTTTCAATCTTCTCCTCTGAAATTGCAAGGCCCAGAGGTTTCATATTTGGTATGTAACATCCTTTAGTGGTCCTTTACAAAGTTTGTTCAAATTATGCCCCTGGGGTCAAAACGGGCCACACCCCGGGGGCCACATGGTTTATATAGGATATATAGCAAAATGACTTAAAATCTCCTGAAACCACAAGGCCCAGAGGTTTTATATTTGGTATGTAACATCCTGTATTGGTCCTCTACAAAGATTGTTCAAATTATGCCCCTGGGGTCAAAACTGGCCACGCCCAGGGGGTCACATGGTTTATATAAACTTATATAGCAAACTGTCTTAAAATCTTCTCTGAAACTGCAAGGCCCAGAGGTTTTGTATTTGGTATTTAACATCCTTTAGTGGTACTCTACAAAGATTGTTCAAATTATGCCCCATGGGTCAAAACAGACCACACCCCATTGGTTACATGGTTAATATGGACTTAAATAGCAAAATGACTTTAAAATTCTTCTCCTCTGAAACCGCAAGGCCTAGATGTTAAATATTTGGTATGTAACATTGTATAGTGGTCCTCTACAAAGAGTGTTCAAATTATGCCCCTGGGGTCAAAACTGGTCACGCCCTGGGGGGTCAAATGGTTTATATAGACTTAAATAGCAAAATGACTTTAAAAATCTTCTCCTCTGAAACGGCAAGGCCCACAGCTTTCCTATATTTGTAACGTAACATTGCATAGTGGTCCTCTCCAAAGATTGTTCAAATTATGCCCCTGGGGTCAAATCTGGCCACCCCCCGAGGGGTCACATGGTTTATATAGACTTAAATAGCAAAATGACTTAAAAAATCTTTACCTGAAACAGCAAGGCCCACAGCTTTCCTATATTTGGTACGTAACATTGCATAGTGGTCCTCTCCAAAGATTGTTTAAATTATGCCCCTGGGGTCAAATCTGGCCACCCCTTGAGGGGTCTCATGGTTTATATAGACTTCAATAGCAAAATGACTTAAAAAATCTTTACATGAAACCGCAAGGCCCAGATGTTTGCGCAAGGTTGTTCAGCTTATGCCCCTGGAATAAAAATAAGCCACGCCTCGGAGATGCAAATTCCAATTGGGTTACAAGGTCTCAGGTGAGCGTCCTAGGGCCCTCAGGGCCCTCTTGTTTGCGAATAGCTTTTGTTTTCAGAGTTTCAAAGTGCATTAATATGTATATGTACATGGATATATGAAGATTTCTCATCCTTTGTTGTATTGCTGTGTTACAGAACAGTAACCTGTATGATCTGACGAATGCTGCTGGTATTCAGATTCCCGCGACCACGTTGACAGCCAACAGCACCCAGCAGTCTCTGCCCACTGTTCCAACTGTGCCATACACAGGTGTGGTGGAATAAGATACCTGTAAATTAAGTCGGTATTGTATGAAATTTAGTCATTGTTAATCATTGGATAATACATTGGATACAATACAATGTATTATATTTAGAGAATTTCAACCCATGTTTTAGTAGAATAAATTAAATAATGTACGAGTTTCCAGAAAAACTGATATTTAGCTTTTACAGCTACATTGTAAAAGCAAAACAAACTTTTACTGGTATGTGTTGTACAGCCTTATTAGAATGCAAAACAAAATGAGGCATGTCGTGGGAAACCGGGGCTTAATGCATGTGTGTAAAGTGTCGTAATCACAAGCTAATCCGGGACAACACTTTCCGCCTTCAGTGGATTTATGTTTAGAAAAGACTACCTCGAAACAGGAAATACCATAAATGCGGAAAGTGCGCAGGCTAAGCCAGGATGACACTACGCTCATGCATTAAGCCCAGGTTTCACACAACATCCCTCAAATGTTTTATTAGCATTGTCCAGTAACAGTAAAAAAGCAAACCAAACTATGTGTTTTGTACGTAGGCTCAGCAGACAGCACTGGCAAGGTACCGAGAGTGGACGCGCAGTCTCCGACGGGAACCATGCCAACGTCGACGCCATCTGCAGGCCAGGGGCAGGGCAGCCATCAGCAGCAGCAGCCACCATTCATCCTCAACTACAGCCACTACTACTACCCGCCCAACATGATACCCGGTAGTCCCGGATTCCAGTTCCCCATCATTCAGGTATGCAGTCAGCATCATGTTACCATGTCGTTTAAAATGTTTATAAGAAGGTTTGGTTATGAAATGCAGCAGGGGGTTGCAATCTAATACTGCCTTACTTGTCTGTATTTGTCAAATGCTGTTTGCCACTTGTCCATGCAGTAATAATTAGTAAATTCTGGCTTAAATTCTCTTGTCCGTACATGATTTTGGACAAGCTCAGCAATACGTACAATTGATTTTGCCACCCCTGCCGATAGCAGTATGTCATTTGTTAATATTTAATTATGTTACAGGCTGGTGCAACGTTTCATTTCTTATAGCATACTCTGGATATTTTCGTGCAACCGAATCCATTTGGATAACAGTATTTTGTAAACTGAATCAATGAACTTTCATTGAACGATATGAAATTAATGTACAGTATTCCTCTCTGTTTTCAGATGCCCCAGGTGACTAATGCCACCCACACAGGCACCCCTGCCAATTCCCAGTACCAGCAGAAGAGCTACGGGTCACACCTCCAGTATGGAGCAACCAAAGGTCGGAGTCCTGCATACAAAAACACTTGAAACATTTAGTATCTGTCACTAGGTTTTGTTCTTCACATTGTTAGCTTGACTATTCGAAGAATATGTGAGCTTTCCTACTACCCCCGGCGTCAGCGTCCGTTTTGAATTTGATTTTTTTTTAAATCTAAAGTCTTGTAACTTCAAACTACACAAGTTGTTCACTTGAAACTTGGAATATACCTTTGTCATCAATGCCAGTGTCAGAGGCAACATTCCCCATAACTCTGTTTTGTATTTTGACAGAGTTATGCCCCTTTTTCACATAGATTTTCTGGTTAAAGTTTATATTCAAAAGTTTTGTAACTTCAAAACTACATAAGTTATTCTTACCATTGTCATTAACTCCAGTATCAAGGGCAACATTCCCTTTAACTCTGTTTTGTATTTTGACAGAGTTATGCCCCTTTTTCACATAGATTCTCTGGTTTAAGTATATATTCAAAAGTTTTGTAACTTCAATACTACAAAAGCCATTCACTTGAAACTTGGAATATACCTTTGACATCAATTCCAGTCTTCACGAAACTCGAAGGTCCTCAGTCAGACATTTGGTCTGACTGACAAGAAAAATCTGTCAGACCTGCTGCACATTTGTCAGACCAAACACAGTCAAACACTCTTCGGAATTATTTTGATGTTTTTACTGGTTTACATCATTTATTCACATTGCATTTTATTTGCAGTTAATTTTGTACATGTTAAATCAAAATAATTTACAGTTATATGTATGCAATATTTACCACTCATATTCAGTCTCTGATAATCTTCATAACTTGTTATATTTCACACAGTTAAATTTATAAAATAAGTTTTAATTTAAGTCTAATTAACACATATTTAGATCTATTTCACTTTATACAGTTTCTATTTAAATCCTATTATTATTTTTATATAGTGTCTTGTATATATTTTTATATATTTTGTACAATGTAATATTTTAATAGTCAAAAAACAAAATGTAGTTTCTAGTGGTTAAAAAAGGTAATGGAAATAAATGAACATTAAATAGCAAAAGCTAGCTTCCAAGTAATCTTCACCACACCCACTCTTTTAATCACAAAACTACAAATACAATGCTTTGTGTCGAAAATCTTCATGTTTGTTGATTACCGGTAATAAAACAATTTAAAAGGACTGTATTCATTAAAAAGAAATAACAAAACATTTTTGATTAATTGGAATTTATTTACTTTCACTTTCGACAAGTGTACTGCCAATACTCTCGCTAACTTTCAAATGTTGCCTCAACCAAAGTTTTTTGCATATAATTAGTACACATGGATGATTTGGAATAATACTTTTATTAGTGAACACTAGATAGTAGATGTAATATTTTTAACAAATGACGACGTACTTTTGACGCGATTGGCGTACGTAAGTTGCATAACTTCACTTAAAAGTTTTGTATTTTAACAAATTATGCCCCTTCCATGTACCAACTGAAATACTTCGAATAGTCAAGCGCGCTCTGACAGCTCTTGTTGAGACAAGTATTTTACCAATATGGTGCTTATTTATGTAAACATTTAAACATTGATTTGTTAGTGGTAAGCAAGTAATTTTCCAGTTACCGGTAATATTTTCGGCAACTGCTATGGCGTGATTTGCTTGAATTTGGCATTCTTTGTTTCTTGAATAGAAGTAAAACGATAGTTTTTATAGAGATGGTTATATATGTCTATGTTAGTTCATTGTTCAGAAATTCTTGCAGTGGACTTTTCAGATTAACCATTAAGATGGATTATCAACTTACAAGGCTTGTTGAATATCAGTTACAATATTGCTCACAGTGTTGTTATCTCCCACAGGTTATGACGATCTGTCTGGCCCAGGTGCAGCTGACTTCAACAAGAGCCCCTATGGGAGCTCCCAGTCCCAACCCAAACCTACTGCCAACTGTAAGTGCGAGTTTGATACCGGCTCCCTACTCAGGAGCTTTCTAATGATCTTTCTCAAAAACCACCAAGTACTTATCTACCTACGTCTTGAAAGTTTCTCAGTAAGCTTACATGTATGGCTTTCGACTCTGGTCAGGCTGAAATAAATAGGTTTGAAGTAAGTGTTTCCAGTTATGACTTGCATTTTTCAAATATTTACAGACTTCAGTGTTAAATATTGTTCACACGTTGTGCTTAGGTATATAATAGACCTTCCCAGTTTTTACTACTAATATTTTCATTCATTTCCAGCTAGTGTTACAAAATTTATTTCCATTTATAACTGCTTCACAAGCTGTATGTGCTCTGTAAAACCGGATTTACTGTTTTACAGTTCAACAGGTGATAAAGTTGAGTTTAGTGATTGGATAAAACACTTAAGTAATATATAGTAACAGTGAAGTGTATGACTGACACCTGTGAATACATTTATATGACTGTTATTTTTTAACTTTTCCAAATTTACATGTATGAACTTTTCTGTATAAATTTCATATGGGGAATTTAACGATGCTTCAGCTTCTGTGACCGGTTCAGTCTCGACAGACATCCCTCTGCCTGGAGGCTACACCAAGAATCACACTCAGGCTTTTGACAAGCAGGCATTCCACACTGGAACCCCGCCCCCCTTCAACCTGCCTATGGCTGGGCAGCTGGCTTCACAGACCCAGACAGGACCCCTTGGAGCACACACTGCCCCCTATGGGACCCCTTATGTGCCCATGATGGCCCATCAGCCGCACTCTCAGATGATGCATCATCCTATACAGGTAGGGGAGTAAGACATTTTGAGTTCATAATATTAAAATGTTCAAAACCATGTTACTGTATTATATGGGTGTGACTGTGATTTGTCCTCTTTTCTGTTGATTTTTTCCCTTTGAATGGCAAATTTTGTTTACAAATATTCTAAAAGTTTATCTATCTTTTATGTAGGGTATGATAGATTCCTCTTCTAAAGTATTTTTGATAGCTCATCACTTGTACGAGAATCCTTTCCATATGTCCTTATACAAAAATCTAAAGTTGAACTTTTAAAAGAAGTTAAAATAAATAATGTGTATCTATTGCAGGGACCTTAAACTTTGAATTTAGCTGGTAAATCTGGCTCACTGGAAAACAGAATTTTGCCAGTATTTTTTTGGAAAGCCTGTTTGGTTTATTTGCTAAGCTTTTGCCGTAAACATGCATGGCAATTGGGTGATGTTTCTTGTCGTTTTTACCTTAATCCTTTGTTTTGTTCTATGAGGATCCTAGTATTGCTATGTTTTGCCAATATTCTTCACAAAAGCTTATTGCGTGTATTATTATAATCATAGGGCTAACGCCACTGTGGTTATGTCTGTTACAGGACGCGTCTTCCTCCAGCCGCGGTAGCCAGTCAGTGTCCCAGTCCAAGACTTCTAACAAGGGCTACAGCGCGGGATCCAACTGGGGTTCCTACTAGACCACCCGACAACTCGCACAACCCAACATGGCTGGGAAGGTTGTGTTCTTTGGCATAATGACTGGAATTTATGCTGAAATGTTCCCTATCCTAGTGCTTCTTAATTCTGAAGTTGGATCATTTCATGAATTTCCAGGTGTTTTGAGTTTGCTGTTTTTGATAGATTTTCACCAGATTCATTTGAAGCTGTCACAGAAATATGAATTATGTTATGAAATCCTTACCATAATTAGCATTTGCAACAAATAGATGATATCAATTTGTTGTTGGGCATTAATTATTTAAAACTTAATAAATGACAACATCTATACTCAAATTCATACAAATGGCTGCTGGTCCATTTAAGAATGTTTTGTTGTACAATGGTTATTGTAGCTTGTTTTTGTGCATCGGTTAGGTTAGTGTAGTCTATTTTATCCTGTACATTGTAAACTTGATGTGAATGTTTTGCTTGGCTCTCAGATACATTTTTCGGCTGAACTGCGCTGTTTTTGGTGTCATATTGCGCTTACAATAATTGTATCGTGGTTTGAAATACATGTAGTTTTTGTAAGGTTGATTAATCAGCTGAGTACTAGACTTCTTGCGTAATTTTTGGCTCATTTACGAGCCTATGCAAAGACTTTTAGTAAATGCTGTGGTAATTGTACATGGGGTCAAAGTTCCCAGTTTTGTTTATAGCATATTGCTACAATATTAATGATTCGTTTTCTACTTCGAAGGGTTGACATTCTATTGTAATTGCTTCATTATTTTGCTCATCTTAAGAAATGCCTAAACATACTTTTATTATGTTTGTGCATTTCTATTTTTAAACAATTCACAGCATTTTCTAAAGGACATTGCTCATGTTTTTGGCTATCTTGTAACTATTTTATACTTTTCTTGGAATACTAGTATTATATTAACTTGTGTACATATTTCATTGTATAGTCATAGAGGTTATCTATATATATTTGATCAGATGCATTGTTGTTACTCTTCTAGATGGACTTTGTACTGCTGTTTGTTAACATGTGATTTTCCCTTTGATTTCTTAAGCAACGTTTCTGAGGACCAATTGATAAGAAAAGTAAGCTTGAATGTAGAATCAAAAGTTTCATCTTTGTTGTTTATTTCTTACCACTGTTTTAGCATTTGCTGTTATCTAGCTATACCATTAAAACAAATGTCCTATTTAGTATAAATAAAAAACAGAAACTAAACGAAATGCTGTATGTAGATATTGAATATGATCGGAACTGTAAATGTTTTTTTTTTCGCCTGACATATCATAATAAAATTGAACATGGATGTAAAAAAAATTAGGTCTGACACATATTGACCATTCTAAAATCATTTTGGTGCAGTCAGTTTTCTTGTTTGATACTAAATTTCAAAATTCAAAGTTGGTGTGATTGTGTTGTCTGTTAACTATTATTTCAAACTTAAATGAACAAATATGCAAGTACATGTAAAGTCAGCATATCTCCTTACAAATATTTTTTAAATTCATGTGTTTAGAATGTAGATTATTTTAATAATGCTTCCTCTATTATAAATAAATGCTTGTTATTGCATGTGCTGTATCTACACCAATGCTTACGAAATTATTACTTTAATTAATGTCCTGTACAGTATAGTTGTTGAGAAAGAGTTTTCTTTTGCTTTTTAAATTTGGAGAAATTTGTGAAACATATAAAAATAATTGATCATTGTGTCTGTAATAAATTTCTTATGTGCTGCAAAGTCTTTGTTTTTGTAAGATGGACAAAAGGCGTCATAGATGGCTCTTATTGGACGGATCAGCTACACTGTAAAACGCATTTAGATAGTCACGGCTTGTTGTTGAATGGAGATGTCAACGACTTACTAACATAGACTGATTGATGAGGTTTGATTGGCAGTCTTTAGCCATTCAGAACTATTGCAAGAACTTCTTTGATAGAGATGACATGTATGAACTGTAAACGGTGTTTGTCGAAGACCTCAGTAGGCCTGGTTATCAATCTGAGCGAACCTTCAACTGGCCAATCGATGAAATTTAGTTAACGCTATGTGTAGCCATTCAAAAAGCCAGGATTTCATTGTTTGATGGAGCTGTCTTGTAAAATCATTAATGATCTGTACACCTTTACTGTTGGAGATTTACAGGAGTAGGTGTGGTTATAAATCCAATAGCGATCTTTCAATTGTTAATAAGTAACATGGCAAAAGGATTTGAATTCGTAAAATCCCTAGGACCAGGTACTTAGTACGTATTTACTATTAACAGGATCTTCTAATGATGTTTGTTAATCTACCACCTGAGAATGATTAGGTAAAAAAGCAAGCAATGTGACGGCGTGTATTTGATGAACAAATATATGGAAACTGCGAGGAACTAAAGAAGAATGTACTGTGAATGAATGAAGATTTGTCAGCCATTGTTGTTCAGCACAATCCAGTTAATGCAGAGCATCAATAGCTCTACTACTGTTGACCACACCACAAGGTATAACTACCATACATGTACATCAGTATCATGACACAAAAACACAGCACCTTGATGCAATAAATAATTGTGGTTTTAATATTAAATGAAATGCATTCACCAATATAAATAAAACAAGAGGGCCACTATGGCCCTAGGTCGCTCACTTGATATCTATGTATGAAGTTTCATTAAAATATCACAATAGGTTTTCAAATTATTGAGCGAAAACTGTTTTCTGTTTTTAGAAAGTGACCATGACCCCACCCACCACATACGTAAAGCAAGGTCTCAATATAAGTAATCTACGTATGAAGTTTCATTAAAATATCTCAATGCCTTCTTAAGTTATTGAGCTTAAACCGTTTTTCTACTTTTAATAACAGTGACCTTGACCCCACCCATCCCATAAGAAAACCCAAGTGAGGTCTAGATATAAGATATGTGTATTAAGTTTCATTAAAATATCGCTTTCTCGAGTTATTGAGTGGAAACTGTTTTTCTATTTTCAGTAGTGTCCTTGACCCCAACCACCCCATAATGCAATTCCAAGCAATGTGTTGATATAAGGTTCTTATGTATTAAGTTTCATTAAAATAGCACAATGTGTTCTCAAAATATTAAGCGGAAACCATTTTTCTATATTTAATAATGGTGACCTTGACCTTAACCCCACCCACCCTATATGCAATCGAGGTCTCAAAATAATGTATTTATGTATTAAGTTTCATTAAAATATCTCAATGCGTTCTCAAGATATTGATTGGAAACCGTTTTTCTATTTTTAATAACGGTGATCTTGACCTTGACCCCTCACACCCCATATGCAATCCCATGCGAGGTGTCAAAATAAGGTATCTATGTATTAAGTTTCATTAAAATATCTCAATGTGTTCTCAAGTTATTGAGCGGAAACCGTTTTGACCTTGACCCTACCCATCCCATATGCAATCCCAATTAATAATGTTTTAACCAAATATGAAACCTTTGGGCCTTGTGGTTTCAGAGAAGAATTTTTAAGTCATATTGCCATTTACGTCTATATAAACCATGTGAGCCCCAGGGTGTGCCCAGCTTTGACCCCAGGGGCATCATTTGAACAATCTTTATAGAGGACCACTACACAATGTTACATACCAAATATAAAACCTCTAGGCCTTGAACTTTAAGGAGAAAATTTTTAAATTCATTTTGCTATTTATGTCTAAATAAACCATGTGGCCCCCAGCGTGTTGGCAGTTTTGACCCCAGGGGCATCACTTAAACAATCTTTGTAGAGGACCACTATACGATGTTACCAAATATGAAACCTCTGGGCCTTGCGGTTTCAAAAGTAATTTTGCTATTCAAGTCTATATCAACCATGTGACCCCCGGGATGTGGCCAGTTTTGACCCCAGGGGCATCATTTGAACAATCTTTGTAGAGGACCACTATACAATGTTATATACCAAATATGAAACCTCTAGGCCCTGGAATTTCAGAGAAGATTTTTAAAGTCATTTTGCTATTTAAGTCTATATAAACCATGCAAGCCACGGGGTGTGGCCAGTTTTGACCCCAGGGGCATCATTTGAACAATCTTTGTAGAGGACAACTATACAATTTTACATACCAAATATGAAATCTCTGGGCCTTGCGGTTTCAGAGAAGATTTTTAAAGTCATTTTGCTATTCAAGTCTATATCAACCATGTGACCCCCGGGTTGTGGCCAGTTTTCACCCCAGGGGCATCATTTGAACAATGTTTGTAGAGGACCACTATACAATTTTACAAACCAAATATGAAACCTCTGGGCCTTGCGGTTTGAGAGATTTTTAAAGTCATTTTGCCATTCAAGTCTATATAAACCATGTGACCCCCGGGGTGTGGCCAGTTTTAACCCCAGGGATATCATTTGAACAATCTTTGTAGAGGACCACTATACAATGTTATATACTAAATATGAAACCTCTGGGCCTTGCGGTTTCAGAGCAGAAGATTTTTAGTCATTTTGCTATTCAAGTCTATATAAACCATGTGACCCCCGGGGTGTGGCCAGTTTTGACACCAGGGGCATCATTTGAACAATCTTTGTAGAGGACCACTATACAATTTTACATACCTAATATGAAACCTCTGGGCCTTGCGGTTTCAGAGAAGATTGTTAGTCATTTTGCTACACAAGTCTATATAAACCATGTGACCCCCGGGGCGTGGCCAGTTTTGACCCCAGGGGCATAATTTGAAGAATCTTTGTAGAGGACCATAGCGGATGTCAGATATCAAACACAAAAGCTCCAAGCCTTGTGGTTCAGAGAGGAAGATTTTTTAAGTTTTCAGTTTTAAAATCTATTTTTAGCTCTTGTGACCTACATATGCAGCGGACCGGAACGATTTGAACAATTTTGAAAGAGGGTCACCCAAGGATCATTCCTGTGAAGTTTGGTGAAAATCTGTCCAGCGGTTTAGGAGATGTTCTTTGAAAATGAAGTTAAAAAAAGGGCATAAATCTGTCAAGACAAAACAGAGTTAAGGGGGTTGCTTTCCCTGGTGGAGAGTTTGATAGTAAAGAAGTATTTTAAGTTTAAAGTAAATACCTTTGATAGTATTCAAGATATTGGACTAAATAAAAAACTTCAACCTTGGCATGATAGTTCAGTTTTAATAAGCCCACCTTCGCGGCCATAAAAATTGATATGAACAACTTTTGAACTGACAAAGTTAATGCAAAGTGAGAAGTTGGAGTATGGATTTATGTTTAGAAAAGACTTCCTTGAAACAGAAAATACCATAAAAGCGGAAAGTGCCGTCCCGGATTGGACTGTGCAGACTGCACAGGCTAATCCGGGACAACACTTTACGCACATGCATTAAGTCTGGTTTTTTAACGACGTGCCTCATATATAAATGTTTAATATGCTGTTCTTTGATAAAATAACTTCTTACACTTCTTCATTGAATTCCTAATGCTGAGAACAACTTCCAACAAGAAAGGGACTTATTGATATGGTGGCAAATGTATCCATTCCAAATTTTTCAAATCCAAGCTTTAAGTAAATGAAAGGGAATGCTACAACAACATAAAAAAGGTTTAAAACACAAATCTACTGGGTGTACATTTTATTATGAAAATGTTATAGTACTTCATCAATACTAAGCAGCTTGTGTAGTACATATTTATCTATGAAACAGTTAAAAATATATAACTGCAACCAACAAATATTTGATATTTGATATATCTCAAATAAAATATTTTACAAAGACATGCACATATCTTAATATAATTATTTTTAGCACCATTTGCGCATTAGCATATCAAACCCTAACCACTTCATAAAAAATCTTAAAAGTTTCTGAAGACTGTAGGTGGAGACTGCTCTTGTATGTGGCTGCTTGTAGCTCTTTGAACAGGAACAATACCATTAAAGGGACCTGTTCACAGATTGGCAAATTGACAATTTTCCAAATTTTTGTCAAAGATCACCAAAACAAAAATACATTATATACATGTATAAACGAGCGAAATAATATTACTGACAAAGAAATACATCGGAAATATAGTGACATTTATGAAAAGTAATCAATTGAAAAGGATAAAATTATAAAGCGTTTGTAACACTTTTCATCATCGGTATATCCAAAAACTCGTGCATCACTCATATAGATTTACAAATTCACTGCTATTATTGAAAGTCGAAATGGCCGAGTGATTAGTGCAATATATGTTTTACCCCTGCAATTGTAGGTTCGAGTCCCGGCGAAGGCAAATCTTTTAATTGAGGCACGTCGTGGGAAAACCGGACTTAATGCATGTGCGTAGTGTCGTCCCGGATTAGCCTGTGCAGTCCGCAAAGGCTTATCCGGGACGGCACTTTCCACCTACAGTGAATTAATGTTTGGAAGAGACTTCACTGAAACAGAAAATACCATAAAAGCGGAAAGTGCCGTCCTGGATTAGCCTGTGCGGACTGCACAGCCTAATTCGGGACGACACTTTACGCACATGCATTAAGACCAGTTTTCCCATGACACCCCTCAATTATTTTTTCTGTACATAATATTTTTGTGTTAGTTCAACAGATCTAGTTCTTGCAGTTATGACATAAAATGACATTTTCCAAAAATACGCAAAATCTGTGAACAAGTCCCATTAACATTTCAAATGGTAGTTTTCATGCTGCCAACAATATTAAAGAGAAAATGCATAACAACTTTTCAAATGAACAGAAAATACAATAAATCACATAAATAGTGTTCCTCAAAAAAGGAAAATGACTATCATTGGTAAATCACAGACAATTTTTGCTTGTGTTGAAGTTAGACATACACTCCATTGTCGTCTAGATTAAGTGTCCGGTTTTCCTTTCTACTCCTCTCGGCTGCGAAACACAGTACGTGACTTGCCAGTGTAGCGTCCGGACCCGTTTCTATGGTAGCCGAGCTTGGATCCTGAAATTATACACAAACCCATTTGTCTTCATAAGTATGCATAATGGTATTGAATGACTCCTGCTATAAAGAATTGATATGACAAATTCATCAATGAAACTATTTACATGTACCTAATGAAATTTTACTATTTTTACCAGTTTTCTGAGATAAGCATACCCCTGACTGTGGAATAAATGGATATACATGTACATGTAAGAAGTACATGCACATTAAAATAGTTTTAGCAGTTTCCATTTTTCAAGTCAATTGATCAACTATTGGAAACCTGGTTTTTTATTTATTAAAGTGTTAAAATGATGGAAATCCGTCTTAAGCCGAATGTGGACTCAGATTTCATTCAGCATGCCTATAAAACCTGAGAAGGACCCCATCAACTATGAAAGAATGCTAGGTGAAAAAGTGAATCTTTTTAAGAAGCAAGTATATGCCTCCCAGTCAACAATGCATAAAGTTCCTGTTCATACGTGTAGCATGTCTATGAAGGCCTTGATGGTATGGAAATCTGCCCCGCCGTGACCACGCAATGCACTGGAACACACTGTCCTGTCGTCCACATTGTGGGAGGCTGAAAAGTATTGAATAGTATTAGTATATTACCACGCAATGCACACACCATCCTGTCATCCACATTGTGGGAGGCTGAAAAGCATTGAATAGTATATTACCACGCAATGCACACACCATCCTGTCATCCACATTGTGGGAGGCTGAAAGGTATTGAATAGTATATGTTAATGACCATGCAATGCACTCAAACACACTGTCCTGTCATCTACATTGTGCGAGGCTGAAAAGTATTGAACATTATAAGCATATTACCATGCAATACACACACTGTCCTGTCATCCACCTTGAGGGAGGCTAAAAAGTATTGAATAGTACGAGTTAATGACCATGCAATGCACTCAAACATGCTGTCCTGTCATCCACATTTTGGGAAGCTGAAAAGTATTGAATAGTATATGTCAATGACCCTGAAATGCACTCAAACATGCTGTCCTGTCATCCACAGTGTGAGAGGCTGAAAAGTATTGAACAATTCAGGTCGTATTATCACAAGGTCCAATTCTTCACAGTGCTTAGTTAATATTCAAAATTGACGTGTAAATTAAATTGCCTTTTCCTATTTGATTTCTCATATAGGTTGACAATTCATACTCGTTCTATTTGTGTCAACATAAGCATGATACAAGAGATGTCTACAACTGTGTAGACAAGCTTTATCAAATTTTTATAGTGTTTCAAATAAACATTTTATATCTGCTGGAAAAAACATATAAATTATATTTAAACATTAATACAAGCATGTACAAAAGTAACAGTCAGTTACAAATTAGATTTTTATTATCATATAACACATTACATATCACATACTTGTCTTTTGTGTATTGAAGTCATATACAGTTACAGGGTCAATGCTGCCATCTTTAACTGTTATCTGTCCCTGAATAAAGACAAACACATTCAATTCAAAATACAGCGTTATATATTATGCTGTTCAATTAAATGTCTTTTAAAATCATTTCTTTGATTAAAGAAATAAAATGTTCTGAATGTTTTTTAAGCTACATTTATAAACAATAACATACTAGCATTAAAAATAAACAAAGACAACAAATTTTATTTAATTTCAATATGTACAATCCCACACACATTAGAAAATTAATGTATTGGTCAATACTGAATGACTAATCAGGATCTCAAGAATCTTTCAGTAAATGACCATGAATATTCATTGTTTGGAAACGAATAACCACTTCTGTCTTTGCCTTTAATATGCATATTAAAACACATGTATATTTAACAATGTTATTGCATGTTAACTAATGTTTACCATTTTACATGATATTGATAGTTATTACATGGAGTAGGTTTTTAATGATAATACAGAAAAGCCATTAAGAATCCATGTCACCTTGGTGCCATAAATCATGACCTGCCGTGTACACAACCCCTCTGTGAAGGCCACCATAGTCAGGGTCGCTGTAGCCCCACCCTCAAATTGCATGTTCACCACCTGCAAGACGTAAATCAGTCCTGAACAGACGTGGCTGAATTCAACACACATTTAGCAAACTTCTTATTACGTAATAGGGCTAGAAAGAGTATCAAATTACAGCGATACCCAAAAATTGTTGAGTTATTTCCTTGAATACAAACTCAGACCGGTTATCGTCTGTTGTGTTAAATAGTGTATTTATACAGGCTTTTAAGATTTTGCCTTCTTAACTTTTGAGTTGATTATACATGGTATTGGTAAATTGGAATACACTTTTATTTTCAGACGATAGTATAAGTTGTCACATATTTAGAAACCAAAGTGATTTGTACCAATTGTATATAATGATATGCTTAATTATACATGTATGTGCTGAAGAGACTCAAAATAACCTCAATACACCCAATGCTTTCAACACTGCCAAGATAAATAAAACATGTTCAACTATCTAAATGTCATGTATTATGACCATATATATCATTTAATAGTTCAGTTTTCTGTGAAAAAATATGAATCTGTGATCATGCAACCAGTATTCAAGCATATAAGAGGACATCCCACCTGGTTGGACACTACATCGTTGTCCATGCTGTAAACGCATTGACCATAGGGCCCATCCCTAAGTGCTTGCGTCACATTTTCAATGTCCGGTGTATCACATATGACAGAGACTGGCCACCCTGTATGACCCTGAATAAATAAACGCATGGAAAACCACAAACTTCGCACAGAAAATAAAAGCAGGGTGTACAAGTACACACACAATTTCATTTTTTTATTAACAAATGGAAATCAATTATATCCAACTGTTAAAGTGTGAATGTGCAAATATTATATTAATATTTGAAACATTTTATTATCTTCTTGAAACATCTGCTACATTATTTAAGATTACTCCTATGCATTTCTTTTAGCTGACCAGTGAATTTTCTACTGAAAGTATTTTATTCCCATGAATTCTTGTTTGAGTGTACATTTACCGTCTACACTATTACTTATCTCACTGGCAATAAGAACAGAAATGATATTGTATTGACTGCTATACGACAAATCTTTTAGATAAACCACAATAAACATGGTTATGGTATGACCATAGATTAATAAGTAACTTCATGGTCCAGGCATTTGACTACCATTTCGAAAACTTTCTCTTGAAATTGATCTCAATTAAGTCTAAGGCAATAATAACTGTTGTTACACAACTAAATGGAAATGCTTTGGTTACAATTCTGAATCTAGTTGAAGAGATTGTTAAGACAGGATTTTGGATACACAGGTTTCATATAAAACACAAGAACAAAGGTAGATGCTTATCACACTCTTACACAAAATGTTTTTTAACCAATAAGCCGAAATATGATTTGTTTTCAGCGTACCATTTTTATACGCCCAATGTAGAGCTTTTTTGCAGAATAAGGACAGTTGTTCTCAACATGAGCAGGGCAGTCCAGACATCTGTCCGCAGCATCTTTTGGCTGAAACCACAATAGACATTTCCACAAATATATATGATAATTAATCTGCAATATTATCCAATCGCTGCAGTTGGATATCACGTTTAACGGCATTATCGAAACCCACGGTATATATTCCGTTATCACTTTATTATAATGTACAGTTGACAAATAGCCTGTCAAAAGTTCGTTTTCATGAATATTGATGAGCCACCTGCTGACCAATGAAATCTGAAATAACAATGAAATTTTAAGTAAGGTTGAATACTCCTCTAATGAAGTCTGTAAAACATTTATCAGTCGACAGGTTACTAAGTCATTGAGTACACACCGCTCAAAAACTGACCATGTGCAGGGTATCGGTAAATACAATAAAAGCAAACACCACTTCCATGCGACTGCTTTAATACCTGGTCATTTCGACTGGTTTAATTTTCCATGCCGACTTGGGCACAGAAGCAATGAGATGTCTCATTAATTATTCATGAGTACAAAATATTGCTAGCCTAATCGCCCACAGTCGGTCAAGACGCGAAGCGTATTTGAGTGAACGTCACTAATCCGAGACAACACTTTCCACCTACAGTGGATTTATGTTTAGAAGAGACTACATCAATACAGAAAATACCAAAACAGCGGAAAGTGTCATCGTGGATTAGCCTGCGCGAACTGCACAGGCTAATCCGGGATGACATTTTACACAGATGCATTAAGCCCGGGCTTCCTACGACACGCTTCATATATACATGTTCTAGTATAAGACATGTGTATATACAAAAACTGTTCAGAATGTTAGTCAGTACATCTGTTGTTGTTGTTATGTTTGTTTTTGTTACTCTTAACAAAACAATTTTAAGCACATGCATGTTGTGATTTTTTTAATTATTATTATTTTTAGTAAAAACAATCAGCAGGCATACAAACTGCAAAAACATTGTAAACTGTAAGTTTGGAAAATACCATGTTTCATCTACAGACATGGCATATTCTTATGATCTTTAACACAGAGAACTGATACTTCCAGGAAAAATAACTCAACAACGCACATTAGACAGGTAAATATTTTGGTGTCTCTCTACAAACCTTATCACCGCTATGAAAATGACTCAGGTGGCCAAACGAGGACACCTTCTCACATCCCTTGCCGGACATCCAGTAGCAAATGAGGTCCACGTCATGACAACACTTGGCCAGCAGGGAGAATGAGCTCTCACTCTCCTTGTGCCAGTTACCCCGGACAAACGAGTGGGCAAAGTGCCAGAAACCCACCTGCAAATGCAAGACAATGATACGTTTTTCTAGATACTGCCTGTCTTCCAGCGTGTTGACGACATCAATCAGTGATTCAAATGCACATTTTATGTTATACTCATTGATAAAAATTTATCAAATTACTTCAGCTTCAGAAGAATTGATTTCTTCCAATTGTTAATAGTGCAAACAACCGTAATTTGTTTTCTTTGTTTATAGAGAAATCTGCATAATGAGAACAAAGACACATTCAATATAACTTTATACCCTGTGCATTATGTTATGTTAGAAGTTTGAAAATTTCATTTCATAAATTGTTTTCAAAATCAGTTCTCTTTAATTTGCGCTACTCTATATCTACTTTTTGTCGAGCCCACCTGCAGTCAGCTCGACTTAGTCACAATCGGTGTATGTGCGTTTGTGCGTGCGTGTGTGCATGTGTCCGTCCGTCCGACCGATCTTGTCTGGACTGTAACTTCATCATTCATCAGGCAATTTTAAAATAACTTGCCACAAATGTTCACCACGTGAAGATGGCTTGTTGCGCGCAAGACCTGTGTCCCTAGCTTAAAAGTCAAGGTCACACTTAGAGGTCAAAGGTCAAATATGGGCATAATACAGCTTGTCTGGACTGTAACTTCATCATTCATGAGGCAATTTTAAAATAACTTGCCACAAATGTTCACCATGTGGAGACGGCTTGCCACACGCAAGACCTGTGTTCATAGCTTAAAGGTCAAGGTCCCATTTAGAAATCAAAGGTCTAATATGGGCATAATACAGCTTTTCCGGACTGTTAATTCATCATTCATCAAATAATTTTACAACAACTCACCACAAATGTTCACATGCAGACAGTGTGTCGCAGGCAAAACCTGTGTCCCTAGCTCAAAGGTCAAGGTCACACTTAGAGATCATAAGAGAAGATCTGCTTTCTAGAAAAAGTGGTTTTAAAATAATTACAATACAAGTTGCTTTCTTGACAACGGGCTCGACATGTTGCCAACAGGCATCTAGTTTTATGCTTTTTCCCAGTTTTAGTATAAACATTTTTTTCTAAATGCATTCAAAACTGAACAATGTTACATACTGGCTCCGTATGGTTGATATTGACAACATTCCCAATTGCACCGCTGTCTATGATCTCCTTCACTTTCTTCACCCAGGGGGTGTACCGCAGAACGTGGCAGACTGACAGGGTCACGTTGTTCTCCTTGCATGTAGCCACAATCTCCCGGCAGTCCTCTTCAGTTACCTGCAAGTTTTCAGTAACACATTACAGATACAGTTATTTTTTTCAGACCTGGGCCCGTATTCATAAACCTATTCTTAGACTTAAGACTAAGAATAAAGAATATTCTTGAAACTGTACTGTTTTAAAAGCGCTTTAATGTTGAATCTAACTTGGTATCAAGGCCGTCACCGCCGGTATGACTGGTCCGACCATGGCCCGACCAATTTTTTGGCCAATTAACGGGGTTTTAAGAATCGGGCTGGACCACTTTTAGCTTCGTAAAAGTGAAGTTTTATCCGTTTTATTCCTTATTTGCATGTCATAAACATCAATACAAGTTGTTTTGACAATGTGGCGATAAAACAGCCCTGCCTCCAGATTGTCGTAGTCATGGTAACTGATAAAATCAATATCCTTAATTGATCGATGCGCTATTTGGGCAATAACGTGATAGGCCTTATAAAAAAGAGTTGTAATCTAGCTTGTGCCAATTAAGCTCACAGTGGTCAAGTCACCATTGCGAAATAATAAAGGTTCGATTCTCCGTCAAGTGAAGTCAAGGGTTGTGAAGAAACTTTATTAATTAGCATTAACGGACAATGATGTGGCTTAAAACTGAAAAAATAGTTGTAATGAGGTTTTTTTTTAAATTTCAATTACGTGTTTACAATATTAAACAAGAGATGTTTGTAAAACATGTATGCCCCCCGACTTGCAGCCAAGTCGTCAATATGTGCAATTGTTAAGAGATTTTTTAAATATTGTATGTGCACATTAACACATGGGAAGGAAATTAAAGTTGATGCTTCAGAAAGTAAATATAAAGCTGAAAGAAAGATAGAGTATAATTATGGATTTATTTTTACAGTCTATTATATAAGGATACCCCTGTTTTCTGTTTGATTTAAACATCAAATAGGCCCAAACATCTCTAGATATCCTACGGAAACAAATGGTCTATGGAGAAAACAGTTTTCATGTAACAAGCCCCTGCGAGCTTGACCTTTGACCTGTTGACCTCAAAATTGATAGGCGTCTTCCTTTCCTCCCGAATAACCAGCATACCAACTTGGATGATCGTAGGTCAAAGCGTATTTTACATATCATGCGGAAACGAAATGGTCTACAGAGGAAACAGTTTTCATGTTACAAGCCTCTGTCACCTTGACCTTTGACCTGTTGACCTCAAAATTGATAGGCGTCTTCATTTCATCCCAAGTAACCAGCATACCAACTTAAAGGATCGTAGGTCTCTAGATATCATGCGGAAACGAATTTCATGTTACAAGCCCCTGTGACCTTGACCTTTGACCTGTTGACCTCAAAATCAATAGGCGTCTTCCTTTCCTCCCAGCATACCAACTTAAATGATCGTAGGTCAAAGCATTCTCTAGATATTGAGATATAGTGCAGAAACGAAATGGTCTACGGACAGACCGACCGACCAACGGACAGGTACAAAGCAAAATACCCCAACTTCTTCGAAGGGGGGCATAATTATGATATGATGCAAATGGTGATATTTGGAAACTTACAGCCATTGGTTTTTCAAGGAGAATATGATACCCTTTCTTCGCAAATGCTATAGCTGGATCCTGAAAGAAAGGCAAGAACTCTCTTCAAAATTATTGGAATCTGCAAAGAAGATGTAGGAAATGTTAGCAAAACATGTCATTGTAATAGACAAATGTCAACTGGGGTTGACTGGTTACAAGAAGCGCAGAAAATTAAGAATTGCTTATAACAGTATATTTATGAAGAAAAAGGTTTTCTTCATTGCCTTTCAATGATAATGCAATTGTTACCTGATGGCCTGTACTAGTATTTCTTTTATATTCCAATAAAAAGCCGTGAGTATGGTAAATACTGATACATATTTCTCAGACTGTGTTATACTAGTTTCAAAATTACTAATTGCAGAAACCAAAAATACATCTGTATAGATTTTAAACCTTGTGAAGTCTGTCCGGTGTGCATATGATAACACAGTCTGCAAACCTCTCTAAAGCTGCAGCATCTTTCCAGTCTGAAACAGATTCAGGAGATACAGTGCACGCATGTAATTTAGGCCAACATTAAAATTAACGTTGCTTGCCATTGCCTACCTACGGTAGTACCCGACGAAAAAGTCCCAACTCAAACATTTTTTCTTTGTTAAATCAAACCATTTTTTAAAATTCCGAACATTCTATTATTTATATTGCTTTTAATAAAATCTTGCTCTTCTTTCATTTCGGTCATTTTCTATTGGTTTAATAAATTTACTGTATCAGCTAGACCCTTGCTTATAATAGGCCATATCAAAATGCAATTCTAATCATGTTTTATCAAACTTGTGAAAACAACGGGCTGTTTGTCAGCATTCATTGTCTAATTAAAGATGGTTGCTAGCAAGATCTCGTTATATCAACAGACACTTAATTATATTATCAATGTCTGTGTTATACGCTCTATTTTGACACTAAATTGATCATTCATAATTTGCATCTTTTCTTTTTTCACACAAAAAAGCCTACCTACCTACCCGTTACCAGCAACATTGTGTAGGCAATGGCAAAGAAACTATTTTTTAAGGTGTTGGCCTTAAACAAACTGTTCCACAACTGTAATAGAAAGATGTATCGTAAATAAATTATTTATTAACAAAAGGAAATCATCCCTTGAAAGCCAGCAGGTGCCCCTTTTGGCTTACAAGGGCCGAAATATCCTGTTGCAGTCACAATGTTCAATATCAGCAAGATTATGTCTTACAGAACTATAACAAAAAGTAAACCTTTAAAAGCATTCTTCTCAGGAATGTCAAATGCCTTCATAGTTCTGTTTCTCTGAAAGTCCCTGGGCTCACACACACCAACAATCTGTAAAGAATTCACACACATAGTTTTAGCAGATCAGTATAAGTATTGCAATTCAGTTTAAACCGATTTATTTTAATTTGATTGTGTCGAAAGACATTGCGAGGGTTGAGCATGAAACTATTGCATCTGCTTAACATTTCTATATTAGATGCAATAGTTTCACACTCAACCCTCGATTGGCTTCTAGAGACACTTTTTGAGTCCGTTTCTTGGGCAGAAGCAGTACTTGGTGTCTTTTGAAAAAGCTAATTAGAATGCTCCTCGAGTAGGGATCAAACTCCTGAGCTCTTAATTGCAAGACAGACACCATATCCACAAAAACACTGCAACCTTAACATATTGCAATTTGATGATAAAAAACACTTGCTCATACAAATGGGATGCACAACTATAAGATAGTTCCTGTTAGTGAAGAAATTAAATAATTGAAACACATTTTAATAATATACTTCCCATATTTCCGCTAAGAACAGTTCTAAAATAACAATATAGCAAGTACCTGTAGCTGATCAGGGTATTCCATGGCATACCAGGGGTAACCGTTGCCCCTGGAGCCAGCACCAACAACCATTCCTGTTTTAGGCTGTTTCTCCATTTCACATTTAACACAACAGCTCAAAATATGGTTTCCTGCAAAATAAAATACAAGGAAAGCTTATAGATCATGCAGTGGGCAGGGTAAAAATACAGGGCTCGAATTTAGCACCTGCAAACTCTCAAAATGCAAGTAAAAAATCAGTTTTGCGAGTTAATTTTTCAGCTACTCGCAAACAAGTTCATTTTGCTATTACTTAAAGAAATCACAAGCAGGAACTTATTTTTGCCAGTTGAAATATAAGCCACTCACAAACATTTGCTAATGGCAAAAAAATAGTTAAATCTGAGCCCTGAAATATTGTACTTGTTACACAATAGGCTTATCATGACCACAGTACCCACTGAGTAGTTCATTATAGTTGTCTTCGAGGCATTGAATCATGTGCAGATATATACCGTAGACTAAGTACATTATTAACAGTATGTATACTGATGTAGTTACACAATTAAATGTACAACTGCAATGTGGTGATTAATAAACTGAGTAATATTACAGCTAAGTTCTGTTTAAGTGTGTTATTTTTTACACGTATCTAAAGCCTAACTAACACATTAAAACTACCAAAGAAGACATGTATAGTACACAGAACAGATGAGAAAGCATATAATAAGTCATCTCATAGTTTCTGAGTCATATATATATATAATATATATCAAAAACTGTCTAAACTTGACCAAAGTGTAATGAAGTGAGAAGGGCTTTGTATTCAACAATTGTTTTTCTCTTTCAGTATTGTTTAACTTTGCAAATCAATCTTTCTGTTCACTAGCCAAACTTGTCCACATATTACCAAAACTGAAGCCTGCATTATCTTCTGAGCATGCATTATCTTCTGAGACAGCATTATCAGGATACAGACCATGGCAAAGGGGGATAGGATTAATTTGATTTAAAACTATTGTTAGAGCAATGGGCTTACTAAAGTATGAGTTGGGTACTGGATATGCGGTGTTTTTGCTAATGGTTCTCAAATCATTTTTCTCGATATTCTGACCTGACCCTTTTTCATTAAGTCAGTGACAATTCTGGAAAAAGCTGAAACAGTAGATTTTGATGTCTTTTTCGCGGACAGTTTTAGAGAACTAGTTGCAATGTGAAGATTGTGATGGCTGTGCTATAAGGTCAAGTTTTGCTTTTTCTTTGATAATTTTCTGTTCAATGATGATAAATGATGTTAATGCAGGCTCTGAAGACATCAATGTTGCATGTACAAATAACTGCATGCAAGTCTTGCAACTGTTGGAAATCAAATGTTATCAATTAATTTTTATGGTCAACATTGAATATAAAATTGTGTGTGCAAGCCAATCAGTGATAACCTGTTGATGTTTTTTTCCAAATACAAGGGGCAATAACTCCGGTCTTTTTGGCCTGATCATGCTTATATTCAAATTAACCTGTAGTCTTACATTCATAGACAAACTGTGCAGGACTGGTGAAGATTGGATGAAAAATGAAGTATCTATCCTAAATCGAGGGGTGAATGCAAAACTGGTGTAAGTGACATTTCTATCAAAAATCACTTTTTTGCATAATTGTATGGGAAAATATCTTGTCCATCTTCTATTAAATTATTATTTGTAAAACTTCAATTTAATATCATAATTGTTCATTGTGTCAAATGGTGTAAGTGCAGATATGGTTAAATATTGAATGCGAAACTGATCTAAGTGACTGAAATACATGGACATATTAAAATTGTACTTTTTTAAATGTTACCTTATGCTCTGAAGTTTAAAAAGACCACACAATGTACTACCAAATACTCTTTATAATATAATAAATGAATAATATCAAATACAGTAAAGGAAAAAAGTAAAAAGACTTATTTTCATGGTTCCTGTTAATGACCAAACGTCACTTACACTTAATGTTACACCTTACAACTACAATCAGTAGAAAAAAGTGACAGTATCATTAACAATATTATTAGTTCATTTTACTAGAACTCCGCGAGTCGGATGTGTCGCCTGACGCCGGATAGCTTACGTGAATCCAAATGAAGAAGCACTTAAGGTTAAAGCTGAAAAAAAAAATTTAACAGATATAATGAAATCTTTAAAAGCACTGCCCTCTGGCTAATTGCAAAGAAAAGACTAATTAAAACCAAAATTGCGACACAAATAAGTATGAAAATAAACAAAGGGCAATACCTCCAAAAGTATGAGGTGCAGAGTAATGGTTCTTGTGCATTGCACTTCTCCTCAATGAGATCTATCTACGTTTCAAGTTGATAGCTTTCATAGTCTTAGAGTTATGCTCCGGACAAAAATTAAGTATGAAAATAAACAAAGGCCAATACCTCCAAAAGTATGAGGTGCAGAGTAACCGTTCTTGTGCACTGCACTTCCCCTAAATGAGATCTATCTACCTATGAAGTTTCAAGTTAATAGCTTTCATAGTCTTAGAGTTATGCTCCGGACAAAAATTAAGTATGAAAATAAACAAAGGGCAATAACTCCAAAAGTATGTGATGCAGAGTAACAGTTCTTGTGCACTGCACTTCTCCTCAATGAGATCTATCTACCTATGAAGTTTCAAGCTGATAGCTTTCATAGTTTTAGAGTTATGCTCCGGACAAAAATTAAGCATGCAAATAAACAAAGGGCACAAACTCCAAAAGTATGAGGCGCAGAGTAACGGTTCTTGTGCAATGCACTTCCCATCAATGAGATCAATCTACCTATGAAGTTTCATGCTGACAGCTTTAATAGTCTAAGAGTTATGCCGCCTACAAAAGTAACACCTATATGTCGCCTATTCAGGCGACACAAAAACATAAATATAATTGAAAAATATTTAAAATGCATACTTAGAGGCAAAATATACTTAACCCTTTAATGGAAGAAATTTAGGCCCGTAAAATGTAGTATGTACAGTTATTTTTTACGCATGAAGTCTTGAGAAATGAATAATTAGTAAATAATAACTGCTCCTTTGACCAGCAAAATTACTTGCAAAATTAAAGTGTAATGTATTGTATAGATCTATCATATATTCAAGTCACATTGTATTTATTTTTAATCAAAAGTTGATCAACATACTTGCAGCTGACACGCATTCATATTTACACCCAGTATGATTTAATTCATATATGACTTATATATATACTACTTATATATTTTAACTAGCAGTTTCAAATTCATAAAATTGTGTAAACAATACTCAGTGAAACTATGCTTTATATTATTAATAAAGTGCCAAACACCTTAATAGCCCCGTCGTATTATCATGTTATTATGCACCGTTTTCGTACGTATTTGATACTCACATTCTGCCAAGTTGGCATTAATTTTTACTCTGCTAAGCCTTGATGTACTGCATAGTAACTACTTTATCACTGTGCTATTGTTACATTTGACAACTTACTATAATGTGTCATATAATGTAGCTTTACATGGAAGAATGCAGTACATAATGTAGCTTTACTTGGAAGAATGCAGTACATAATGTAGCTTTACTTGGAAGAATGCAGTACATAATGTAGCTTTACTTGGAAGAATGCAGTACATAATGTAGCTTTACTTGGAAGAATGCAGTACATAATGTAGCTTTACTTGAAAGAATGCAGTACATAATGTAGCTTTACTTGGAAGAATGCAGTACATAATGTAGCTTAACATATTGAATAACGCAGCTTAACGTAGCAATTAACAGGACTCTCATTAAGTTCACGTTGTGCTACGTAAAGGCCATGTTGTTCTTCGTTGCACCTCATGTACCACTATGTATAATTATATTGTGGTATAGCATAGCAGTATTTTGAACATGTTGAATATTCAGAATTGTCGTTTACGTTGAACAAACTAAGTTCTGCCAAGTTACGCAACGTAGCTTAACAGGGTGACGATAGCATGACACCACGACTGGGGTATAAAAGAATGACTTCAAAAATGTGTCTTTTATGTTTGTAACACTAATTCAATTTGTAGAATACCCATGCCAAAATGTTTGAACAAGTAGCTTATCATACAGTTTTTACTAGCAAAAAATATGAATGTTTATTTAACTGGTTATGTATTGACATTAAAAAATCAAATATAATTAAAGACACTTTGTCATGTAAACATTTCTCAGTTAGCACTATTGTAAAATAAGAATGTACATTTGATCTGGATTTATTTACTACAAGTTCTATGTGTAAAAACAATATGACATGCTGCCTTAAAAGCAAATTTGGATTCTGAGTTTTCATATAATGCTAATAAATCAACTTATATCAGACCATGTTATTGACTTTGAATAATTTCTTAAGAACGACTATGTGCAGTACTGTTAGGTTAATAATGGTGTACATTTTTATTAAGAGAACCAACAATGCCTTTATTTTACCAGTTTTGTGGCAAATTAAGTGTCACTACCTTCTGCTCAGGAATACATTTATTGTTATTTTACCAGTTTTGGGACAAATTAAGTGTGACTACCTTCTGCTCAGGAATACATTTATTTTTATTTTACCAGTTTTGGGACAAATTAAGTGTCACTACCTTCTGCTCGGGAATAATGTTATTGTTATTTTACCAGTTCTGGGGCCAAATTAAATGTCACTACCTTCTGCTCGGGAATAAATTTATTTTTATTTTACCAGTTTTGGGGCAAATTAAGTGTCACTACTTTCTGCTCGGGAATAAATTTATTTTCAATTTTCATTATTGGATTATGTTTTTAAGTTTAAACTTACATTAAATATCCAACAGCTTATCATGAATGTCAAAATGTGCATAACAATTATATGTTACAAACGAATACAGTGAATATTTCAGTTAAAAATCTGGCATAATGTGAAAATCATTTTTATTTGACATCCCTGACCCTGTCTCTTACCAAGGGTAAAGTTATCTCTACAATTCAAACATTTTGAACAATTTACTGTTAAAACACAACATCTATAGTTGCAATAAATTAATAAATAAATGTTAACTATATATTTTGAGATAATTAATTTTAGAATATACTTGCGTCACTTAAAAGTGATGTTTATTTTTTCCCAGCATTTTTTCCACCAACAAAGCCGTATGTTGCAAATTCTTTGTTAAGGAAAAATATTTTAAACTTCTGTCAAACTTGAATTTGTTTATTTATATTGAGATACAGATTAATTTAATATACTTTAAGTAGTTAAAATTACACTAAACAAAATGTGTTCTTCTTCATAATTCATGTAATTTAATTTTACATTTAAAAAAAATTGGCATGGCAACAATTACGTTTCCCATGTATTTTGTGCAAAAAGTGATTTTTACATTTGTTTCATGATAGAAAACAATATTTTGGAAGAAATTTACACTGTACTATTAAGTATGTGAAATATGGTTGTTTTAAATGTAAGTTTATTTAGCAAATGTTGCACTTACACTTCTTTCGCATTAAATGTTTTTGACATTTTTACACGATTTTCAGCGCAAAACTGTTCTAAGTAACATTTATGCAAATATCTCTTTTCATTTGATTGATATACTTAAAGCAGAAATATGTGGTAGTGACAGATGTTATTCTGGGTTTGTAATCAAGAGTTTCCTATGCAAAGTATTGTTTTGATGAAATACAGTTTTTTGCTTCTCCTGCAAAATTTTACAAAATCCACTTACACTGGTTTTGCGTTCAGCCCTCGAAATAAAAATGTCCATTTTTGTATATTTTTTTCACAAACAAAGGGCAATAAATCTGGTGTTTTTGGCCCGATTTTGCTTATATTTGACTTTCAAACTGTGCAAGATTGGTGAAGATTGGATGACAAATGAAGTCTCTATCCCGAGTGTTGTTTATAGTTGCATATTTTTTTCACAAAGGGCAATAACTCTTGTGTTTCTGTTTGCTTCTCCGGTAAAATTTTACAAAATCCACTTACACTTGTTTCGCGTTCAGCCCTCGAAATATTGTCCACTTTTGTATATTTTTTTCACAAACAAAGGGCAATAAATCTGGTGTTTCTGGGCCGATTTTGCTTATATTCGACTTCAACTGTAATCTCATGGTAATATACAAACTGTGCAGGACTAGTAAAAATTTGATGAAAAATGAAGTCTTTATCCTGAATAATGACCATTTTTGTATATATTTTTTTAATAAACAAAAGGCAATAACTCTGGTGTTTGAAACACGATCTGGCCCATTTTTGGCATCTGCTGAGATCTGATGGTCATACACAAACTGTCAAAGTTTGGTAAAGATTGGATGGAAATTAAAGTCTAGCCTCGGGGTACCAAATCTCAAACGCTTTTTTCTAAGTTTGGTTAAATATATATAATTGTTTTAAGTTCTTGGAAAATATTTACATTACCATTTCAGACAAAACATTACTCTTTCTAAAACTAAAAAAATTTGCAAAAATATCAGTTGATAACACCACCTTACCGTTTGTCAAGTCAAGTCACCTATGTTTACATTTCGGAACCGGTTTGGAACCAATTGTCGAATGTTCATTCATTCAGGTCAACAAAAAGTTCCAACACACATGGAACAGGTAAAATCCATTTATCTACATCGCAAATGAAGTGCAGTATTACTTTTGATGATATTTTTTACATAAACAACAGATAATGCAGAACATTTCATATAATAAATAAGTATAATTATATCACTCTACTTGACATCATACTGATCACACATATTGACAGTTTTTTTTTCTAACTAATACCATGTGTAGATCAAAAATGAATAAAAAAGACTCAAACATATTGTGTTCGTCTAGGAAATGCTTTCATTATTCAATGACCAATACAAATACCGGTAATTGTATGTAACCAAAATGAAATAAAATAACTTAGTCGTGTGTAGCCTAATCAAATCTAAGTAGAGCGCTTTATCAGCATTACTGTGATAAATACGTCATTTTGACAGTTGTACACAAAGTAAAAGGCCTAAATGTTGAATGACAGCTTTGTTCCAAGTGTTTAAATCTTAAAACCAATACTACTTTTGTGACAAATAATGATTTTACTAAAGGAAACACAACCTTTCCCAGTCACATACTTAAACTTTGTGTAGTTGAATAAAACTTCATCTGCAGATGTGCTACTGAAAAAGAGGCTGTGAAGTTGGAAGTTTGCCAATACAACATGTGTATATTAGACTTACTTTAAACGACAACATATTTTAGTTTCAATGATTCACATATGAATAAGTTTGATTAACACTAAAAAATTGTTCGAGAATTGATACCCTGAGGCTATATGTTGAAAACAGGCATTTTGCACATTTTTTGCATGAAAAAGGGGCAATAACTCTAGTGTTACTGGTGTGATCTGACCCAATAACAATCCTATCGAAGATTTCATGGTCATACAGAAACTGTGCAAGTTTGGTTAAGATTGGATAAAAAGTGAAGTCTCTTGAGTGAATACGAACCCAATACGACAGACGACGCAGGAGAGGTCCCCTATACCATGCTCAGGTGAGCTAATAAAAATGTTCACAGGAAAATTATTCTACAATCACAGCTTAAGTGGCATTATTCTGACTAACATATGACAATAATATAGAATTAGCAAATTGCTTATTAATTTAATTTTGTCGATGCAATCCATATTGTCTTACACTTCTGAATACAACACACCTACTTGTTTTCTACTTAGGCGTACAAAAAATTTTTTGTTTGTTTCAGGTAACATGACCCAAAAAAATGATAAGTAGGTCGGGATTTTTTTTTTGATTTTTTTTTAAATGCTAAATGGTCAATTTGAAGATTCTAAAACTCAATAAATATTCAAAACGTATCAGTAATATCCTTAAACATTGTTTATAAGTGGATACTATCAAAACAAAACACTTATTTATCCAAAAACACATTTAATTATTGAAAAAGGTAAATAAACCAAAAATCAATCTGACAAACCCAAAAAAATGTTCTAGGATCGGGGCATTTTTTTTAGGGTAGGTCGGGTTACCTGAAACAAACTTATTTTTTTGTTACGCCTTAACAGTACTTTAAACTGATATCCGAATTTGTGTATCCGAATGTTAGCTAACGCACACTCAAACAGTAATTCAATATTGCAGCAGAAATCTATGATATCAAAAACTATGTCACTGTATGCTTTATATAATTATTATGACAAATGTAACCTGGGAATTGAATGACAAACTCAAGGCCACGTAGATTATGTTGATATGTCAGATGACAAATAACTATGTTTACAACATCCTGTTTTGAAATACAGTACCATTTTTTGTAATAATCGCAAGCTTTGAGGTTAAAAATGGTTCTTTCCGTAATAACAAGTTCCCATTATCTCAGACCAAAAGATGGGCTAATGTTCAAAATAAGAAACGATGTCCTTAACAAGGCCAAGCAATTTTCATTTAACAAATTCGACTTCAAGGTTGTAACACCAGGAAATCTAGTAAAAGGAATTATTAATATCCCTCCCCATGCCAACCTAAATAAAGTTAAAGAATCGCTAAAAACCAATGCAAACGTAGACAATGTTTCTGCATTACTTTATGATTTCTCAATAATTCTCTAAAGGGAAAGTCTATTTATGAAAACCACATGTAATTGAAACTATGCTGGTAGTTGCAATAAACATCAGAATATTAAACATGTCGTGTTTATTTTGTAAGATAAATTACCGGGGCGAGGATATGTACGTTAATTCTGCAATGACTATCGTACGTTAATGCCACCACCTTTTCACGGTGTTAAAGCGAATCGGTACCTACTCCGTTAAAAAAAACGCACTCTCTCCGTTACGGTACCTGCCTCTCTCCGTTATAAACCAACACGGAAAACAACCGGTAGGTCAATTACACGTTAATAAATATGTTTCTATTGCTGTAATTGGAGTTTTATTGGTTTCACGGAACATCTTAGACATTGAACTACTTGAATATCGCGTATTTTACTCTACAAAGCAGTCTGTTTTCTTGAAATAGTGAAAACAGTTCTCAGCTGTGAATGACATTTCATAATTTGAGTGATATTTTGTGTCGTTTTTTCTTTTGTTGTATTAAAAGCCTGTGTATCATGAACGTAACTTAGTTTTTAAATGATTCCCCGATGTAAGTATGTTGTTACCGATAACATAATTGGTAGAAAGCTGATATAAATAACATTAACCTAGGCGACGACACATTATAGCAAGGTACATGTAACCTCTTCGTGTAAGGAACCGGTACCCTCTCCGTCGCCACAGCTTTTAGTCAATTATATTTTCGTAACATATACAAATGGAGCTTTCTCGTCATCAACTCATATTGAAATTGATTTATAATTACTAGTATTCGGAATTTGGGTACTGTTATTTGTTTGAATTCGCAAAATAGCACATACGTAATGATTATGCACAGTTACAGCAGTTCACGACCTAGTAAATGCATATGAGCAACTTTTGCCTTTTTAGCTAGACTACCGGTAATAACCGAATAGTCCGAGCTATTCTACTCACACGTTCGTCTGCATCGAGGTTTGCGAGCAACAAGTACATATCTCTGTAACAATTACAGATGTTCAATTGAACTTTTACGTATGTCTTAAGGTCATTATGTTAGGATACTGACAAAGGCCCGTGATTCGGACCTGCAATTTAGCAGAATTATGCCCCTTTTTCATAATTAGAAAATTCAGGTTAACGTTTGCGTGCAACAAGTTTATATCTCTACAGTATGTTTACTTCAGATATTCAATTAAAACTTCAGTCATGTCTCAATGGGATATTATATAAGATCACTTGGTTAAGGCCTATAACTGCGACTTGCATTTTAGCAGAATTATGCCGTTTTGTACTTAGAAATATTCAGGTTAAACTTTTCGAGCAAGTGCATGCCTCTGTAACTACTACATATATTCAATTGAAACTTTACACGTGTTCGGGTCATTATATAAGGTCGCTGGCCAAGGCACATAACTCGGACAAAGAAGTATTGATAGTCAAGCGCAAGAGGCTCTTGTTTGAATTGATCTGTGACTCTTGTTGCACTGTGTCTTGTAATTATTATTTATATACTATATTTTTATACACGGTTTTAGAATACGCATTGGATTAAGGAAATAAACCAAAGTATTCAAATAACGAATTTTATTAAGTTTGATGACGACTAGCGTCAGGGGTGATAATAATACACTAAATAGTGGTTTAAGTACTTGTCTAATGACTAAGAGGATCTCGGTTCGAATATAACTGAAGTATTTTTGGCGTAGCTGTCTAACGGAACTTTTGGCCTTTCTTAATATCCAATTAAATGTTGTGAAATTTTCTCGCCAGTGTGTCAGTGGTCGCAAATGTACTAGACTGTCGGCTGGTATTCTCGAAGCATCGTAAGTAATTTCTTAAATATTTTCACTTAAGTGCAACTTTCGAATATATTATATTTCTTTCCTTAAAAACAGATTCATGTGTTGTTAATGTTCCTAAAATAACATTTTCATAATGATGTTATTTTAAAGTATAACTTAGTGCAAAACTGTTGCTGTGTGGAATTATACAGTTGAGGCAAATTCCACATTTAAGAATAATGATAAAATTTAACATAATATGCTTTGTCAATACCACCCAAGGCCAATACCCACAAAGCTCCTTAGTAAAAACTTAGGTAAATTTCTTAAAATCTTATGTCTATAACTCGGTTATTTTAAGTTTATTCTGTCTAAAATGGTTCTAAGATTGTACAGACTGATCAGACAATATTTATATTACTAGACTTCAAATATTAAAATATTTTCCTTAGAAGCTTTGTGGATATGGCCCCAGGCAATTATCTACTTCCATGATATGGGCCCAGGCAATTATCTACTTCCAGTATGCATGCAGCAATGTGGATATGGCCCCAGGCAATTATCTACTTCCATTATGCATGCAGCAATTCAATCTGTAGTTGTTGAACAAATGCAAAACAGGAATACTTCTTTAAACAAAGAATTTATTCAAGAATAAGGAAGGTTATTCAATCATTGTTTTATTTTATAACATTCAGTAGGCTACAAAGCATTCTTTTAAATACCACATCTGCTAACATTGTGTCCTCTATCGATGGTACCAAGTTAATAAAATGTAGACAAAAACGAGTATATGGTTTTGTAAACCCGCATTTCACCCATTGCTTGCTGTCATGTTGTAAGTATGATAAAAATGTATGTGAAATAAAATTGGCTTTATTTGAACACTGTTTGACACAGGTACTATTTGATGTCCAATAACATCATTTTGCTAATACCCGGTGTTTATGATATTGCATAAAAAAATTTTTTTTTGTATATATAAATTATGTTTTCAGGTATTATATGTTTTCGTTCTAAATGCAAGAAATCATACTCAATAACAAGAAAAACATATCAACAAATATGACGCATGTAGGAAAAGGTTTTTCTGGTTTCACGCCATCTTGAAAAAAAGCCTGTAACCATATAATATGCTGGCAAACTTTTTTTTTCATTATCAGCCTTTGACTATTAATGTGAAGTAAATGTGCCTATACATCTTTAACAACATTTAATAGTGAAATTTTGGTATTCAGCTTCAACACTGGTTCATTTGTAAAATGGTTCTGGTTTAGTTTTTCTTGAGCACACCGGTTGATTTGCTTACAATCAGGGATATAAATTTACACTTGCTGAGTCGCTAAAGGCAAGTTGTTTTGCAGCTGGGTAACTGGATATATGCAGTAAATAGCCCAGTGGCAAAATGCATACTGTAAATACCCAGCCAAAAGTGAAACAGTTAAAATAAATAATTCAATATTACTTTATTAACACAGACTTTGGAATTCTAAACAAATAAATGGATGAAAATGTTTGTTTCAGTAATGTGAATCAAACTTCAATTGTTAAAATAAGCTAAAAAGTGGAAGTTATAATGAGTTTTAAGTGGCTCATGTCTTCAAGGCTGGGCTAGTAAGTTTTCAGGGGTGACAGGCAGGTTGGCCCGTAATCCCAAAATGTTAATTTATATCCCTGTGACAATTCTGTTTTCTCTGCACCAGTCTGGGAAACAACTGGTAACGTCATTCAACCAGTATCGTTTTATACTGGAACTTGTTCTGCTACTAACAGGTTTTGGTTTAGCTTTTGTTTAGCAGTTAATTCCATTTGGAGACAAATTCTGTCACATTCTCGACTGAAATTCCTGAAAAAAAATAACAACATCTAAACACTCAATGAAAAGCACCAGTCAATTGTATACAGGCTTATACAGAAAAAAATCATAGCAACAAATATATACAGTTTAACTGAATACATGTTTTAAATAACAAGGCAGTCAATAAAACAGCTATATCCCCCGCCGTGATCCTTCATTAGATTTTAAAGGTGACTTTGAAGTATCACACTGAACTTAATCAGTTTCATGAAAATCCCTTAAAGGCATAGGAGATATGGAGCTGACACGAAAACGGGGGCTCAAACATTTGACTTTTAAGCGTGACCTTGATCTTGAGGTGGCAAGACTGCTCCATGCCTACTGCACATTGCCTGAATGTGATAAACACTTGAGCCAACTTTCATAAAAATCCTTCAAAGGGCATAGGAGACATGGAGCAGACACAAGAATGGAGGCTCAAATATTTGACCTTCAGGTGTGACCTTGACCTTGAGGTGGCGTGACTGTCTCATGCCTTCTGCACATTGCCTCAATGTGATAAACATTTGAGGCAAGTTTCATGAAAATCCTTTAAAGAGCACAGGAGATATAGAACGGACATGACAATACAGGCTCAAATACTCAACCTTCAAGTGTGACCTTGACCTTGAGTTGGCGTGACTGGCTTATGCCTTCTGCACATGGTCTTAATGAGCAAATCATTTGAGCCAAGTTTCATGAAAATCCTTCAAAGGGTAAAGGGGATATGGAGCGGACACGAAACATGGACACGAAAAGGGAGGTTCAAAAATTTAACCTTCAAGTGTGACCTTGACCTTGAGCTGGCGTGAAAGGCCCATGCCTTCTGCACATCGTCTCAATGACCTTAACATTTGAGCCAAGTTTCATGAAAATCCTTCAAAAGGCATAGGAGATATGGAGCGGACACGAACTGGAGGGTCGAATATTTGACCTACAAGTGTGACCTTGACCTTAAGCCGGTGTGACTGACTCATGTCTTCTGCACATCGTCTCAATGACTTAAACATTTGAGCCAAGTTCCATGAAAATTCTTCAAAGGGTATAGGAAATGTGGAGCGGACACGAACTCTAGGCTCGAATATTTTACCTTCAAGTGTGGCCTTGATCTTGAGCCGGCGTGACTGACTCATGCCTTCTGCACATTGTCTCAATGACCTAAACATTTAAGCCAAGTTTCATAAAAATCCTTCAAATGGTATAGGAGATATGGAGCGGACACGAAAATGTTACGGACAGCTGATAGTGTTCACACATCGGATCTATAAATATATATAATGTGTAAATAATTACTTAAGTATAAAGCAGCGACAATAAAAATTTATTGGAATAACAAAATATTGAAATAATACATGCTATCTCAAACTTATTCATGCAAATTAAAAAGTTAATATTAGCAAAAAAATCCTAAGTTAATAGGAATTTTACCAAATACACATGTCGTATCTTGCAAGAATCAACAAGAACACAAAAACGACAACGCGTGAAAATATTATTTTTAAACAGGTGCAGATGTTAATACAGATGTAAATACCCTGTATAGAAGTAGTATTTGAAACAGTTTGTTTAAAATTAAAAAACAATATGTTTTTCGACGTATGTGGTTGTCTGAGAGATATTCATGTAAATTTTAAATTGACACGACAGGGTCACCATTTAAACTCCCTGATTATGAATTTGAAGCCCCTAATAAACGCTTATAAACGGCATCAAAGTACTTTGAACTTTCGCCGATTCCCATTCACTGCATGACTCGTTTAGTTCATGAAACGTTACTAAATTGTATGTGGTGATTTATGTTAATGTTCAGTATTCTGATATCGCAAACATTGGTGGATTAAATAAGGTGGAATATACTTGTTAAACTGACAAAGGATTAAATAAGGTGGAATATACTTGTTAAACTGACAAAGGTAAGACACAGCAAAGTCGTTAATATAAATTCATATAATTTTCACAGATGTTTATAGTGTGTAAAGTATGCTTGCATGTGGTTTTTAAATGATTTTTGTAAGTTTTGCGTTTTCATTTACATATGCATGTAGCTGTACTCGGATGTAGACAATAAATCGCCGCGGCCCGCCGCGAACGTCCACCGCGGTCCGCGGCGATTTCTTATGGAGTCAGTGTCTGCGGCGTTTTCTTATGGAGTCAGTGTCTGCGGCGATTTCTTATGGAGTCAGTGTCTGCGGCGTTTTCTTATGGAGTCAGTGTCTGCGGCGTTTTCTTATGGAGTCAGTGTCTGCGGCGTTTTCTTGTGGAGTCAGTGTCCGCGGCGATTTCTTATGGAGTCAGTGTCTGCGGCGATTTCTTATGGAGTCAGTGTCTGCGGCGTTTTCTTATGGAGTCAGTGTCCGCGGCGATTTCTTATGGAGTCAGTGTCTGCGGCGATTTCTTATGGAGTCAGTGTCTGCGGCGATTTCTTATGGAGTCAGTGTCCGCGGCGATTTCTTATGGAGTCAGTGTCTGCGGCGTTTTCTTATGGAGTCAGTGTCCGCGGCGATTTCTTATGGAGTCAGTGTCTGCGGCGTTTTCTGGGACCATGATGAATCACCGCAATTTGACCGCGCTCTAAAAATTCATCGCGCGTTTGTCCGCGGTAGCAACGCGGGATTTGACAAATGGCTACGAGCTGTACTGTATCATATGTGTATGTGCGGAGTGTTGTCATTAAACTATGGATAAAAATATATAAAAGACAGTTTAAAAACAAAATCCTTTTTATAGTAATTGACTTAGTAATGGACTGATTAATCATTTAGTCAAATAATCATGACGAACAGAACCATGACGTGACGATGACGATAGGAAAAATTAATCGACGAAATGTGTACATGTCACTGGTACTACTTTTTTTGCCAAAACTATATTCTGTAGTCAAAAATAATTATTTTTTTGTAGTTCAAAACTGTTAAATATATTATAAATAAAATGCAGTGTACATCCAATGCAATATACAGTGAAATAAAACATTTCTTAATATATTGTCATTGTGTCCACTTAAGGATTTTCATGGCTTTATCACACCGTAGTGACGGCTCCTTATCAGCGAATGCACCACTTTCCAGCGAAGACGAAAAAGGAGAGAGGTGGGTTTGTATATATTGGTTTTTATACGTTTTTGCTTTGATTAAAAAAAATTATATAAAAATGTCAGAAGCAATAAAGAGTCATCACAGAAAATATTAAGTTACAGAAACTTATATTTTCCAAGAAAAGGCGAGTTAAAAACGAACATTATGTATAAATATATAATAATAAAATATATAATTATATAATAACATAAAATATGCTACAGTGTACTCCCTCTATACCGAACACCGACCGGACCGGACCAAATGTTCGGTTTTCGGGGAGTTCCGGTTTACTTAGGGTTTGAGGCAAAATACAACAATGCATATAGATTATATTTATTTATTCTTTTTATTCAGATTAATTCAACTATGGCATTTTATGACAGTACTAATTTAAAACGTAACGCATTATTATAACATACAACACATTTTGAAATCATTGATCAAATATAATACAAAACCAGCACACGTCAATTTTAACACACCGCACAATCAAATGAATGTCACAAATCAGCATACATGTATCGGTTAAACTTATACAATGTACGATAATACATGTAGACAATGTTTATACACTTTATTAAGACTAATACAATCCTGACATAATTTGGCATAATATAACACATTATAATAAAGTGCAGCATATTTTAAAATCACGACCAAGGGGAATTCAAAACCAGCACACACACACAGTCACCTTGAGCATCACACATTAGCCTATAATTTACACTTTGCTCAAAAAGTCACTGATCGTAGTCTGATTTGTAGCACACCTAGCCTTGACAATCTTCTTCTCTGTAATTTCGACCAACATCAAGCAAATTATGTTTTGATTAAAGTAATCATGAATAATTATTTCATCATTAATAGTTATTATCTGAGTTATATAAATTGTTTGTAAAATGTTTAAATATTTTCTAAACAAATGAACAGAACAGAACAGAACAGAAAACCGTCTAATTAACATACTGTTTGTTGTTCACACTTTAGCGACTAATCACCCTTATCTGGAGTCCTAATATGATATCGAACTGTTGCCCCTAATTATCGGATTGCAATCACCCTGCGGTAAGACAATCGCGAGCTGAAGATAATCGAAAACAGCAGATTGTCACACATGTTCGGTTTACAGAGGTCAATTTGTACTCCGAAATGAAGCGATGTACCGCTCCTGCTGTTCGATATTCGGAATACAGAGGTTCCGGTATACCGAGGGTTTTCGCACATTAAACATATAGGCAAAAAACGGGACCGGAGCGTCTGTTCGATTTTCAGAGAGTTCCGGTTTATAGAGAGTTCGGTTTTAAGGGAGTACACTGTACTGTGTGAACAATATTGTAATTTCGAAACGTAAAATGTAATCAACATGTATCGATCATCACGTCGCCTCTGTAAGCAGTGAAGTTGCCAAATAACATAAGTAGTGTTAAGTTCTAGCTACGGGTAACTAAAGAAGAACACCAAAGCCGTCATTGCTGGCTCTAATGTTTCAAATCCACAAGGCATTAAGCTCGATTTACTGGTGTTATATGATGGAATACATTTCAATGCTTAATTTTATTTCACAAGTAATAATCATTATTAAAATATGCGGGTTAAGAAGAATGGTCGGGGCAAATGACCTCCGCCCCTCTCCCCGTAAATTTATCCAGGATTCAATTTAGTAAACCCCGTGAACACTTCCGTGCCCTATGATATGCGTTTTAAAATCCATACTCAGTCCCTATGCCCCAAGAAATTATCGAATAATGTCATTAATTAATTTATTGGTGTCTCTGTAACTCAGTTACCGCGGATGAGGCCAAGAAATAAATTGTTAGTTTCGGGCAACTGTCTCAAAAATTAAGGTAGGGCAGAGAAATGAGAGTGTTATTATATTTTTTAAATAGATAGCCATAAAAGCGAAACGAATCACAAATGCTTAACCGGCAATCCATGAAGGGACCCAGAATGCTCAATTAATAAAATGAAGTTCTTTTTACACGGATAACCTATTTAATAACGATTAACTCAGTTGAAAAACCAAAATCTGACATATTCAAATTTCACGGATTTCGATCGTTTCTAAAAACTTCAGGGTTGTGGGGGTGTTTGCAAGGTCGGGTTGCCCGAAACACAGAACTTGTTTTGGCCTGATTATACTTGCGTTTAAAAGTTATACAAAAGATGACGAATAAGCTGTCCTGTATTTCCTGTTCATTGACAAATTATATGGGCAAAGGTCGTTTGATTAGAACTCGGATTTGCTGCTAACTTTTTAAAGATGTCGATGTGATAGGCAAGTGTCGTTATTTCTATTAACAACAATTATTACGTTACGCTTTGCATATGACAATAAGGATACATATAATTATTGTAAATTTATGTACATGCACTTATTCTTGATTTCAGTCACTACAAATGGAAGACGTTCTAGATGGATCGTTGTCGGACGTTTCGTTGGAGGAAATCGTGCACACTAGCACACTAAGCAAACCATCCGGACAAAAAGCAAATTCGGGCAAAGCGTGTCATTTAGAGTTTGAAAATGTCGTGCAATTACAGGAGCTCAAACAAAATAAACATCAACATTTATACGTCGATTGCAGGAGACAGTTTCTTCTAAGTTTAACCTTCGGGTGCATAGTTCGGCTCACAGAATGGATTATAACGGTAACGGCTACAAGTGCAACAAGTGTCCGAAGGTCTTCCTGAGAAGAAAATTACTTAAGGCAACTTCGAAGACGTTTATTTGCTTAAAATCAATGCAATAATGCAGTAAGGTTATACGAGTACATGCAAGTTAAAATAATTTATTAGACATGTATATAAATAGGTTATATAAGATGGTGAGTGGGGGAGGGGCCTGGGGCGGGTCTGTGTGGGGGGATGCGTGTGTGTATGTGTGTGTTGTGAAGAGACACATAATAATTATCTACACTTTACGTTTAGTAAAACAACCAATGTGTACGCACGTACGGACGAACACACATGCCCCTGGGGCGGAATATGATTAACAATACATGTGTGAAGTGTCTAAATGAAATTTCGCTTATCACTGGTGCCGGTAAAAACATGAAATCGCTGATAACTGGTGCCATTTTTTTTGTACACCCCATCATTTCAGTACGTTATATCTCTAATATAAAACAATAAACAATTCTGAAAATTGGTGTGGTTACTGGTGGAACAATGCGCAAAAAGTCTGTCGATTTAGATTTTTGAAAAATAAGCTATTGCGGCGATAAAACTATATGCACTTACACAAAATACCTCGAAAACACATAATGTTCGGTTTTAACTCGCCTTTTCTTGGAAAATATAAGGCTCTGTATCTGTTTTTTTTTGTTTTTTTGTTTTTTGTTTTTTGTGATCCGATTCTTTATTTACCTCGTCCATAGGTATGTGCAGGTCGAGGTCATCCTGCTCCATACCTTACAATGTTTGATGTTAGTAGACAGACAGTTTAAATACAATAAAAGTTAGTGTATAATAATATTTGTTGAGTTGTCTTTAACATCTTTATAGATTACTGATAATGTTATAGAAGAGGCAAAATAAATATGTTTATATGAATGCATGTACAACAAAATAGCAAAAAACACTCACTTTCGGCATACATACAAACACAAATATGAAAGAAAGAAGAAAGGAAATAAAAAAAAACAAAAAAAAGAACAAACAACACATAGAATCGTGTTTGGACTTCTGACAATATAATCTTGAAATCATTGCGAGACATACAGCAAAATGGTATCGGGTAAGTATTAGAACAATAAAAAACCAGTATAATTATGATATTGGATACACTACACTACTTCATCGTGGATTGGATTGGCAAGTAGCTGTACAATTGCCCATTTTTGCTTTTCTTTTTCTTGACATTTGCCATTGTTTTGAATGTCCCATGATAATCGTAAACTTTTACTTAGTCCTAGTATAGTGGGTGGGACCCTTTTTTTCTTACACATAAATATATATTTTTTCAATTCTAAGATAAAAATATTTATTTCACTCATGGTTTCATTTGTACTGCCAAGTATCATAGTTTGACAACAAATTTCAGAATATTTGTGCATATTATGTGACCTTAAAAATTGAATAACATAATTGACAACAATTTGTGTAAAGTAGCAGTCCCAGAATAAATGTATAATAGTTTCTTCATGTTCTTTGCAAAAAGTACATAAATTATCCTGTGCAATATTCATTTTATACAGTAAAGATTTAGTTCCTAGGATTCTGTGCACAATTCTTGTCTGAAACCACTGGGTGTATGTATCTCTGGAAATGTTAAAAACAAGTCTATGTACTTTTTTCCATTTCAATGTTATCGAAAGATATATTCCATTTCGATTGGCAAGTTGGTATATCTGTGTTGGAGGTAAACGTTTTATATACAATTTTGTTTTGGTTTTGCATCAAGACTATATTATTTAAATAAAAGGATGTAAATGCACATTCTATATCTGGCTTTTTTATAACATCAAAGCCTGACATTTTTATAAAGTTCTTCACTGTTCTAATTAAGCCTTCATAAAATAGAAAATTAATTTGTATACCAATGTAAGATTCTAACAAATCCTTACTCACAAATAGTCCAGATGAGCTTACTATATCTCTAACATACCTAACTCCTCTATCATACATATGTTTATTATAAATACTATTCAGACCTATTTTAAAGTTGTGGTTATAAAATAAAGGCATATTTAATATATCTTCATGCCTACTAACAACTTGTTTATTGATATATGCAATATAACATGTAAGTACATCTTTCCAAAAACAATTTTTTAATGTTTTTACTATTTTTTCAGCATAATCTTTTCCCACATTCGTCAATTTTTTAACATCAAACAATGAATAAACCAGTTGGAAACATTTTCCAGTACACAATACAATTTTCCTTAACCATGTCATTTTCATTGTTTTTTCAAAGGCATAGACATCTATTATAGAAATACCTCCATCATCATAAGATTTAATAGCAACATTATGTTTAATTTTAGCAGGCCCATTCCAGACATAATTATGACAGATGTTATTTATCTGTTTTAGTATTATTTCTCCTGGATTAGGGAGGGTAATAAATAGGTGCGTCAACAAGGGGAGTAATAATGATTTGATAACAGTTATCTTTCCCAGGGGTGTTAAGTGTCTTCTACTCCAAAATTTATGACATTTTATAGTTTTTCTATTTTACTGGAGAAATTCATGTCTATCATTGTATTCAAGTCAACATGAAATATAATTCCTATAACTCTGAAAGCTGTCGTCCCCCAGACTAGTTTATACTTAGTTTTTATTGACTGTGTACTGTACTTTTTACAGCCAATCCATATTAGGTTTGTTTTGTCATAATTTATTTTTAATCCAAAACATGAAGCAAAGTCTTGTAACAGATCAAGAGTTGCATTTAAGGAATTTTCCGAGCCATCTAAAAAAAGAGAAGTATCATCGGCAAACTGAGAGATTTTATATTCTATTTTCTATTCCCTTAATTGTTTTCGAGTTCCGAATTTTAATTGCCAGTATTTCAGCGCAAAGAATAAAGATGTACGAACTTATCGGGTCTCCTTGTCGACAACCTCTTTCTATAGTAATAAAATCTGATAAGAATCCATTGATTTGAATTAAAATCATGGTGTTATACAAGAAAAGGGATATCTATTTTTTGAATGTTACTCCAAAATAAAAATATTCTAGAGTTTTTTCTATGAAATCAAACTCAAGGGTATCGAATGCCTTTTCAAAGTCAATCGTCATCAATAGTCCAGGGATATCGTTATCCTCTGTATATTTCATTATGTCATACAATAGTCTAGTATTCTCTCCAATGTACCTGCCCTTAATAAATCCTGTCTGGTCTTTAGAAATCAGAGTATCAAGGACAGTTTTAAGTCTGTTTGCAATTGAGCCAGATGCAAGTTTATAAATAACATTTAAAAGTATTAAGGGACGTAAATTTTTTAACAATTGTCTGGGTTTATTTTCTTTAGGTATACAAGTAAGTATTCCTTGTTTTTGAGTAATTGACATATAGCCAGAGGCAAAAGCATAAGTAAGACTTCTAGTAACGAAATGTTCCAAATCTTTCCAGAAGACTTTAAAAAATTCTGCGGTGAAACCATCCGATCCAGGACTTTTGTCATTTTTCATATTTTTTAATGTTAATGCGATTTCATCCAGTTTGATGGGGCCTTCCAGTACTTGTGATTGTTCATTACTTAATTTTCCAGTTTGTATATCATTAAGGTCCTATATTATAATTCTCATTATGTACAGATTTTGTGTATAATATTTTATAAAATTGTGCCGCTTCTTTTAGAATATCATTTTGATTAAATATTTTTTTGCCTTCGTCATTTTCGATAAATGGAATAGTTTTACTAGTAGTATGTTGTGTTTCCAAATTACAGAAGTATTTGGAAGGTTTTTCACCATCATCAATCCATTTTGCCCTAGCTCTTATAAAAGAGCCTTTCATTTTTAAATTTCGAATATTTTCAAGTTCTTGTTGCAATAAATTCAGTTCTTCCATATTCTCGTTTGTAAGTTTTTTTTCTATAAATTCAACCGCTTTTAAGATATCACCCTCTCTTTCTTTATTCATTTTGGATTTGTAGCTTGAGTATGATATGGTTTTACCTCTGATTTCCATTAACAGAGTTTCTAAAAAAAGTTGGTCATTTATAGAAAATTGTATAAGATCATTTTCTAATGAATTTAAAGTATCAATATTGTAGACAGGTAGAGCATACTGCATCTTAATCTCTTCAATCTTAAGTTTTATACAATTTAGGTACTCTATATCATGGAGTAAAGAGTTGTTAAATTTTCATAATCCTTTTCCATGTTCTATCTTGCCAAAATTCAATTCCAAAGTTATAGGAGAATGATCAGATCTGTAGCTTGCATGTATATTAGAATTTCTAATATGCTGAATATAGCTACTAGTGACTAAGAAAAAGTCCAATCTGGCTTGCTGGACAGTGTTGGGCTTTCGCCATGTGAAATGTTTCACATCGCCATTAATAAACCTAAAAGTGTCAATTAGACTTCTATCATTGATTACGGAAGATAACAATTCCCTAGATTTTTTATTATTAGTTAGTGTTTTGTAATTGACATAATCAATGTCAACATTTAGTACAAGATTAAAATCTCCACATATCATATAAGAGTCATTTCCTATTGTATCAATTACATTGAAAATGTGACTAAAAAACACAGGAGTATCTTTGTTTGGCCCATGTAGTGAACACAATGTAAATCGATGTTGATCAATTGTTAAATCTAAAATCAAATAATTTCCAGTAATATCTCTTTCTATGGAATGCACCTTAGTGGGTAGTCTAGTTTTAAATAAAATACATACACCTCTTGAGTTTGAAGTGCCAAAACTAAAATAACATTCACCGTTCCATTGTGAGTAGATCTGTTTTTCCATTAAAGAAGTAAAATGACAGTCTTGTAAACAATAAATATCCGCATTTATTGTTTTTAAATAATTAAAGACATCATCCCTTTTGGCGATATCATTTAGGCCACGGCAATTGTAGGAAACAATTTTTACATTATCCATGGTCTATGTAAATGATTATCTTTTCATTTGGTATTTCATTTACATGCAAAAAGACAAGTCCGTACTTGTCACAGCTATTTGGTTGTATTACCCTGCTATACACATGTATATTAAATAACAAGCAATACATTGTTATCTTTGTCCAAACAAACAACAGAACAAATAAACATTGAAACAACTACAAAAAGGATCAACCTTAATTTATAAGCACATACGCTTATTAAGGCTCTGTATCTTAATATTTTCTGTGATGACTCTTTATTGGTTCTGACATTTTTATATAGTATTATTTTTTTGAAAATCAACGCAAAAAACAGTATATACAAACTAGTATATACAAACCCACTGTCTCTCCTTTTTCGTAATCGCTGGAAAGTGGTGTATTCGCTGATAAGGAGCCGGTACTACGGTGTGTTTATATGCATTGTAGCATGGATTGGTTAATGATTTATTATAGATTATTGATGTAATATACAATGTACAAGTAAATACTTGCCTGTGGTTTTAACATCGCAAAATGTGTAATACTCGTATGTACATGTATTTCCTTGTAAAAACGTGTACACGTTGTTCGTTTAGTTTCACTTTCAATACATTTTGCCTTTTGCATTACCTGTACACGTATAACCGACAAATCACCATGTACAATGTTAATTAAGAAGGAGTTGCGGTTGTTTTACACTACATTTCCTTTATTAAGTGCCTTTTGCAGATACATGTAAATACTAATAATATTTTAGTCTAAGTAAATCAAGCAGTTAAAATTCCTTTTGTTGTATTAACAACAGCAAATCTGCAAATTCAAACCATTTTTGTTAAACCTTAGACCAAGTTTAACAAAATAAATTGGTAAAAAATGAGTGGATGAAGTATTTCTACAGAACAATAAAAATCAACATATTTAGTCATTATTAATTGATTAATTAGTCACTTTGGGCTCTGATTAATCAACGAAATGTTAGGACTGATTCCGATCACTAAACTCCTTGTCAACAACTGTACATATTAATTTTACTTGCACAAAAACGTATCCAGTAGCCTCTGGCCACATTGAATTTGTGATCACAACTTCCGGGTTTGCAACCTTTGATCACCGTGTTGGTCACTCGAAATTATAAACAAACATATACATGTACATAAACTAGTATCTTGTAAATTGTGTCCAGTTTATACAAACGGTAGATTAATTTATCTGCTATGAATTACGTGCTCGGGAGATTTGTGCTCGTGTTCTCAAGTTTTTTAAGTTTGTCATTAGGATTTCCTAACGGACCTCCGCGGTCGACATGTGAAAATGGTCTCCCCGTGCATTCTAAAAATGGACGCGTATTCGAGGCTCAAAACGGATCCTGTCCGTACATGATTACGATCAACTCATCCTCGTATAGGCCCGGCGACACGATATCCATCCGGGTGCATAGCTACACAGGCGCGTTGTTCAAGGGAATATTCCTGCAAATGCGACAACTACCGAGGGCCGACGGGAAGGGTTATATTGATCAACCCATGGGCACCTACTACAGAACCATCGAGAACACGAAAATCATAAACTGCGGAAGTTCCTTGGATACGATTACTCATAAAGACGGGTTTTCCAAAGTAGAAGCCAAGTTTGAATGGAGAGCACCTCTAATAGCCAAAAATGACGTAGAAGTTAGAGCAACGATTCTGAAAGACTTTGCAACGTATTGGACTAACGTCAAGTCACGTCGGATTAATTTAATAGAAGACGCCAGCATCTTACTTCCGGTTGAAAAACTGGAGAAACCGTGGGTAAAAGAGATAATAAGAACCATTAAAGCCCAGGATGACATTGCCGCTAGAAGACAGCTGGTGAAGGAACGCTTCGGAAAGGGATTCCAGAACGCAGTGGATCCGAACGGCTATATTATGGTTAGCTACGTTAACGATATGCTGCCCTACGAAGACAAGTTTCCGCACCGAACCGGTACGCAAGAGTTAAAATCAAACGTGACTGTTTCCGGAACGTTCGTCCAGAACAACGAATTCGACTCCTCATCGACACCGGAAGTGGTTGGGATAGATGTCCCCGTGGGTGTGCGGGTTGTGCACGGGAACGCCAGTCTGTCCGAATACGACACCTGCCTGCGATCTGTACTGAAGGGCGATTACTCTGACATTGATAGACTTAGTCAGTTAGTGGACTTGAAACAATAAATACATGTACATGTATTTAGTTTAAACCTATTTATTTTCGCTCGATTGCAACAAAAGCCTTAGGCTTATTGAGACACTCTCGAGTGCGTTTCCTGGGTTGAACCAGTACTTGGTGTCTTTTGGGGAGTACACGTACTTGAGTACACTCCCAGAGTGGGGATCGAACCCGGGACCTTCGTATCGCTAGGCGGACACCATATCCACGACGCCATATCCATGTGCATGTATCTATGATAGGAATGTGTAAGAGACATATTTGAAATGTGAAACACTTAGGAGTACTGCCGTTATATTATGCTATGTGTGTGTGTATTTCGAACTTTATGAGGTCCTTCCGCGCCTAAGGCTGCATTATGTGAGGACCCGGGGTGTGTCCCAAGCACTCCTACCTAATTAACGTGCTAGAAACTCGCGAAAGTTGGGACGAATTTTTAATCATAGCTGCAATTTCCAGCTGTTTATTTTTTTACTGAAAGATATTTTTAATTTTGATGAGGTCTTGTGCTGCGGGGGGGGGGGGGGGGGCACGGAGTACCCGGAGGAAACCCCACCTGTCCGGTATGGTGACTACCAACCAAACTCACATGCGCCGGGTGTGGGAAGCGAACCCAGCAGGCCTAGGTGAGAAGCGAGTGTACCAACCACTGCGCTAGCCGGACAGCCAATTATTATGCTATGTGACATATGCATTCTTTATTTATACACTAATGCTTACCTATAAGATAGTGTTTATTTTATTGCACTCTTGTAATTGATTAAACATAAAGAACCAACATGCATATCCCAGACTGTTCTTTTTTGTTCTTGTTTTAATATTGTGATCGTAATGATCTTTTTTTTAATACCGATGCGTGCTTGCCTAAATCCTTATTGCTTTCCTAAATGTGTGTTACCCAGTCAAAATCCACTTCATATTTTAAACTGGACTAGTCGTTAGGCGTAAAAAAAATATGTTTGTTTCAGGTAACATGCCCAAAAAAATTAGGGTAGGTAGGTCGGGATTTTTAATTATTTTTTTTATTTTTTATTTTTATCTGGTAAATGGTCAACTTGAAGATTCTAAAACTGAATAAATATTCAAAACGTATCAGTTATATCCTTAAACATTGTTTATACGTGGATACTATCAAAACAAAATACTTATTTATCCAAAAACACACTTAATTATTGAAAACGGTAAATAAACCAAAAATCAATCTGAAAAACCCAATAAAATGTTCTAGGCTCGGGGCATTTTGTTAGAGTAGGTCGGGTTACCTGAAACAAACTTATTTGTTTTACGCCTTATCAGCCAGTTGCATGATTTAGTCGACACACTTTAGATCAGCTTAAAGAGGCATAATCAAACATGGAACACGCGTTTTAATCATGTATCATATAGGGTAAAGGAAAAGAAGTCAATATAACAACAACAAAAAATAGAAATCATAATTACTTGTGTTATCATTGCGTGTTGAAATGAATGTATTGTTCTTAACTTAATTGTAGTGTTATTAACTTAAATGATAAGGCTTATATATTATACATAACTTAAATGATTAGGCTTATATATTATACATAACTTAAGAAAGCATTTTAATACGAACTATTTAACTAAAGAAGTTCTATTATTTTCATCGAAATTTCGTAGTTAGCCAGTAGCCATTGTGTCTCGGTTCAAGCACTGACACAGCCACACTAATTATAAGTGTGTACTTAAAATCCGTGTTCAAATTTAAGTGTTCTACGATTAAAACAAACGAAGGAACGCACCGACAAATGGACGACTGACGAACATAGGAACAAACTCAAATAATACTTCCCTTTAACACGTGCCCAATTACAGACAGATTACGTATCCGAAATAGCGTGTCGTAAAGTGTCTTTAAAGTCATCGTAATTTAGGGTTAGTAATTAAATACAATTGTCGTATATCGTCCTCATCTTCCCTAATCAGCAATATTAGGACGAGCTCTTTTGTTATGAGACAATGCATGTGTAACATGGTATATGAATGTAACCAGATGTCGAAGGCTAAGTGACAAATGCCCTACATGTATTGTTCATTTAGTATGCATACCTATATAGGACATTCATAATGTTCAAAATTATTGTTGGTGCTCAAATTACACACGTTTAATTATACGTTTTTGCTGAAAATGGTTTTTAAGTGGTGATTTTAGTGAATATTTAATTGACAGTTTCTTGGTGAATTCATCTGAGTTTATAGAAATTTGCTTTAATTTGAGATTTTATGTGCTATTAAAACCCAAAATTTATTAATGCCGTTGCGTGTGAACTTTAACGAAATTGGAAATAAAAGAACACATCGGAATTTGAAGAGTACGTACAGAAGAATACACTCTTCTATATTGAAAATGCGTGTAATAGATATCGCTGAATTTGTATGTGCCAAATAATTGAACTAAGCAACGAGTGCACAAAATACAACAGACAATAACATGGTTTCGTGTCCTTCTACGAACGGCACTATAAGTTGCGCAGACGGTTGCTGTGGAAACGTGCATGACCAGAAGTGTTGTGACAATGAGATGTAGGTATTTCATTTTGCGTCCGAGTACCAATAACGAGACGCCCTTATTTTAGTGTACTATTTTCTAGTTATCAATATTATTGCTAGTGTACATATTTTTTACATATTCCCAGCTGAAATGTTAATTAATACATCTACATTTCTGCCCTAATTAAACTGTATAATTATGATTATGAAGTAGTATGATTATAATTGAGCTGCTTCTGCTACTACTTATACTACTACTACTACTACTACTACTACTACTACTACTACTACTACTACTACTACTACTACTACTACTACTACTTCCAAAACGGCGACCAGCACCGTAATCACTACTACAACTACCACCACCGAAATCACTACAACTACCACCACCGTAATCACTACCACTACTACAACTACCACCACCGTAATCACTACCACTACTACAACTACCACCAGTGTAATCACTACAAACACTAAAACTACTACAAGTACCACCACCGTAATCACTACAACTACTACAACTACCACCACCGTAATCACTACTACTACTATAACTACCACCACCGTAATCACTACCACTACCTCTACTACAACTACCACCACTGTAATCACTACCACTACCACAACTACAACTACCACCACTGTAATCACTACCACAACTACAACTACCACCACCGTAATCACTACCACAACTACAACTACCACCACCGTAATCACTACCACTACTACAACTACCACCACCGTAATCACTACAACTACCACCACCGTAATCACTACAACTACCACAACTACAACTACCACCACCGTAATCACTACCACAACTACAACTACCACCACCGTAATCACTACAACTACCACCACCGTAATCACTACCACTACCACTACTACAACTACCACCACCGTAATCACTACAACTACCACCACCGTAATCACTACAACTACCACCACCGTAATCACTACAACTACCACTACTACAACTACCACCACCGTAATCACTACAACTACCACCACCGTAATCACTACAACTACCACCACCGTAATCACTACAACTACCACTACTACAACTATCACCACCGTAATCACTACAACTACCACCACCGTAATCACTACAACTACCACCACCGTAATCACTACCACTATTACAACTACCACCACCGTAATCACTACCACAACTACAACTACCACCACCGTAATCACTACAATTACCACCACCGTAATCACTACCACTACCACTTCTACAACTACCACCACCGTAATGACTACTACAACTACCACCACCGTAATGACTACCACTACCACTACTACAACTACCACCACCGTAATCACTACCACAACTAAAACTACCACCACCGTAATGACTACCACTACCACTACTACAACTACCACCACCGTAATGACTACCACTACTACAACAACCACCACCGTAATGACTACCACTACTACAACTACCACCACCGTAATCACTACCACAACTACAACTACCACCACCGTAATCACTACCACAACTACAACTACCACCACCGTAATCACTACAATTACCACCACCATAATCACTACAACTACCTCCACCGTAATCACTACAACTACCACTACTACAACTATCACCACCGTAATCACTACAACTACCACCACCGTAATCACTACAACTACCACCACCGTAATCACTACCACTATTACAACTACCACCACCGTAATCACTACCACAACTACAACTACCACCACCGTAATCACTACAATTACCACCACCGTAATCACTACCACTACCACTTCTACAACTACCACCACCGTAATGACTACCACTACCACTACTACAACTACCACCACCGTAATGACTACCACTACCACTACTACAACTACCACCACCGTAATCACTACCACAACTAAAACTACCACCACCGTAATGACTACCACTACCACTACTACAACTACCACCACCGTAATGACTACCACTACTACAACAACCTCCACCGTAATGACTACCACTACCACTACTACAACTACCACCACCGTAATCACTACCACAACTACAACTACCACCACCGTAATCACTACCACAACTACAACTACCACCACCGTAATCACTACAATTACCACCACCATAATCACTACCACTACCACTACTACAACTACCACCACCGTAATCGCTACCACTACCACTACTACAACTACCACCACCCAAATCACTACAACTACCACCACCGTAATCACTACCACTACTACAACTACCACCACCGTAATCACTACCACTACTACAACTACCACCACCGTAATCACTACAACTACCACCACCGTAATCACTACAACTACCACAACTACAACTACCACCACCGTAATCACTACCACAACTACAACTACCACCACCGTAATCACTACAACTACCACCACCGTAATCACTACCACTACCACTACTACAACTACCACCACCGTAATCACTACCACCACCGTAATCACTACAACTACCACCACCGTAATCACTACCACTACTACAACTACCACCACCGTAATCACTACAACTACCACCACCGTAATCACTACCACTACTACAACTACCACCACCGTAATCACTACCACTACCACTACTACAACTACCACCACCGTAATCACTACCACTACCACTACTACAACTACCACCACCGTAATCACTACCACTACCACTACTACAACTACCACCACCGTAATCACTACCACTACCACTTCTACAACTACCACCACCGTAATCACTACAACTACCACCAGCGTAATCACTACCACTACCACCACCGTAATCACTACCACCACCACACACCCTACTATTAATAATACCACTACTTATCACGATCTTGACCTCTTCTTTTTTGCCGTAACATAGAGTACACGTGCTCCAATGTTTGTGACTGTCTTGCAGCCTCCCAGAAACTACGCTGGTGATAATCTGCATCATCGGAGGCGTGGTGGTGGTCGCGGTCGTCGCGGCGCTCATTATTTGCATAACAAGCAAGCATAAGAACAGAGTCGTGCGTATTAGCCCAAGGCATCAGAGAACATATAACGAACGAGGTACATACCAGTAAAGCATAGTTTTATTTTTATTTTTTTAGACTTACATGTAGGTCTATAAAGTTGACTGAAATTTGTGCAGAAAAGAAATTAATAAATAAAAATAATATAATGAATTAAATGGACAGTAATAAAATTACAAATTAATATATAATAAATTATTATATTTTAATTAGTAATGTCATTACTATCAGTATAATATAATAAATTAAATTGACAGTAATAACATTACAAATTAATATATAACAAATTATTATATTTTAATTAGTAATGTTATTACTATCAGATTAATTTATTATTAAATTATGCGTGTCATGGGAAAACCGGGCTTAATGCAAGTGCGTAAGTCCGCACAGGCTGATCCGGGACGTCACTTTCCGCCTACAGTGAATTTATGTTTTGAAGAGACTTCATTTAAAACAGAAAATACCATAAAAGCGGAAAGTGTCGTCCCGGACTGTACTGCACAGGCTGATCCGGGACGACTATTTACGCACGTGCATTAAGCCCCGTTTTCCCATGACACGCCCATTATGTTTTACGTTATTAAAATGCAAGAAAACATAAAGTCATTGTGAGGACTGTCGTTGACATCACAGGATAAATTTGGAAATAGACTGCAATCGTCAAAATAAAACATATGCGTACCAAATTTACAATTAGTATTAGTTACATTTTAATATAAAGTGAAAGACCGTTAAGGCAGTTTTATAATCCTTTATAATTCATTTAGAAATCGCGAAGTGTGAATATAATTATTATGATGTTTTGTTATTCACATATAACAAATCATAATTATTAAACGTGACCAAGGCAGTCATCAACGGTATTTCGTAACAAACACCGTGTACTTGTTTTTATCAGAAACTTTTCGACAGAGGCGAGCACTCCCACAGCCCCCGCCGTATTCAGAACTTCCGCCTCAGTACGACAGCCAACCCAGCGCGGAGAGTCCGGTGACTCCACTTTCGGGATCCACCCTGCACCGCACTGAAAGCATCCGGTCAACCAACGGCATCCGAATTCAAGCGAATGGCGTCAACGACAGTCGACCAAACAACAGTCATTACTTGAATCCCCCTCCCCCATATTTAAGCGTCATTGCCGGAAGTAGATCAAACTCCCCCGTGCCCCACACTTCCGGGGAGTTTTACAGGCCAATAGCCACGCATGGTAGTCGATATAATAGAAATCAGGCCTCTGGTAGCCAACACCTAGCAATGGATCCAAATACATTAAGCGGCAGAATGGGCGATACTTCAAGAAACAGGAATCAGGATCGAAACGCTCGTCGACCAAATGAATATCAGTACATAACATAGCTATAATTCACCGTTATAATTACTCAGTTAGTCCCATCCGAGGACTGTGCACTAGAAATGTGTCCATGATCACAGAAAATGCGTCTACAAATTATGAACACGGTTCACGATCTATCTACAGCAGCAGCTTCATCAATGACAAACTCCTCGCAGCGGTTACCTTCCCTATCGGTTAACCGTAACCACAGCCATCATAAGTAAAATCCCTCTAGATCTGAAAGGATTACGTGTTTGTAACTTTTACTTATTTAATGCAACTCAGTGCAATTTTCTATATAATTGGACATTTTATAAATCGTTTGCAGTCAATCATGAAAACAGAAAAAGAAGATAACTAATTAAAACCATAAATAATATCTTGAAAATTTAAATCGATCACCATCACGTGGTTTGTTATGACGGCAGGGATTTGATTAGAGCTATGCTCGGGACCAGTCAAATCTCTGCGCGAAGGTTGCGCCAATGACGATAAACTCGATCACTGTTGCGCTAAGTGGGCGAAGTTTTAATCGAAAAGCTGCAGTACTATGGTTAAAACAGTTCCATTCTGCATTCTGATACATATGATGCTATTTATATTCATTAAATAAATACGCCACAATAGGGAATGCAAATCTAAAATGTGCGTCATTATCGTGCGCGACGTCTGTATAATGTATACTTTTGGTAATAGATAGTGACGATGTCATAAAAGTACATTGTTGCATATTTATTTCACATTGTCCAATTATTGTTGACCATAATTACTGAAAAATTTAAGACAATATCAATCGACGTTGTTGTATTGTTACCAAGAAAGTGCGTATACAAAAATTGTACTAAAAATAAAAAAAAACTGTCCATTGGTATGTGTTATACTTTTGCAATGTAACATGACTAATGCAATCAAATCGCAGAGAAGTGATGTCCTTACATCGGAGAAAGTCGCCATGTAACCACTGAAGTACTTGCAGTACGTGGTGCATATTTCAAAAGACATAAGGCAGATTATGTATTAACTATTAAGCATTAGCGTATTATAATCCAGTGTTTCATCCAACCTCAATCAAGAAAGTTCCATTTTAAGTGTAGATGTAATTCAATGTCCGTCTTCTGAGAAATAAGGCTAGTCCAGACTTATGGGTATGTGCATAAATTGTAAAATTTCGAACAAGATATTATTGCATAGCACTGAGTTTTAAAACAAGTATTAAACTATTGGTACAATCGACAATAACCATTTTTAACAAAGTTTTTGTGACAATAAATTTTACACGTACATATACATGTACTTAAATTCTTGACATTAAATCTCATACATTGACAGTGGATAAGGTCATGGTCATACATCGACAACTCTGGGTAGCGACTGCTTTCCAAGGTCACTGTGGCGAATGAGCTCTAGCAGTTACCAGGTCAAACACCTGAAGGGTGTCAGACCACCCAAAGCACTGCAAATAAAAACGGGAAGTCTCCACAAAATTAAACGATATTCCTCCTGGAAACTCCATCATTTTCTCGGAATATATCACTCCCTTTTTCACTCCGTCCTGTGAAATATGGTGGACGCAATGCCCGCGTTGACTTACAGCAAAAACGTCGAAATTCGCATCGCACGCTAAGGAAACGGGTCTCACCAGCGCGGCGTCTTTGTAAACAAAAATGACGTCACCGTCAACGTCAACGCACGTAATAGTGTTACTGCCGAAGTCCGACATAAGAACCCTTTGACCGTCCATGTTTGAGCACAAGTACCAAGGCATGTTGTATTCAATCTGTTTATATTTGTCCGAACCATACCTCCTTCTCACGCGGCCTTGGTACTCAAGTATCCGCAGCTCCTGTTGTCCGTAGTACGTCTTGTTGACGGTGGTGGTGACCGCCAGGCCGTTCTTAATACACGTGATGCCGAAGCATTCGCCTTCTGTTACTATGGTATCGTTTATAACCAACACGCCCCCGCTTGTAGTCACGTGATGTACACCGCGTACTCCTTTCTCAGCGATGTACAGCTCATTCGGATTTTTATTGGAGACGCAAAGATCCCGTGGCCCACCTTCGAATTTCAGCGCGGATGTGCATTTTCGTATCTCCGGATTGAAGAGTTTGATGTTACTATTTTTAAGATCCGCAATTACAATATGGCCGCTTGCAAGAACTGCAGACGCGTGTACGCTGCATATTTCTCGATCGGTATCCGCGCGGATGTTATATTCCGTCCTTAACACGGCTTGCTTGATGGTTGGAACTATTTTTCTATTCCTAGATTCATCCGCCGACTCAGATTCCGAATGTTTCACGCACGTCTTATCCTCATTTTTGAAGTTCTTAAGAAACTCTTTCAAATCGTCGTCAAGAATAAAGCAATGAGTTTTTGTCAGACGAAACTTCCCATGTTGGCGGAGACAGGGGTCGCAGCAGATGAACTCTTTGCACTGGCGGCAGAAGGCCGTGGCGGCTCCAAGGCTGGGGATCTCGTCCAGGCACTGGGCACAGAACCGCTCCACAGAGGGCACGGGGGTTTCTTCTTTGATCGTCTCCATTAACCCGAAATCATTACCCGTTGAAAATCAAAAATATTCAAAGACAACATACTGGTAATCTTTGTTAACATTGCAAATATATAATATGCATTACCCCGATTTAAAGTCCCAAATTCAACTTCTTGTGCTTCATTTAAAAAAAAACAACTTGATAAAACCAAACGTTGTTAGTATTAAGAGAAACTTATTAACAAATAAGTCGGTTTAAAGCAGTTTCGATTTCAATGTTATTTCATACTATTCGTCGCAGATGAAATTCGAAACGAGTAAATTTGGTGTAAAACAATAGAATAGCAATAACATTCAGTGCAAATCAATAAACTTTTACTTATTCCAACCGGAGCTCTCTGAATACAGTTATGGTATATGTGACATATTATAATGTATATTAAATTCGCATAAAAAATACTACTAATAATTCGACCGCGAACATTACGTAAACATTCGGACCCAACGACGTCATTTCACATTCCCCTTATCGAGTACTGTAGGAGTTGTCTCCCTTGATAAAGCGAATCGAGAAAGAGACTGACGATGCATTGGCTGTAATTGTCCATAAAGGAAAATAATGTTCAGTGGAGAAAATGTCGAATAAACTTAAAAAAATATTGTTTGTCTTTTCATTAAACTTGTCTCTGTTTCATTCACTAAATTATGTATACGTGAATATGTTTCAAATACTTGAATTATAATGCAAATATTGTAACAATCACAACATTTCGTTATATGTTTTCAAACTTTGTGTACAAACACAGGTACATTCCATTTATAAACTTTTATGAGTTCAGGCAAATGATCAGGATAATTGCCAATAAAATTAAATTTTTGTCTTAAATAGAGTTATTTTTTTATTTTAAAAGGTAACTATTTCACTTGTTATCAAGTAGATCTATGAAGTCATGGATATAGCTGCTGAGACAATCGGCCGTGTATTACTTTGCTAATTGGTATATATGCACTTTGGCTACGTAATTGTGCCACATGTTATTTTAAAATTAGGACCTATATATACACATTCTGGTTACATAATAATGGTCAGGTTTTTATACAAGATTATGATCTTATAATTGATAAGACCAGGCTTGAACAATACGATGTCTTTTAGTCTCAGAGGAAGTACCTAAGTCTAAATTGCATTTTTTCCCCCATTTTTAGCGACGCTATACTAATTAAACTGACACTCTCTCATCATATATCATGCAATTTTTCTTTCCATTTTTAGCGACGCTATACTAATTAAACTGACACTCTCTTATCATATATCATAATTATATTATGTACCATGCCATTTCTGTTTATTAAGAAGTAAGCTAAGTGAATATTTATAACATTTTAAAAGTAATAAAATGTAAATGCCCGCTAACCGCTGTCAGTTAGATAATAAACACATATGGTTCAGTGTATAATGCATATGATTTTAAAATACAGTTTAAATGATATGTTTTGGTATCAATTTAAAGGTATTTATTTATATATATTTTTTGGCACTACTTTGTTCTTAGTGGTCCTGCATTGTTTTTGGTAAAATCCATATAAAAGTAGCATACTGTTAGTTAGTACCTGGCATTGACATGTTTTTGTTTATTGTGTGTCAGGAGGTACAGTCTGTTGATTGTTATGTAAACAAACCCTTTTCTGGGGTCAAATGGCATCTGACATGCTACTTTTATATGGATTTTACCAAAAACAATGCAGAAAATTAATAATTTTTTTTAGCTCAAAACAGCTTAAAAACCTGGTCTATAACATTTAGAATGCCAATGAAGATTGTTTTCACTTCTGATATTATATTTCACATCTGCTATGCCTATTAAAACTCAAAGTTATGCTTAATTCTGAGTTAAAATAATGTTTTCCAAGATGTACCGAAGTACATGTTTTCTGTCTAAATTCTTGTCTCCAAATGCCTTTATATGTGGTATTTTCAATTATATTTTTTTCCAATAAATCCTTATACCAGTGTGATAGGACGTCATGTTCTTTCTCGAAATAGATCAGACTTATGAAAAATATGGTTTTTATTCAAATTTGGAAGGGTTGGGTTCTCTTAAAGGTCAAATTACACCAAAACGGAAGTCACATCCTCAGGGTTACAGGGTTGTCAGTTAGATAATAAACACATATGGTTCAGTGTATAATGCATATGATTTAAGAAAATACAGTTTAAATGATATATTTTGGTATCAATTTAAAGGTATATATGTAAGAAATGAGAAAACAAGGTTTTTTGGCACTATTTTGTTCTTAGTGGTCCCCAGCTTCATAACATTTGGCCCATGTAGTCATGCACAAAATGGCAGCCTCCATGCCCGTCAAAACCGGTGTGTTTATTCTAAGGTAAATATTTTGAGTTACAACATACAGAATTTTTTGACGTGCTGTTTTTTCAAAGGTTATGTCCTTATCTTTCCAACAATGTATGGTGATATATTGGAAAGTAGCTTGGTCATGGTGAAAAGTGAGATCAAACATTGTATATTTTATATGTAACAATGAAGGAATTTATTTGCGCATGCGTAACCTTAACCACTATCAATACATTGCGAGCCCCGTTTTCGATTAGCCGATAAATTATTGTGTCTTGATAATCGCTAAAAATGGGAATGTGAAGGTCTAATTACCCCAAAACGGAAGTCACATCCTCAAGGTTACATTACTGTCAGTTAGATAATAAGCACATATGGCTGAGTGCAGGATGCATATAATTTGTAAAATACAGTTTAAATGATATGTTTTGGTATCATTTGAAAGGTATATATGTAAGAAATAAGAAAAAAGGCTGTTTTTGTGCACTACTTTTTGTCAAGTAGTTCCCAGCTTCATAACGTTTGGCCCATGCGCAAAATGGCAGCCACCATGCCCGTCAAAACCGGTGTTTTTTCTAAGGTAAATATTTTGAGTTACAACACAATTTTTTGACATGCTGTTTTTTCAAAGGTTATGTCCTTATCTTTCCAACAATGTATGGTGATATATTGGAAAGTAGCTTGGTCATGGTGAAAAGTGAGATCAAATTTTGAATATTGTATATGTAACAAAGAAGGAATTTATTTGCGCATGCGTAACCTGAAACTCGTGTATTAGAACAATTAAGTCTTCCCTATAACGCTAGTACATGAAATATCTCAATTTAGGGTTAGATACTAGTAAATCATTGTGTATCCCTCCGTGGTCCATTCAAAGTAGTGCCTAATACTAAAGAGTTCATTTTCTCTTCTGGTAAAAAAGCCATTTAGCAATCTCAGACATGCCTTTTGTTGTTCTTATATCCCATGTGTGTCTGGAACATTTTGGTGTATTTCATTGGAGGCTAACTTGAAAGATGAACTTTTATGGTGCGTTTACTGTGGTATGGGGCTTTTGTCGAAATATGACTGCCGAAACCCTGTTTTCTACCGGTGTCTGCATTCAGGCGATATGCATTTTCTTAAAAGTAACATGACGTGTCTTTTTTATTGCAATTTTTGAAAGAGGAAAGATTCACCTTTAAATTGATACCATGCTTGCACAATCTGAAATAAAGGAAAGGCTAGAAAAATGCTTGGAAAGTTCGCGTTTTATAATGGGGCCCTATGGGAATTGGAATTACTGGCATCTAATCTTTAAGAAAACCAGGGTCGGGCCCTTTAGGGTCCACTTTTACATAAAATCACCATGTAATTGTGTTATTATATTGATTGTATTACTTTTCACGGGAAACAATGTGATTTCTATCATAATTGACATGTTTTCTACTATCTTTACAGCGAACCCTATTTTTTCGGGTAAAAAATGAAAACAAAAGTACCGAAACTCGCCTTTTGCATCTCACAGCACATCGAATCATGTTATAAGCAAAATATTGCACGTTTTATACATTATTGATGTCTTCTGCATTAAAATAAGTCTAAATGAGCTGGTAATTTGACTGGTTTATATGATTTAGGTACGAATTTAAGCCCCCGCTCCCCATACAATCCAAGTACTGAATACGCATGCCAGATGGCTTATCATCTGTTATACTCAAATGCGTTTTTGAAGCATTTCTACTAAGCGGATCGACCTGAAATTTTGAATGTGTGGTACAAGTAGGTTAATAATGATGCAGACGAGCTTTTTTCACGCGAGCAAAATTTTGAGTTTTCTTTAAGGTTAGATACCAGTAAATCATTGTGTATCCCTCCGTGGTCCATTCAAAATAGTGCCTAATACTAGAGTTCATTTTCTCTTCTGGTAAAAAAAGCCATTTAGCAATCTCAGACATGCCTTTTGTGGTCATTTCTTATATCTCATGTGTGTCTGGAACATTTTGGTGTATTTCAATGGAGGCTAACTTGAAAGATGAACTTTTATGGTGTGTTTACTGTGGTATGGGGCTTTTGTCGAAATATGACTGCCGAAACCCTCTTTTCTACCGGTGTCTGCATTCAGGCGATATGCATTTTCTTAGAAGTAACATGACAAATCTTTTTTATTGCAATTTTTGAAAGAGGAAAGATTCATCTTTAAATTGATACCATGCTTGCACAATCTGAAATAAAGGAAAGGCTAGAAAAATGCTTGGAAAGTTCGCGTTTTATAATGGGGCCCTATGGGAATTGGAATTACTGGCATCTAATCTTTAAGAAAACCAGGGTCGGGCCCTTTAGGGTCCACTTTTACATAAAATCACCATGTAATTGTGTTATTATATTGATTGTATTACTTTTCACGGGAAACAATGTGATTTCTATCATAATTGACATGTTTTCTATTATCTTTACAGCGAACCCTGTTTTTTCGGGTAAAAAATGAAAACAAAAGTACCGAAACTCGCTTTTTGCATCTCACAGCACATCGAATCATGTTATAAGCAAAATATTGCACGTTTTATACATTATTGATGTCTTCTGCATTAAAATAAGTCTAAATGAGCTGGTAATTTGACTGGTTTATATGATTTAGGTACGAATTTAAGCCCCCGCTCCCCACACAATCCAAGTACTGAATATGCAAGCCAGATGGCTTATCATCTGTTATACTCAAATGCGTTTTTGAAGCATTTCTACTAAGCGGATCGACCTGAAATTTTGAATGTGTGGTACAAGTAGGTTAATAATGATGCAGACGAGTTTTTTTCACGATAGCAAAATTTTGAGTTTTCTTTAAGGTTAGATACCAGTAAATCATTGTGTATCCCTCCGTGGTCCATTCAAAATAGTTCCTAATACTAAAGAGTTCATTTTCTCTTCTGGTAAAAAAAAAGCCATTTAGCAATCTCAGACATGCCTTTTGTGGTTATTTCTTATATCCCATGTGTGTCTGGAACATTTTGGTGTATTTCATTGGAGGCTAACTTGAAAGATGAACGTTTACTGTGGTATGGGGCTTTTGTCGAAATATGACTGCCGAAACCCTGTTTTCTACCGGTGTCTGCATTCAGGCGATATGCATTTTCTTAGAAGTAACATGACATATCTTTTTATTGCAATTTTTGAAAGAGGAAAGATTCATCTTTAAATTGATTCCATGCTTGCACAATCTGAAATAAAGGAAAGGCTAGAAAAATGCTTGGAAAGTTCGCCGTTTTATAATGGGACCCTATGGGAATTGGAATTACTGGTATCTAACCTTGATCAAGCTACTGGGTTTACATAACATTGCAAAATACTTTATCTAGTAGTTCACGAACATACTCTCCGTTTAATATTCGGTAATTCTGATTATATTTTATGTAAAAATTAGTTCTTATGACACATGGAAGAATGTACTTATTTAAAGCATTCAACTTAAAGATGTTATTTTCATGTGTTTGGAACGGGCGCAGGTAGCGGCTCTTCTTTCAAGCCAGCCAAAACATTGCGAGCGGATAAATCCGCCATTGCATGACGGGCAGTAACGGAAGCGCTCCCCAGGTGCGGAAGCACCGTGCAGTTCGGTAGCGTCAGCAGCTTGTGATCCGGCGGAAGTGGTTCCGGTGTCGTCACATCCAGACCCGCGGCTAAAATCACCCCGGAATTGAGCGCCGAGTAGAGCGCGTCCTGGTCAACAAGAATACCACGTGAGGTGTTGATAAAAATGGATGACTTCTTCATCATTTGAAACGCGTCTGCGTTGAATAAATTGCGATTTTCTGGGTTAATTGAACAACAGGCAATAACAAAATCCGACGTTTTCAACAGTTCGTCAAACGAAAGAAATTCTCCGTTCACTTCCGCTGCATACGATTTTGGCGCGCGGCCGCAATACAGCAGACGGCTGATCCCAAACGCGCGCAGTCGCTTAGCAACGCCGAATCCTATGCGCCCCAGGCCGACAACGCCGACGACGGAGTTGGAGATGTCCTTTCCGCAGAGGTACAGGGAGCTGGCCCAGGTTGTACCCCACTGTCCGCTGTGAACCGCCTGTGCACCTGAAAGGAGAAACAAAGGAATCATTTTTATTTAATAGTTCATAGGCCCAAAATATAAGTTATGGTTGATTATGATCTGAACAGAAAATTTAACTTAAACGTATCACTATTCAAACAACAATCCAGCATATATATATATGTACGTATTGCGTTGAAATAAATTGATATGATTTCTATTGATTAATATATTGATACTGCTTTTACTAATATTTTCAAATGTATGCGTTGATAATACACACGAAGGCCTCAACATTATTCTGTATCTCATTTGTGTCTATATTAGGTACAATGTCTTTTCCCGAACAAAAAATCGCTCCATTTGACTTGGACTTATGCATACAACATTGTTTTTAAGAAACAGTATGATTACTTGTTTTGCATTTATTATAAAATAAATATTAAAAATAAATACCGGAACATCGAATTATCGAGTTATCGATGCTCGAGTTAAAGATGGTTATTTCTTATTGAGGTATTAATGATTTTTCAGGGACTTTGAGATTGGTTCCAGTTACCGTAGGGAAACGAGTTATCGATGCTCGAGTTAAAGGTGGTTATTGCTTATTGAGGTATTAATGATTTTTCAGGGACTTTGAGATTGGTTCCAGTTACCGTAGGGACACGAGTTATCGATGCTCGAGTTAAAGGTGGTTATTTCTTATTGAGGTATTAATGATTTTTCAGGGACTTTGAGATTGGTTCCAGTTACCGTAGGGAAACGAGTTATCGATGCTCGAGTTTAAGGTGGTTATTTCTTATTGAGGCATTAATGATTTTTCAGGGACTTTGAGATTGGTTCCAGTTACCGTAGGGAAACGAGTTATCGATGCTCGAGTTAAAGGTGGTTATTTCTTATTGAGGTATTAATGATTTTTCAGGGACTTTGAGATTGGTTCCAGTTACCGTAGGGAAACGAGTTATCGATGCTCGAGTTAAAGGTGGTTATTTCTTATTGAGGTATTAATGATTTTTCAGGGACTTTGAGATTGGTTCCAGTTACCGTAGGGAAACGAGTTATCGACGCTCGAGTAAAATAAGTTTTACTGTATAATAACCGTAAGAAAACACGAATCGCCGAAAATAAAGCACTTATATCAATAAATTTGAATTAACAATTATTATCTTATAACCAGTCCGCTTTTTAGCGGACAAAAAAGCATATACAAAATGAAGCAGACAAAAAGCATACAAAAGTATAAAACTTCTGGACAAAATCACCTTCTTTATGTCTTCTAGCTGTGGCTAACGTCAGGGCGATAGTTGCCTCGGCGACGGCGTCGGTAAGAACATCCGGGGTATAGCCGACGGGGACATTCCGTCGGGCACACTCCTTAAGATCAATGTGGTTCAGGCCGACGGACTGTGTAGCTATCACCTTCAACTGTGGACCTATCGTTAGACAGAAATAGTTTAAGTTAGCCGTTGATGATGGTAGAACACGTACATTTGTCATATTACTGAAAATGCGCTACAATACGCACACAACACGGATATTAAGTCATCACACGCCAGTGCTACCAAAATAGAGCACTTACATAAAAAACAAATGCGAGGATAAGCATGTTACGTGGTAAAGAGCGAAATTAGGCAGGCACTCACCTTCTACCATTTCAGAATAAAAGATTTTTATTACGCCGTTACTTTCATATTGTAGGCATGGGCTACCGATTTAAATGTTTGACCTTTATTGAGAAAAGATAAGCATTAAGAAACAAGGTCAATAAAATTATATACAGTATTCCATACCAGCAGCGTCCAGAAGTTCTGCATCGACCTGGACCGGATATGCCAAGTGAAGGGCGTCCATGCCGCGGACGTCCCGCAGTAACTGATCACGTGGTACTCTCATGTAACCAGTCTCGGTTTCGTCATAGATTGTGACGTCACAGGATTCCCTGAGAAGACGCAAGCCCTCGCCATCTTCGGGAATCTTCTGGGTAAGGTAGACGCGCGGGCGCGTGCTCATGATAGGATATATGGGGATTTCCTGTGTTATCAAAGACAGCAAAATTGAAATTTCGTGAATATCAACCATTATATTATAACCTTTTTCTGCTAAGCGATAAGAATACTATTGAAAAATTCTATAATGATGGTAAATAACATAATTATGAAATTCTTTGTCATTTAAAAATTTCCAAGCGCTAAATTGCAAAGATGGGATGTGCTTGTGTGATTACAACATCGTACAGATGTTAACATCTTTATAAAATATTTTGCAGACGTTTTTATAGAAATTCAATATTGAATGGGAGATCAAATCGACATAAAACACACACATTATTTCCGACGTTGTAACCACACATGTCGCAGACACAGATGCGGCAAAATAAGTAACAGGCAAAAGTAAAAGTAAGAATTATGTTTTTCACAGGTGTGCACCAGCATCTGCACAAGTGATCGGCGATTGCTGCTAACGGAGCTTCTTTTATTTTCTAAATCAATATTTACTATTTATTATACCTCACTTAATTATTTCTCTATATAATGCATATAAACTGCAGCGGGCACCAATTTGATTTATTACACTCACGTACCACTCTTGTGTATTTTGTCCATATACAAAATGTTATATCCTAGGGTAATATTTTGTCTTATTATACCTCACTTGACTAGCCCATGTTAAATTTCCATATACCTATCATGAAACAATACGTAATGTCACATGCGACAGTACACTGTCACCCTCGCGTGGAGCTAAAAATAGAACAACCGTTTCTCAAAACAAAACGTTTACCTTTAATAGTAATGCTAACGTCAATCAACTGCTTTTACAGTTAATATCCAGCAACACGCGTTTGCAATTCATTTTCCAGGATCCACAAAGTTGTGCCATATTTTATTTCATGCGAACCGTGCTAACCAGAAACGCGAGTTGTTTTTGAAATCGCCATGACTGGTCAAAACGTATTTTAAATCGTATTTTGTCTCCAAACCTGTATCCGATTATCCGTATTGCCATCCAAAATAATTTTAGATATCGCCGATGCATAGTTTCTTTAATTATGTGTTACGCGAGTGCTTAAACATGTTAAAAACAAACTAACACGACTCATCACAATCCTATGTCCGTCGAGTGCAAACTAGTTTGTGTAGTTACTGCACTCCTCCACAGGTACTTGACACAATTTTTTACCCTTATATCTATAATAAAAGAAAAGGTATCCAACGATGATATAACAGGTGCATTAAACGAGCATGTTAAACTGCTTAAAGAACGACCAAATCACTAATATATAGTTGTGGTCGCCGACAAGAAACATCCATCTACGGGTTAACACTTTTTATTTGATGAAAATCCGTCAAATATATCCAAAATAGCTAAAAGTTTCACCAAAACGACCCCGAAATCGAAGTGTGTAAATCTCGACGTCCAATGACTTTCATAACAGAACGTGACTCTTGGTCGATTTTTCACAATTTAACACAAACTTATGCTATAAACTCCACATACGTTTGTCATTGACAAAGCCTTCCTTCGAAATACTACGGTCTTTAGTCACAGCTGAACGTTAATCGTCGGAAAATCAGAAGAAAAAACGCTGTTTAGCTACTTTACAACATGACGACCACCATTTTAAGACGGAAGCGGTGTTACGGATCGAAGTCATCTCATTGGTTGAAAATCAAAACAGCCAATCAGAAACAAGATATAGATTCACCGCGTTCCTACAATAATATGGAGACTTCGTGTTACAAAAAATAATATTTAGCGTATTTTTTCTACATTTCCTAAGTTTAACGTTCAGCTGTGACTAAAGACCGTCATATTTCGAAGGAAGAATTTGTCACTGACAAACGTACGTGGAGTTTATAGCATTAGCTAGTGTTAAACTGTGAAAAATCGACCAAGAGTCACATTCTGTTATGAAAGTCATTGGGCGTCGAGATTTACACACTTCGATTTCGGGGTCGTTTTGGTGAAACTTTTAGCTATTTTGGATATATTTGACGGATTTTCATCAAATAAAAAGTGTTAACCCGTAGATGGATGTTTCTTGTCGGCGACCACAACGATATATTAGTGATTTGGTCGTTCTTTAAGCAGTTTAACATGCTCGTTTAATACACCTGTTACATCATCGTTGGATACCTTTTCTTTTATTATAGATATAAGGAAAAAAAAATTGTGTCAAGTACCTGTGCACTCCTCTACTGTACACATTTATCGCGTTCAAGTGTTCTGAATATCCATTAAACATTTCCCATCAACTTGAACTATAATATTTCGTTTTGTATCCAACAATAATTTTCGCCCGTATTTCGCCATGTATATTATTGATTTTAACTAAAGGGCTGTAGAAACTTCCTATCGATCACGCCATCTTGTAAGCATGACACATCTAAATATCACTCTGGGTACACAGGCGATTCTAAAAATAAATCGCCTCTGGTACATCATGCGACATTTGGGACTACTTTCAATCACATGATCATCAAAAATGGCTGCGCCAATAAGCTACAGTATTGAAATTCCGATCAACAAATGCACACGGATCGAAATGTTGAAAATTATTGGGAATTATTATAAGTAAAGTGGTCGGAGTTAGTATTTACCCAAATAACAGTACGGTAAATAATATGAGATGCCATTCAGCTAAGAAATAATGATAAATTCAGCTCAATTTGAAGCCAACTGACTGGCAACTAAAATATGCTGAGTTATCTGCAGCATCATTTCTTTGGAACACTGAAACATAAGTACTAATGTTTCATAGTCATGGTGCTTTTGACATAATTCACTCAACACCTTGATCGTAATGTAACTTGTCCACAGTTAAAGATGTTTTAAGTTTATGCAGAATGTGTAACTGTTATGTTGCTTTCTTTTTCTTAATAAATGTTATACACTACCAAATTTTGCTTTTGTCAAATATACTGATGAATCTGTAATATTAAAGTTGGATTTGCTTAATGATATTAACAACATGCACCGGATAATATTAATCAAATGTATTATATGAAAGCAACTCACTTTGATACTATTATGGACACCCAGTCTTGGATAGGGATTTTAATTGATGCCAAATCCTGCTTTTTGATGCAAGCAAATTGCTATTTTCTCATTTCTGACTCAAGCAAATAATGTGCCCTGCATCCTTTTGATCCACTTGTTTTCAATAAGCCAACTTCAAAAGCACTAATAAATAATATTTTTATAACACTCATATTTTGTTTTAATTGAAAAAAATAATCACAAAACAACTTTGGAACACAAGAAAATACTGAAAAATATCTACCATAAGATCAATAAAATCATTTATCCCCACTGACCATGTATTCAACTGACAGTAATTATGTCAATTCAGTTTGGGAATTCATTTAAACAGCGTACCACAAAACAAAATAATCACAGTACTTCAATCTGTTTATCAGCATTGCACATATAAATGCATACATGTTATATTTCATATTTTGTGTAAATGTCACTTTCATGTTTGATTTCAGGAGAAAATTGATATTAAATGTTTATAATTTGTTAAAAACAGAACTTTACAACAAATAAGGTGATTTCCTTTATCACCATTAAATTCATTACACTATATAGATGCATACTGTTTCCTTCAAAGTTCATCATTGCAGATACATCACTAAATACAGTATAATTGGTAATCTTGTTAATAAAAGCATATTTCAAGTGTTTCTACTGGCTAGATATAACTGAGTACTAACATAGAAAATGTCCTGTCTGGGTTGTTTACTTGCTTGTAGAAATAACGCTATGTTACTGATTTTATTAATTTCAATAATTGTAGCTGCTGGATGTGTCCATACATTTCAAAATTGTCATATTGTCACAGTTCAGGCACATACAAATATTTTTATTTCTTTCATATCACTTCTCAAGTGTGTAAGTGATTATGTGTTTTGAAAATATTCTAATTATCCTCTATCGCATTTGTTATAATGACGGTTACATCAACATTATAATTATATTAATATATAAAAATAAATATTTTTAATATTATTATATACATTTTATATGGGAAATATATCAAAGCATTATTCAAAGCTATATAAATGTATAACCAGTTATAAAATATATGTGCTTCAAATACATTAAGGTATTGCAAGTTCGGACACAGAAGCTGAAAACAGCTTAAATTTGTCACACTACATGATGGTTAATTCAACCTGTGTTCCTTTCATTTCAATTAACAAATTGTCATAGTATCATAGTCATATTTATATAAAACTGGCAGTCTTTTATTATATCCTTGGATAATATTTGGTTGGTCTGCCAGATTATTTATACTCTAGTCGAGTTTCAAACTGAAAGTTCTCATTGAGCTCTTGTAGGGATACCAGCCACAGCCAGGTTGGATATTCTTCGGGAGATGACCATATTAATCACAGACTTGCAAAATTTAGATCACCTGTAAAAAGAGACATGTGACTACATTTTAAGGAACGTTTTGTAATTAAGCACGCGATGTAAAGGTAAACATAAACAAAAAGTAAAAGACTATTTAGACTTAAATTAGTTGTACTAGTTAACAAGAATTATGCCAACTATTCATAGCTTAAGTAATAATATTAATGCTGCAAAAACACTATAATCAGAATAACTTATGGTAAATTACTAATAAGAAACCATGGATATTAGATAAAAGTTAATGAATAAAATGAAACAAATGATATAATAATCATAATAAGAAGAAGAAATGAAGAAGAAGAATAACAGAAATACTATTGAATTGCATATATTTAATTATTGTATACAAATGAACGAACTGAATATACTGAAGAATATCATAATACTTGATCATAATAACATTAACAACATAAAATTTATAAAATAAATAAATAAAATTACAAAAATATAATAACTATATTATTAAAACATGTAATTTTACCTAACAAATAAGGCCTTTTTCAAAGCCAGTAGTAAAACGCAATGGCAGCGGGTATTGTGTACACATTTTCATTATCTTTATTTGATTCTTCCTCAAAACCTTGTTTTTATCAGTGTAATTTAACTTAACATCTGTTTCACTATTAAGTCTAGTTTCGCTTTAAGTTTGGATAGTTTGTTTCTTGAACTTATATTTGCATAGTTAGCCTTTTGGATAATAGGTCAAGATGCCTGTAAAATATACATCTACCTTTTCTCATTTATTATCGTTTCGACGTAAAATGTGGTGCTATTTCAACGCGCGTCGTGTATAGCCCTATAACACAGGCGGATCACCGTTGGGTGTATCAAGCCAAGATGGCTCCTTGATAGACACGAGATGTATCTTACGGAGCATTCCGGAGATAGTCGATGTATGACGATTGATCTAAATATAACTGCACTGCACTCTCACCGGTCATGCCGGTTTGCAAATTGTTTGCAAGTACGGAAGGCTGTTTAGCAGTATTATTTAACTATTGTATTTTGAAGGAACCATAATGTTTCATATAGATACACATCTTAAATAATGAAAATAATCCGTGGTAAATTAGCTTTAACATTTTTAGGTTATTAGTTGAATTTAAAGGGCATTAAAAAAAGTAGATCTATAAATTAAGTAATCAGGCCTAAGTTTCCTTGCTTTATTGTTCGGTATAATAAAATAAATATCACACCCCATAGAGGGTGATACAACGTATTGTCAACCCTCGAAATGGTAATGTCAACCTTGGCTTACGCCTCGGTTGACATTACCATTGTCGGGTTGACAATACGTTGTATCACTCTCTATGGGGTGTGATATTGATATAATATCACCCTCTCGGCCATGTGTTTTTTATATTATGTTGCCTCCGGTTGACAATACGCACTGTCACCCTCAAGGAAGTCAATATTTATATATTAGTGACACACATAATTGCTGCACGTACTAGTCTGACTTAATTTCTGTGTTATGTGATCTCTAATAACATCAAAGGCTACTAAACGAGGAACGGATAGTATATTTTATTTCAGATCAATCATTTTACTGTTCAGTTAAATATTTTCGTTCGTAAAAATAAAAACAATCAGTCTGGTTTGTCGGGAAATTTTCATGCATGCAATTGAGTCTAATATACAATATTCTAACATGACACTCGCTAATTTTTCTATGGACAAAGAACACAAATATCGTTGTTAAACTACTCATAAACAACGCAAAAAAGTCCCGATTCTGAGCGGAGCTTAGTCAAAAAAGTAGTCCCAATTACAATTAACCAGTAGACCGACACAGATCGCTCCACCTTTCTATTTGTCCAAGGATTTGAAGTAAATCGATTGGATTATGCAGCCATGTGGTATTATTTACCACTAAAATATAAACCTATCATTGGTCAACTCAGTCCTTGATTGACAAGTATATACTGGTCAATTGCAAAAATATGTCAAATCATGTTAGAAACGAAATAATTTTCGCATTATTGTTGTTTATAGGCCAATAAACAACTCTTTGTCCTTCTGATGCGTGACTATTAAACAACTCGGGCTAACGCCTTCGTGGTTTAATTTTGTTTATAGGCCGATAAACAACGATTAATCGAAAATTATTTCTTAAATAACTACCGTACACGTATAGGGCTACCATTGACATTGCACTTCGTTCATCAAAAGCTAGCAACAACGTTTAAATATGACAACGAAGCTTAAAATTGTTAAGTTGATGTGAAAACGAACTTGCAAAGGTCATAAAGTAGGCCGATCATGCCTAAATTGCTAAATGATGTGCATACAGCATACCGCGATATTGTAAATGAAGATACAAGTTTATGTTAAGTTAATTCTTTATTTTTATTAATAATGATGCATTTAAATCATGCATCTATTTCTTATATGAACACGTGAACTAGATCTCACATACATAGTTCTATATATATATGTAATAAAATATCATATAAATATACAAATACATGGGTTTACAACTACGAGATCTTTAAAATACATAACTCTTTTCTGTTTATTTTACAGTCGTCACATACTACATTAGGCACAAAAAAGTAAAGTGTATACATACCACTCCACAGTTTATCAGACTGTACCCAATTAATGACAGTACAGCGAACAAAGGTTTTATCCCACAAGTTGAGAGTTATCTCCCTTAGTTACATCGCAGTCATGGCTTTTATGCATGTAAACATTGAAATGCGTTATCTGTTGGTTTGACAGGATACGAATCAACCGAGTAAGTGTGTATTTTAATTTTTACCTTACATAGTAAATTACATAAGAAATTATATTAATCTTCGTTGAAATATTGTTAGCATTAACATCGAATTGCGTACAAACAATGCAGATTAATTGGTTTATTCTGAGCTTATTGTAGAGGAAAAACAACAACACATGAATAACCACAGGTGGTAAGCGTGTGGCTATGATCATAAATAGTGAACACATCCATTCTAATGACAAATAATCAAGAAATGACGAAAAAACTACTTTTCTGAAGAAAAAATAGGTTTCACTATCAAATATATATTATAATTTGATATTGAATTTTTTTTTCCAGAAAACTGGATAAAAATCAATCACACACCGATGTGTGTGTGTCCTTTACCCGCCTTGGCACCCTTTTGTTCCCCCAGAAGTATGGTTAAATAACCCCCACAATTACAACGCTACTACTAATACCGCTATATGAGGTACATGTATAGTATGTTGATCATGCACGTAAGACTCTTTCGGTTTGTGCCTTTTAATTTACATCATTCTGAAGTCCTTCTATCTAGCATCATTTCAATTATTTAATATCATAGTGCTCTTCCTCTCCATCGCATTTGCAACTTTAATATAGTTTATTTCATTTCAATGTCTGGTTCGACTTACGACCACATTGGGCACTCGAGTTCAATCCCTACTCATGATATGCGTTTGAATCATCTTTCTAAAAAAAAAAAAAAACTTGTTCTACACAGGAAACAGACTCAGAATTTTAATAAAAATTAAATTAAATAAAAGGTTTAAACTAACCTACTATTAATTAATTTTGCTCATTGTATGAAGCAGAATGCGTTGATACTGGCGTACTTTACATTACGTTTATTTTTTTTAAATATAAATATTTTGATGGTTTTATAAGTATTCAAATATCGCTTTGCCCATAGTTATTGATTTCCTCAAATTGCGATGAGTATAATATTTACGGTATACTCATTCACTACGAGGTTCGAAAATAACAATGCTTAAAGTATTTTGTATTATTGGGAAATTCGAACTTATACCAAATGCAACTGTTGGCTTGAAAAATGGTAATGAACTTGTTTGAACGTAACTATGACAACATTATGCAACGTTGATTTTTTAAATACTTATTTTGCTTTCTATAAACGTGACCAGTATCGGTCACTAGCCCACATGTATATGGTTGTCTTCTACGTATGTTGCCTGTAGGCGAGTTTGGTCACACATATATTGATCACTGATGCACTTGGATGAATGTTGTTTTCTTTGCCTGGGGTTGGCTTCAGACGATAGGTTGTCTGCAGTGGCCAGAATAGCACATAACTGGATCAATACGCCCTTGTAGAGCAACATATGGATTTGTAACGTCAACTAGACTGGCTAATACTGTACATATTTGCACTGTTATACAGGCGTAATTCGTTCTTCACTGGATTTTGCTGTTTTTGTTTTAGGAAGTTGCGCAGTTTTTTTGTCGATGATGAAGTGTGGTGCTATCAAAGGTAAGTAATACTTTGACATCATCATCATCATCATCGTCGTAATAATCATCGTCAGCATCGTCATAATCATAAGAATAATTATTATCGGCACCAATATCTTCACCACCACTACCATACACTTTCTCCTCCTCATCTTCATATTCATCATCACTATCGACGTTATTATCATCATCATCGTCGTCGTCGTTATCATCATCATCGTCGTCGTGATCATCGTCATCATTATCATCATCATCTCTATCGTCGTCTTCATCATCTTCATCACTATCGACGTCATCGTATTTATCATCATCGTCGTCGTCAACATCATTATCATCAACATCCACAACAACACCGTCATCATCACCATTATCACCATAATCGTCATCATCATTATCATCATAAACCTTGTCATCCTCGTCATCATCATCATCGTCGTCGTTTGCGTCATAATCACCCATCATCATCAAAATAGATCGATATCGTGTTAAGCAGATATTTAATCCAAGTTTTAATAGCTCTGTACTGGTTTATATATAACAATTGTATTATATTTAAATAGCATTATGTACTGATAATTGTATGGATAAAATATCGAATTATTTGTAAAGAGTTAATTAATGGATTAACTTATTAACATACCGAAAATCAATGTGTATGGGAAATTTAACCGACGTATTTTGTGCGGTGAACCGAATCAAATAACACAGCGTTTGTGAACAAATACTAAGTACTGCGCAAATAAGAATATACATAATTGAATAGACACACAGGCGAAATGAAAGGTTATACATCAATTGACACTTTAAGATTGGATTTTGGTAGAGTGTTACCGATAATTTCACTATGCTATACAATAGTCTGTTGGAGAACGTAAAACTCGGATATGCTGCAAGTACGTGTACAGTCTTGTGATTTAATATTTTCGATTAAAAATATGTATGTTTATATTTGCTTAAATTATTAAAAGATATTGATAAAATTATATGCTATTTTTGTGTGGGCGTTTAAATGTCATAAATGAAGATTTGTAATTTACGCACGTGGGAAGGTCTCGCGTCAGTGTGCATAATGTATAAAAAAAAATGAAATATATATATATTCTCCTAGGGTGTTTAATATTGTAGTTATATTTGCTTTACCGAAACCCACAACTGTATACATTGGACGCAATACCTTTGAAAAAGTTAAATACTTTCGTTAAATCATGTTTCAAAGCTATAAGGTGTTTCAAGTTCTATGAACTAAGTCGGATTTTGTAAAGCGCATGTTAATTTAATATTTCGGTAATAAAGGTCTTCATATGATACACTTGCAAAGTGAGTTCATAAAGATTTATTTTCGATTTATCGTTGTTTATCGGCCAATAAACAACGATTTGGAGTTCTGATGCGTAGAAATTTAACCACGAGGGCGTTAGCCCGAGTAGTTTAATATCGCGCATCAGTACGACAAAGAGTTGTTTATTGGCCCATACACGATTTTTTTTTCTTTGTCTATAGAAAAATCAGCGAGTATCATGTTAGAATCTGCACTAGATAATGTATATGCACATGCCATCAAACTAATGCAAATATCAAATGAAATAAAACATTGTTTTCATCTCTAAAAGACATGGTTTTGTTTGTTACCACATATGAGTATTTATATCATTGCGTAACATGCGTTTGCATGATTTGAATTCGGTATGTATAGTACACTCAACAAAAGTTATAACGCACCGAATGGAATTAGTTGTATTTTCTTTATAAGAATTTTAGCTGTGCCATTATAAACACGAAATTATTTCGTATTTTTATCAATATTTTTGTTTGAACCCATGCATGTATAACTCAAATACTCATAGCTGACATTTCAAGCTAAAATTCTTATAAAGACATAAAATGCAACAATTTCCTTTTATTTCCATTTGGTGCGTTATAACTTTTGTTGAGTGTATGTTAAAATCTATGACATACGACATATGAATGTACGTATTTTGGAATTGTTCGTGTATTAACTCGAATTTTATTTAAGTTATATTCATGTAGATATACGGCGGGTACATGCTTTTTTATTTCATATACATTCAAATTAATAAATTAAATTAGTCATTTAGACTGCCTACTTAGCTTTTTCAACATGATACCGTATATACTTTACACTTTACATATGGGTTTTGAGTGGGTAACAACCGGTGGCGGGTCAAAAGAAATTTAAATATTTATTGTATTATTTTCTTTGTCACATTGCAGGTGCATTATATCTAAACAAGAAGGCCATGATGGCCCTAGGTCGCTCACCTGAGTGTAAAGCACCATAATGGCTTTTAAGAAGATTGTTTGAGATTTCAATAAAGCCATATAAGGAAAACTGTCCGGCCCCCTGGCAGCCATGTTTTTTTAACAAATCGTGAAAATAGGCTATATGTACATAAATGGTCTGGAAAGTTATATTGCGATCTGGCTATATCGTGATCGCGATCCATGGACCCCGCGAATTGCGATATAACGATTTGCAGTGCACCAAAGAAAATACTGTCATGGTATGGTTAAACTTGTGAAACACGTGCACGGACTAAAATGAGTATAAACACGGAATACAGTTAGAGTGCCTAATTTGTGCTAATAGAAGTGACGAGTATTGGGTTAATGTTTGCGAGCTATACTAGTATTTGTGCCAATGCTATGCAAGTATATCTTCTAAAACAAGTCAACAAGCCTACCCATATTTATTTTTTCAATGAAATGGGCTAGCTGGACCTGGGTTAGACGGTCACACCCCATACACTCTAACTCAGTTTGTGCTCACGTTATTGAACAGAAAGAATTTTTTTTGATTTTAGTAATGGGTGCCATTGACCACAACCACCCCAGATGCAACCTCAAGCGAGGCATCTATGTATGAAGTTTTATGACAATAGCAATTTTTGTGCTCAAGTTATTGTTCAGAAACCAAAAGTTGGGTCTGCTGTCAAGTCTGTCAGCCCACATGCCCAACGACATACCCCAATCTAATAACCACAGATTTTCATTCGGTTAAAAATGTATATCTTGGATACTTGTTATAACTTCATCTGTAAAGTAATTAAATGATTATGCAAAATTTGGTGGACTTGATGCCATAACTACTGCAATTTGTCTGTTTTCTATGATTTTTTTAAATCCAATGAAGTCCAACAAATTAAAGTTTTAGCATATACCTGCTTATGTCCAATTTTCAATACCTTTTCCTAATGCAAAAAACAGCAACAATTAATTAAAATTCAATATCTTATCATTGCCCTCTATAACCACACAACGTTTCGTGAACCTTGCTTTTGTATTTATTGAGTTATTGCAGGACCCAAATTTTATTGCACAGACAGACATACAGACAGAAACATAGATGGAGGGTGACCCATTGATAGTGCAGTTTTACTGAATTGTCCAGGGAGCTGCTTAACCACAGACCAAGTTCATCGGGCCACATGAGGATAAATAGGTCAGTTGGAGAAATTTATCCAATTCCTGACATAACAACTTTATAGGATAGGAGGTCAAATAAGGTTCAAGTAAACAGTTGCTCTGGTTTTTGTGTTCCTCCCTGACGTGATTTTCAGGAGATTATCATAATTACCAGAAGTATTGGGAATATTTAATTTGAATATTCAAATATAATTCTAATATTGGGTTGTTGTATATATTCATGCCTCACCACCACTTCATCATCATCATCATCATCATGATCGTCATCATCATTATCATCAGCATCACCATTATCATCATCATCATCATCATCATCATCAAAACCACCAACATCACAGTATCATAAGCATCATAGCCTTCATCATTTTAATATTTATAATCATCTTCAAAAATAAGCAACATCAACAACAGCTTTAGCAATTTAAACAGAATTCTTATTAAGGCTACATTTATAAACATTTACCTGACCTACCCTAAAAATTGCCCAGACCATAGAACATTTTTAGTAAGTTTGTTATATATTTTGTTGTTGTTGTTTTTTTCAATAATTAAATTTTTGGGGTTAAATAAGTGTTTTGTTTTGATAGCATCCACTTTACAAGGAATTTGGTAGAGGGTCACCAAAGGAACATTTATGTGAAATTACTTTGAAATCCAGCCAGTGGTTTTAGACCAGAAGATATTTTAAGATTTCAATATAGCCATATAGGATAATATTTTTCACAAATCCAATTTTTCACACGCCTGTGAAGAATAGTATCTCATTTGTCACATTTATAAGTGTAAATAATGTGATTGACCAAAAAGGGGGTATGCGTACGGATCACATTTTTCACATATTTTATGGTGAACTTGTATCGCGGCAATCGATGAAATCATAATTTGAAGCATAATGATACAATAATCATCATCATCATCGTCATCATCGTCATCATCATCATCATTATAATGATAATTATAATTATCATCATCATCATCATTATCACCATCATCGTCACCATCATCATAGTCATAATAATACAATAATAATAATAATAATAATAATCATCATCATCATCATCATCATTATTCTCCTCATCACTATTATTATCATTATAGTTAACGTCATCATCAGTATTGTGATCACTATGAGAAACTAAGCCCTATTAAGGAACTACTAATAGGCCTATATGCATGCGCTTAATCGTTAGTCAATACGTTTGGACGGTCTAATTAGGAGATAGAAATGCATACGCGCGTACGTCCATACGAACGTACACCTTTTTATTGGGATATTAACCAATGCACACATCCGAACTTACGTATAAACAAACGTCCTATTTTGGAATATTCAAACCAAAATCACCATGCATATCTCCGCCCGAACGAGAATATACGTATACACGGACGGTAATATAATGAATTTATTAGAACCCTCCGCACATGTTGGTACCTACGTTTGGACAGTACAGTAGCGTAGCGTACCCCACCTCCCTATCGTATCGTATCGTACCGTACCTAACCGTACCGTACCTAACCGTACCGTACCTAGCAGCATCGTACCGTACCTTTCCATACCAAAGCAGTACTAACCATACCATACAAGCCATGCCATGCCTTACCATACCAAACCGTACCGTACTTAACCATCCGGTACCGTGCCGTACCATATCGTACCATACCATGCATACCGTACCGTGCCGTAAATAACCCCGTTTTTTTCGGGTACATATAGTGTGAAAAATAGCATAATGTTGTAACAAATTCACTTTATTGAAAAAATTTGACCACTTTTTTCCATTTGTGAAGAATATTATTTAAGTGCATATCAAAAACTGGACGCGATCACAAATTTCACAGAATGTGAAGAATGAGAATGCGATTTGTGAAGAATGTAATCCTATTCTTCGCACCTGTGAAAAATGAAATCATATTTTTCACATGTGTGAAAAATATTATTTGTAAAAAATATGGTCCTACATTGCCATATAAGGAAAACCGCCCCGCCCACTGGCGACCATGTTTTTTCACGAATTAAAATGGTTTCAGGGAATTTGGTAGAGGGGTCACCCAAGGCACATTTCTGTGAAATTATTTTGAAATCCAGCCAGTGGTCTAAGACGAGAAGATTTATAAAGTTTTCAGTAAAACCATATAAGGAAAACTTCCCTGCCCCCCTAGCGGCCATGTTTTTTGACGTATCACAATGATTTCAAGGAATTTGGTAGAGGGTCACCAATGAACGTTTCTGTGAAATTATTTTGAAAAGCCAGTGGTTTCAGACTAAAAGATTTTTAAAGTTTACAATATAACCATATATGGAAAACTGCTCCGCCCCCTGGCAGCCATGTTTTTTTAACAAATCAAAATGATTTGAAGAAATTTGGTAGAGGATCACCCAAGGAACATTTCTGCGGACTGCACATGCTAATCCCGGACGACACTTTACGCACATGCATTAGGCCCGATTTTCCCACGACATGCCTCATATGTATACAGTGCATATGTACGACCGTATATTGTAAATGTGAACATTTCCTTTGAAAGGGAACACTATGTATTCACTCAGATACATGTACAAATGTCATTGTACCAATCTTGTTATTAAGCTAAGATTTATATTCTTCATTTGGTTTGCAAAACGTTTTCATGTATAATTAAAAGTTCGTTTGAAACGGGAAAGCACATTCATTCTCTCAAAAATGTGTTCAAATGCAGTCGTTGTGCCAATCGTGTTATTAAAGCTAAGATTTATTTTCTTAATCTTTATCACATATGTTTGTTAAACATGCTTTATTTAAACCTTTAATGCGTGGGCATGTAACGTAGTATACATGTACATTTCGTTCAACATTCACACGAGATAATATATACGAAATCGCTATATATAGTTTGAGAGCAAATAAATGCATTGTTAGTCAATGAATAAATGAGGCGCGTCGTGGAAAAACCGTGCTTAATGCATGTGCGTATTGTCGTACCGGATTAGCCTGTGCAGTACGCACAGGCTAATCCAGGACGGCATTTTCCGCCTACAGTGGATTTATGTTTCGAAGAGACTTCCTTGAAACAGGAAATACCATAAAAGCGGAAAGTTCCGTCCCGGATTAGCCTGTGCGGGCTGCACAGGCTAATCCGGGACGACCATTTACGCACACGCATTAAGCCCGGTTTTCCCGCGACACGCCTCAAATTATTTTTTATCACTAAAACACATAACAGGTTGAATATTTGTGTCACGAAGTTAGATACATGGATATGAAACAAAATTTTAATATTTTCATGGAAGGTAAATGATAATTGAATAGAAAATTTGAACTTAATATCTACACATGAAATGAATTCACTGAATCAATAAACTAATATTAGTTTGAATTAAAACATGTTGATTAATATTATATTCTTGGTAGGATATAATTGATTGAGTGGGTGTTAGATGTTAGAAGTAAATAACTTTCTTTGAAGTTTAAACATTAACGTACAGATTTTTTATGTTAACGTATTAAAGTCAAATGATCTTTACCACAAGAGAAAAAAAAGAATATTCGTATATTATTTTTCAGGTTTAGACAATGGAAGCTTCGACAGAAAGCAGCTCTTCCGGTCAGACCACTGAGTATGCGCGGCAGGTTCTCAGAGACGAACGTAACTTTATTTTAAGCGTCTCGGAATTCTTCAATAAATCCGATCTAAGTGACGTGAAAATCAAAGTTGGTGAAAACAGTTACTATGGTCACAAGTTTGTGCTCGCGAAATCCAGTGACGTTTTCCGTACTATGCTCTATGACAACCGCTGGGCGGAAGGAGACGAAACGGACCTCATTCTGACAGAAAGTGAAGAGTGCCAGGCGGTGTTCGAACTTTTTTTGAAGTTCATGTATACGGCGGAAGTGTCGGTTACCGTAGAAACGGCCGTCGGTATTTTATGTTTGGCGGACAAGTATAATGTGAATTCACTGAAAGCGTTGTGCATGGGGTACATGGTTGATAACACAAAGTCCCCCAAAGTACACAACTCTCTACAGTGGTACAACTGGGCGAAAGCTCTGCACCTGAGTCCTCTCGTAGAGTCATGCACGAAGACAATCGCGTAGAACATGGACGCCATTTTGGGCACGCCGGAATGGAACAACATGGACTTGCATTTCATACAGGACATCCTGAACAACTCGGGGCTGGTCGTTGCCAATGAGTTCACACTTTTCAAGGGCCTGACCGCGTGGTTGCTGTGCGACACTCACAGCGACGAACTTCGAAACAACTCACAGATTCTCCTGCCGCTGATCCGGTTCCCGCAGATGCTTGTGAGCCAGCTGTACACCATTGAACAGTCGCGTCTGTTCCAAATGGACGAGACCGTAATTGTGCTGAAGGAGCTCGTAAATAAGGCGTACCGCTTCCGATCCCTTTGCCCTACGCAGACGGCACTTGACGTGTCTTTTGACGTCGATTTCTACAAGCCCCGAAACTACATGGACTTGGCGGTGGACTCAGTTATGATGCAGAATTCGCTCCGGTTCGGGATTCAGGTGGACGTTAAGACCTACTCCGGTCCCGTAGTAACGGAAGTTCGCAACGGCGAGTGGAAAATCACCTACCGGAAGCATGAAAACGCCTGGAACGTCAACCTGTTCTGCCACGATTCGGCCACCATCAACGGCGAAGCGTTTATCGAAGTGAGTGTAATTATTTATAACGAAGACGAGAAAGTGATTCAAGTGGAGATGATTCCCGCAACTAAGTGCACGCGTACTAACAATCTCTGTCTCAACGTAGAGGTGAAAGACTCTAGGGAGTCGAAAATCATGATCCTCCTTATTAAGCCAGTACCCCACTAAAGATACAAGTATCGGATTTAGCAATGCTTGGTACACTGAAACCAAATCCGCGTGCAATACAGTTGTATAGCAGAAATCTTGAAAAAGATTTCTGGAAAATAAATGGGACCAATAATGGAAAATAATGGGGACCAGTTACTAAAAAAATAGTGTCAACACAGTGTCTAAGTTAAATGTATGTATTGTCGGAATGGAATATAAATCAGATCTGCTCTCGTTGACATTCCATGCGCATTTAAACACTTTAAAATGAATAATTTCATTAATTTAGCAAAGTTAATCCTTGTGAAAACATGTACTAGTATACAGTACGAGCGTATAACTTAATGTTTCAAGAAATTTCTGTTGACGACTCATTATAAGACTTTTTTCTTGAAATTAGATCTAATTGAGTTTAAAAAAAATATGTTTGTATCTTAGCCTATCAGTGGTCACGTTCATTGACTTCCATCTTCAATTTAAAACTGTGGAATTTTTTAATCTTGAAACATTGGGCCATGTCTTAAATGTTACTTAAAAAGCTTATAGATCTGTCGATGTGTATCTTAGCGTTTGGACCAGGTACTTTTTAAAAATAGATTAGGAACAGTATCTGATAGAAGCCAACGTCGCGAAGACTCCATGCCGTGGATCAAAATGGAGATTAGCGGATTACTAGTAATATAGTTCGTACGCAAAGTTATGTTTGCACCGCATTGCTTGCAATGTGGGGCACAGACTTCTTATTTGTTGTAAGCCGCTTATGGTTGTGTACTTCACATTAAATGTCACACTGGAAAACATAACTCGAGTGTGGTTGAATGATATGAGTCATAGAATCTGAAAGACGACATTTCAAGCGTGTGCATATCTCCGACCAAGCCTGGCCTTAGTTGTTCCAATATACAAGGTCATAAGCAACCACATCCGACGAACGCACGATCAGCTTGTCTCAACACTGACAGTGTTTGTTTTATCTACGACGAAGCACTTTGATGACATCAACGGCGAACAATGGATCGTTCTTGGCTGAAATTAACTCCGCTTGAAAAAACAACAGCTATTAACTGTATGTACAGCGGGTTTTTTCAGGTGACCATGGGGGGGGGGGGGGGAGCATTCTCTTCTCTGTCAACTGGCTAACTGACAGATCGCAATAGCATTTACAAAATGTATGTTAATCACATCTACTCTACATTCTATCTCCAACAAACACGGTTTACAGAATATGAGTATTTTTTACAATACATCTCCGTAAAAAAATGAAGTTCTGGCATTATGAATGACTAAACGCATTGTCAATCAAATGTCGTCGCTCGGTAAAATACAGGTATATTTGACAATCGATCGTTTTGGTTTTGTATGTATGTTTCTTGTAGTGGATTTGGGATTTTTAAAGATGTATCATTGTAGTTTGTTATACTTGTTGTCGTGTATTAGTTTTTGTTTCCATTACAAATTTCATTAAATATCTCGCATTAAGTAAGATATGCTATACATGCTAAAGGCTTAGGTGGCATTATTTCGTGTTGTCCATCAGATTTCAATATACGTTTACATTTGGATTTCGAAAAAATGTGCATGTATATGTTGTTGTTGTAGTGTCTCCATATATGCACAATCAATGAAGATTTTGTGAACAAAAGCATTTAATCAAAATATTCACAGCCAAACGTTTATTGTTTTTTATTATTATTACATATGTATTCCAGTTTTATTACGTAATAAACGACAATGATAGCTACTACTTTGCCTATAGATTTATCCTCAAAATTAGGTATATGTCTGCAAATATAAAGGCTGTTTTTAGTAGCACGAATTTGTGTAACGATGAACCTAAACTCTCTGAGAATAATCAGGGGACTTACGAAACACATATATCAAACATCTAACAGGCTAATCTGGGACGGCACTTTCCGCTTTTATGGTATTTTCTAATTCACTGTAGGCGGAGTGCAATCCCGGATCAGCCTGTGCGGACTGCATAGGCTGATCAGGGACGACATTTCACGCGCATGCATTAAGCCCAGTTTTCCCAGGACATGCCTCAATTTATGCCAGTGAGTTTAAACTCGACGGTAAATATCAGTACAACGGTCTAGGGAGTGTCTGGTGTCGGGAGATATGTTCTTATTTCTGTGGCCACAATGCTAAAGGATTTTGACACAAAACATTGCCTTTGTGTAATCCTTCATTACAAATAGCGTAATCCACGAGTCCGTATGTTTTTCCAGCCAGAAAAAAGGACATTATTTATAAGACAGGCGTCGTCAAATGTGCAGCTCAAGTCCTGAACATTTCAATGGATTTTTTTTCTAAGGGAAGTAACTGCTGGAAGCATATGATTATTTCTAAAACAGAGTTATTGCTACATTATTTCTGGGGCAGTTGAGGAACTGAAAAATCGTGATCATAAACAGCCTTTCATTTTATTTCTAAATTATTGTAAGCACAAGAAGAAACATTACATAATAACATTCAAGACATGCAAACCAAGATGGTCACGGAGATAAATAACACTACACATGATGCTGTACATTAGGCATAACAATGAGATCACCAAGTTATTACATGACATTTTAAACACAATACCACCTGCATACGTGATTTCCTAGGCCTTTGACAAAATATTTACACTATTTTTTCAATTCGGACAAAAGTACCACTTTGTTTATTTTAACTTAAATGACTGTATGTAGTTATTCAGATATGCGGCTTTGTTTGGCTATTGCATTAATGTACTGACACCTGTCTTAACAAAAAATGCTACTGGAATGCAGCAGCTCTACTGTAAATACCTTAAACCTTTTTGTCACACTCACAATTTTGAATAGATCTACTGGATCCATCCAAATCTTAACACACAATAAGTAAAATCCGTGTTAATCAAACATATTGCTTAAACGACTTGCTTGAAACATACCCATCTTAAAAATTCCACGTTTTTACATATTATCTGTGTGTATTACAATGACCTCAAGAGCTGACGTATCCATGTTGAATACAGAGCCATGCGCAGATGCCAGACACAGGCGGCCATTACAACACGTGCACACTTGATATGGTAGAAGATGTTCGATAACACGTACTGAAACGTCGCTAGCATGTCCTCGAAAGTCCATATATATATGTGTAAAAGACGGGCTCTCAAGAGCAGATTTGTCCATCTTGAGTACATAGCCCGACAGAGGGCGCAAGAAACAGTCGGCCATTACGACACATGCACAGTTGATATACGTCATCCAGCGCGGTGACGTCACTGCTCGCCGCTGAGACGATGTTTAAATTTGGAATAAAAATGGCTGTGGTGTTCAAATTTATCTGAAAAAAAAAATTCAATCAAAACCAATTAATCGACAGATTATTCAACACACGTTTTCTAGTTCACAATCGATAATGTATACAGCACAATGGGCATTATATTGTTAGCAATTATCTTTAATCCGTTCTCTGAAACATCATCTATAACATTTCGTGGTTGCAATACTCTTCCTTCGTCGTCAAATCTAAAGCGCAGAATGAAGTTGATAATATATACAATTATTACTGAGCATTATCACACAATGCTTGGTCATTGTAAGGTACGAGAATCATGAGTCCTAACGTTTCGTACCATGAACATCGTGTTACCTTTTTCCTGGCCCCTAATACGACATTCCCCTCGCCTGTCATCTCAATGTTGCCTATGGCAGCGTCCATATACACACCCTCCCGCCCGTACACTTCTATAGTACTTGATGCAGATTCTAACCTGCAAACCAATAGTACAGGCATTAGTGTCATTGGCAAAATTGTTTACATAGCAATATATTGCAGGCGTGGTAATAAGTAAATACACCAAGAGAGTAACAAATGTAATGTGACAGATTTTTATCATTATTTGTTTTATTATACACGTTTATCAGGAGAAATCGTTTTCATTATGCCTCAGTCACACATTCCCGATTTTTAGTGCCGTTCTTGAGACGACAGCGACCATAATCAGATATTTCAAAAGTCGGGACAATATTCTGAGAATTGGGGCTCGAAATTCAATTTGTGTGATAATAAAATCGACTATGTCCGAGAGCGTCCGGGCAGCGTTTTGACAGAGTCCCGACAGCGTCCCGATTCTCCCGAATGCGATCCGACAGTTTCCCGACAGCGTTCCGATATCCCGACTGTTTGCTTATTTGTATCGTTGCGCTATCGGGAGCCATAATCGGGAATTTGTGACTGCCGCAATACTCCAGACGTGATATTTCTATATAATTTATAATGCATTATCAATCCCGTTCCACAGGACATCCCGATAACGTCCCGACACCGTCCCGAAGTCGAACCGATACACCCGAATCTATCCCGACAGAGTCTCGACTACACAAATTCGGCTGAGTCTCCCGAATGTTAAGGGAAAACCTTAACTGTCGGTTGTGCTTGGCCGATCACGTCGAACATGTCCCGATAATTCCCGATTCTTAGGACAGCGTACCGAAAGCGTTTCGACACCTCCAGACAGCGTCCCGTCATTCCCGACTTGTTTATTATTTGTATCGTAGCGCTGTCGGGACGCTATCAGGAGCCATAATCGGGAATGTGTAACTGAGTCTTTACATTTACCGAGGCGAATTGTATTTTAGGTCGGTGGCCTTTAAGTACAAAAAAGTCGTGTTGTTGATGTTGTTATTGTTGTTGTTCATGATGCTGATACTTGTGGTGGTGATCATAATGATGATGATGATGATGATGATGATGACGATGATCATGATGATGACGACGACGACGATGATGCTGATGATGATAATGATGATGAAAATGATGAATACTAACTGAATATCAAAGACGTTAATGTTTTAGCTAAGCAATATCAAAAATGTATGTGAAATGAAAAGTTGAATAACGCCTCAGAATACCCACCTTAGCGATCCCTTGCTAGGTCCCCGGATGTTGGGAGTCTCTATTGAGCCGTTGAACACCGCTTTCCCTGAAACACCAGAGTGTACGCGTAAGCAATCACACTTGTGCTCTTTATTTTATTTTCTACCATTGGATGTAACGAACAAAAATCTGCATAATTATGCAAAAATAAACAAGCAGATAAATATGGACGAAAAACTAAATTTCTTTAGCATAAACTGTTAATTGATTATTTATCTTATGTTTTGCTCATATATATATATGTTCTTATATTGAATAACCGTGAATTTGTTTTGTGTTTGTAACGAACAACGATTTCTTGAAGACCTGTTTTGCATATACGTTATAACTTACATGCAGTAAATTTTCTTCTTTAACTCAATTCGCAGAAATTCCGTAAGCTCATCGAATGCACTACCCATACACTCACCGCTATATGTAACTTCGCTAACCCCATATGTGACAGATTTATCCGTGACCTTGACCTTTGAATTCCCAGAAAGGTCTTTTATCTCGAACTCGTCACACGTTACGTCAATTTTACGTCTGCCTGCAATCGGACGCAAGACGTTGTACAGGTTTCAAGAACACACGAGTGTATTTGTTATTATGGATGTAACAACTATTCTAATAATCGATTGAGTGAATATTATAATCTGTATTTGGGATACGAATATTCAATTCGCGGTGGCGTAGTGGATATGGTGTCCGCCTAGCGATTGGGAGGTTCCGGGTTCGATCCCCACTCTGGGAGCGTTCTCAAGATCTTCCCCAAAGAAATCAAGTACTGGTTCTACCCAGGAAAAGGACTCGAGAGTGTCGCAAATTTTTAGGCTTTCGATGCAATCGAGCTAAAATAAATAGGTTTAAACTAAACTAATAGGTATATTTAAAAATATGAAAAGAATAAATGATGCGCGTCGTGGGAAAACCGGACTTAATGCATGTGCGTAAAGTGTCGTCCCGGATTAGCCTGTGCAGTCCGCAGTCCGCAGTCCGCACAGGCTAATCCAGGACGGCACTTTCCGCCTACAGTGGATTTATGTTTAGAAAACCGGTCTTAATGCATGTGCATAAAGTGTCGTCCCGGATTAGCCTGTGCAGTCCGCAAACGCTCATCCAGGACGGCACTTTCCGCTTTTATGTTTTTTTCTGTTTCAAGGAAGTCTCTTCTAAACATATATCCACTGTAGGCGGAAAGTGCCGTCCTGGATTAGCCTGTGCGGACTGCACAGGCTAATCCGGGGCGACACTTTACGCACATGCATTAAGTCCGGTTTTCCCACGACGCACCTCATACGTTTGTTTTCGTCGATATATATTTCTATTTATTATGACTTTAGCATTTTAGTTTATTCGGAATGATAGTATTTAAAAAGAAAGAATGTATCATCATTTGTTAAAAGATTATAGGTACATTTATACCAGGCACATACACAGGAATGATAAAGAAGGAAGGATGAGAGAGGTAGTATTTTGACAAGTAAGTCGGGTCTGATCGCATGTTTAATAAGTCAAAATGTTTTGCGTTCCAGTGATAGTATGTAGACAAACGCAGTTAGTTTCCTCATTAACAAACTTCTCCGAATGTTCGAGGAAATATACGCACCCAAGTGCAATTTCATAAATATCTCGAAATTCTCCAGCCATAAATACGTATAACTGTTTCTACTTAAAAATGCAAGGCTGCATCAACGTCTTAAATATTATTAGGTCCATTTAACATGCGTAATGTAAATTAATATGTCGTTGTACTAAGCACACATGACATTGTTATCAATGGATAATTTGGAAACATAGATAAAACCATCGCATGTTCTAAAATAATGTTCTTATTGATATTGTTTTTGTTTTTTGTTGTTTTTGTGGCGAATTCCGCCGTCACTTTCTGTACTCAAAACCTACGGTAACTTTTTCTTTCGCACAGAGTGGATTTATATTAGTGCCAGACAGCTAGGAGCTTTGTCTAATGAGACCGATCGAGTAATTTCCCAGAGAACACAACAGAAAGCAGAAGCTAGACGATCTACCTCGAACTTCCTCGCTAAATATATTTAGAAAGTCATTTACCATTACTGAAGTGGTCTTCAAATACTACAAAATGTGTGTGCTGATGCAAATGTTACATAATTCTTTGTCAAAAAGAAATACCGTAAATTTTCATGTTTTAATTCTGGTAAGGAGATACTTACCAATGTGTAAAATGGATCTATCACCTGCTGTATTGGACCCCGATTTGAGTGTCATATCGCCATTTGAATTAATATTTAGTTGTTTCTGTGAAAATAAAATACGCATGTATCATACATTAAAGATGGCACAGGAATGCTGTGCGACATGTAGATCTATGAAGTTTTTTTAATTTTTTATTTTAAGTGCGGTACTGACATATGGGATTATCACTAGCAAATAAGTTGCTCTAGTTATGTACAAAAATCCATAAAATTACACAATACAAGAAAAAACGAAAACGTTTTACTAAAGCCTGTTGTTTTATAATACATGTAGACGTAATCTACAATGTTTCTTTTTTAATTCACATAGAGTAAATCAACCAGAATTTCATAATGTATTAAACAAACTAACCAAAAAAAAAAGCGTTAAATACTAGATATATCTTACGGTATTTTTGAATTATTAATTACATTAGCTAATTAGCTACAAAATTTGCAATTAATAAAGTTTCCATCAGGCTTCCCTAACGCTCGATGCACAGTTGACGATCTCGGTCATGAGAACATACCCGGTTGGCTGCGGTGATGTTGTTAAGGTAGAGGGATCGCACCAGCTCCGTCCTGCCTCCCACGCTGATCCCGGATCTGCTGATGGTGATGGTGCCCATGTTCAACCCGCTCTAGGGGACAGATACAGACATGTAGGTATAAAGAATCCAACCTTCTAAAGATGACTACTAGACTGTCTACAGATCAATGCGAAAGGAAATTGCGCATAGACTAAACCTGAAACAATCGGGTCATCATATGTTTTGACTAGTGTATACACGTTGCACGTTTTATCTTATTTTTTAATGCAGATTCGACATTTGAGTAACAGTCAGATTATTTTGTGACTCTAATCGTTATACCAAACAATTCAAATATTACATAATGTCGGGACACATGACTCTATCCCAAGCATAGTTGATCATAATTTTAGAATAATTGTGTTACTACTGTCGCTATTCTGGTCAATTTTTCACAATAACATCGGCCATCTTTTTATACTGAAGTTGCTGTCCGATAAATATATTTCGATTTCTTTGTAGAATAAATTCGAGGCTCCAACCATAAACATAAGGACACAAAACAGATTCTGTACACATTATGTAAACTCACGATGTTGAAGTTGAGGACCCTCAGTATCCACACAGTGAGCGCGAGGTTCATGATGACGACGACGAGGATAAAGAGAGTGACTGCATACAGGCACTGCTTCCGCCATCCGTAGATGCCGGCCGGCTGGTACCCGGTCCGCCCGCGTCCCATGATCGTATCTGGAAAACCAGACGACGTTTAATGTTATTTTCAACACCATGAGTTGATTATTTTCATTCGACTGCAGCTCGAAAGGTCCCCGGTTCGAATCCCAAATGCGTTTAATATTTTTGTACTATTGTCGACAAAATATTTTCCGTAGTATAATTGAATGTATTATGAAAATGACATAAAATATAATAATGCGGCCATTCTCAATTTAGTATACAATGATTGTTTGACACGGGAAGAACTAAATTAAAGAGTATGTTAATTCCAATTATAAAAGTACTTCAAGACTGCAAGTGCGCGTGTATTTTCGTGAAACGTTAGGTATAAAAATCCTTAAATAAAGAACTGCGCCAGATGTTACCATTGCACATCATAACGCATCTATAAAGTAACATCATGTTGTTTTCAACCTGAGTTCAGTATTCAGATCTGCATATTTCCTCTCATGCTATATATAAACCAAGAGCTGGCACAATGAACGGTTTGGTTCCAAATCCAAACTGACCGCTCTATTAGTTGGGGAAAGATCTAAAAGTAGAAATCAAAACGCTGACAGCGTAGATAAACTGTTGGCGACAAAAGAAACTAAAAGCATGTGAATTATGAGTGCATTGTTGCTAAAATATAAACATTTGTTTGAATGAAGTTCAATGTCCTACCTGTAAACTTGATAATATGACTTCTTATTCTATAGATATAGTATACGACATCATAACACAAACTTATTAAAACAATAAGAAGCGAACACATTTTTTAAGCTAATTAATAAGTAATTATCTATGCAAACGGAATTATAGACATGCCAGTTAATAAGTCAATCAGCAACGAGCCATGCAGAACAACTGATGAAGCATGTTAGTTATAGGAGCATAGATTGTCAGTGAATCGTAGCCTACTGAGTCAAAAGTAGGTCATACGATACGTGCTCTCAAGTTTCCTTTCTACAGTTTACAATTAATACATTGTAGTAATTTGTTGTCAAAATATTCAGAATAAGAATCGGTAACAAGAAATCAAACTTCCACGAGTCAAAAATAGCCGATGTAGGGCATTAATTGAGTGGTCTTATTCCAGCACACCCAGGTGAATATTTTGGTTACATTCAAGTAAATAGCGAAAATATGGGCGTCATTAATCTGACGTAACATTTTTAATAAATTAGAAACTATAATTGTAATAAATCTCATGATATACACATTATAATACGCATGACGTACATTATCGTAAATAATTAAAAAGTTAAGAAAACATTCGTGATTTTTTGCTGTTTTGAAGACGCCCGCTTTCAGATTCAGATTTACTGACTAGTAGCCTGCAAAAAAGAAATAGTTCCCGCGATACGTTTTTCGGAAATTACCCTCTCAAAAGACCGTTGTATTCCGCAAACAGTCTAAAAAGCATAGAGTGGAAATGAGCAGGGGGGAAGCCGACGAGTTCTTTGAAATTGTCTAAAATTGGATAACATTAGTATTTTATTGCTTCTAACTTATTTTTTTAACATGTTCTCTTCATTTATGAATAAAATTTTGCAAAATTGTATTAAATTTCAAAAGATTTTGAACATTCCATTGTTGACCAGCTCAGTGGGACAGCAGAGAGGGGGTGGTGGCAGAAAGAGCGAGGGTGCAGCGCCCTCCTTCACCCTGGGTCTTTCCCTATAATTAGTATACCGGTATATTAATTCTCATCACAATTCATTTACCTAGGTCGGCCTTGAGGCCGAAATATCTATTATTCAAAATTTGTTTCAAATAAAGCAGCTTGGACGCAGGAAGACTGATAAACTGGTAAATTCCCACACTCACAAACTTAATATTGATAGGGTATGTGTTTCCTTGCCAACTTTATACACCATAATCTGCGCTAAACGATTAGTTATTTAGATATATCACAAACTAATAATATCTTAACAGTTTTTGCTACGTATTTTTCATAATAAAGTGAATGCCTGGTTTATAATAAAGTGTCCGTGAAGCGTGAAACAGACGTAAAGGAATGGACAAGACTGCAGCTCTATAGTACATGAAACTGCAATCAAACGTACTGAAATATTAAGCTTTTTCCAATTATATATGTGCATATATTTCGGTATTCCAGCAAATTAACTTCGTTTATTCAAAATATGTACATCATCGAATGGTATTCAATGCATTACAAACTTAATTGACAGACCATCACTTAAACAAATTTTGTGTCAAGTATATAAGGCTGATCATTGTGTATGTCCGTTACATAGTAATCTTACTTACTTACATGTACTTTTACTTAGGTCTTCTAGTAGTTAGCCGAATATTTAACTATCCAATATCTTTTCACTATTTTCACCGCATTCTTTTAACTGTTCAACATCTTCTGCAACTTTATCCAACACATTTTCAACAGAATATCTCAACAATAAACGTCATAACCTGAACACCTATTGAAAATGTATGCGTTCAGGAACTATTAGATCTATTGCAAATTGCTCATAACTTAGTTATAATGCGTATACCCCTATTATCCGGGAAAACAAAACTTTAATGCCCGTGGTACTACCAGAGATCATAAAGGAATGCTGATAAGCCTCGCACAGTTCCTGGAGAAACAGTTAACGGATACCATGTGTGTGGAAGCGGTTCCAATATATTATTGGAAGGGGGTCACCTACGGGGAAATTCAACGAAGCCTACTTGATTTGCTAACGGGAAACATCTCTCCGGCACACTCAGAGTGGGTTGGAACAAGTCCGCCTTAAGGCGCGAAAGGACTCTAAACTCTGAATAAACAAAAAGTCGATCATAAGAAAAATCTTAGTTAAATTATAAAAAATGTAAATGTGAAAATTAATTGTAAGAACTAGATTTACAACATGTTTAATACTTCTTGAATGGCCTAAATTGTTTTATGCAATTTAAACTATAAATAAATCAGCTACAGACTACAGAAACTTAATGATATTAAGACAATTGTTAATCACCTACATGTCCGTCCGCCGTCTGTTAATTCGTCTATCCAATTCGTCCGTCCATCCCATCCCATTCCACCCCATCCCATCCATCCATCCATCCATCCAATCTCATCCACCCCCACCCCCACCCCACCCCACCCCACCCACCCACCCACCCACCCACCCACCCACCCACCCACCCACCCACCCACCCATCCATCCATCCATCCATCCATCCATCCATCCATCCATCCATCCATCCATCCATCCATCCATCCATCCATCCCATCCCATCCCATCCCATCCCCACCCATCCCATCCCATCAATCGATCCATCCCATCCCATCCCATCCCATCCCATCCCATCCGACATCCATCCATCCCATCCCATCCCATCCCATCCCATCCCATCCATCCATCCATCCATCATCCATCCATAATCCATTCCACCCCACCCCACCCCACCCCATCCGTCCGTCCATCCATCCATCCATCCATCCATCCATATATGCATCCATCCAGCCATGCAACCATTCATCGATCGATCGAACGATCGATCCATCCATCCATCCATCCCCTCCGTCCGTACGTCCATCCATCGATCCATCCATTCATCCATCACCAATTCACCCAACCAAATCCATCCATCCATCCATCCATCCGTCCATCCATCACCCATTAAACCCACCAAAAACCACCTATCCTTCCATCAATCTATCCATGCATGCATCCATTGATTGATTAATTGATTGATTCATTAATTCATTAATTCATCTATTTATCGGTCCATCCATGCATCTTAAAATAAAACCCCGAATCGAGCTGTAAATAGGTTTTATCCGTCGGTAGCCGAAGCTCTGCGCCGTATCAGTCGATGTCTCGAGAGATCGACACGTAGCCGGAAGTGTAAAATAAAAATGGCGACCACAATAACTTGTGTGCAATGTTTTCTATTTGTTTTGTGTTTTTTCGCAAATATTACAAATGCAGAAAGCAAGAAAGAGGTTTGTATAATAAGCTGAAAATGTTTGTTACATGTTGCATGTAAATGAAAGCCGTGATTGCGTTTATATCTTGATTGACGCACTAAATATGCTGCGGAAATTCGCCGGGTTAGGTATCACAATGTGAATTTGGTGGGTGGGGAATGTGGTTACGACAAATGCCTGCATGCTAATACTGATTCTTATTAATTTTCTATAGATTGGTCACGGTGAACCACGTCATAATAACAATATGCTTTAGTGATATTATACCAAATATAGTAATATAGCTTTGAATGGTAGGATATCGGGTCCTTGCACCCTGCATACAGGTTCGCCCTGGTTCCGTTAGTTAATTATTCATAGAATATTTGTGTTTCCGTGTAAGATCTCTGGAACTAACAAATGGACTTCAATGAAAATGTGTATATGCAGCATCCATACCAAGGAGACCTGTGGATATTGACAGGTCCTTCCGGTCTGATGATTTTTCAGGGAGTTATTGCCCGTGTTATCTTAAATATGACATTTAATGTGATATATTCATTTCTGTGTGAGATCTCATGAACTAATAACTGTAATTCAATGAAACTCAAACTTTATATGCAGCAACTCTATCAATTAGATATCCGCATATCATCAGAAATTGAGGAATGGTGTATTAGGGAAAGATCTAGTACCACAAAAGGTACAGGGTGCTGCTGAAAAGGAGCAGGGTGGAAATGCGGACCAGTCTGTTGACATTTTCTAATAATTTGCTAAATCCAGTGTATTTATTAGGCTAATGCTTGTAAGTAAGGTTTTAAGCATAGTCTATTCATTTGTCATTGAATATTTGCAAAAATATATACAATTTCAAAAGATATTCAACATTACTGGGGCAGCAGGGGGGAACCAAAAAGGAGCAGGGTGCAGCACCTTCTGTTTTGCTCGATCTTTCCTTAGGTGTATATAAGTAAATTTTATGACCTTCAATATTAATAAAGTGCAGGGCCTAGTGCAATATTCATATTGTAGCATTAGTATCTGTAAGCAGTATCATTTGCAGAAGTGCACACATTTGTAATGTTAAGCGGCAACTGGAAAACACTATTTTAACCAAATTTTACGGCATAACACATGGATTTCACAAGTACTGGGTAACTGTTTTTGGCCAAAAAAAGATTCTGGTGGCTCGACTGACTTTACTTTTGAGTTCTGCAGTTCAAAAAATAGAACTGCTACTGATAATCTAAGAAAAATACTAAAACTGCGCCAAGATAAACAATAATCCCTTTCTTGAACAAGGTGGTCATAAAATGCATTAAAATCATAATATTTGCCCATAGATAGTTTCACACCAACCACAGTCTTGTATAATGAAATAAAAATATAATGAACTTCCAACTTACAAACACTACATTTTTTGGTTATGGCACCAGAAACACAACTTTTATATTTTAGACCTTATTTCAATACATTTGACATAACCCCCAGGATCCTCTCACAGAGAAGGTACAGCAGATGTTAGATTGGAATAGCAAGAAATCCGTTATCCGACTGAATGCCGACAAGTTCAAGCAGTATGTGCGGGGCAGTCCCAGGAACTACTCTGTGGTCGTCATGCTGACTGCTCTCCAGCCACAGAGGCAGTGTTCTGTTTGCAAGTGAGTTTTCTGTATTTGTGTCAGTTACCGGTACATTTCAAGCTTGAAATATTTGGCCGATCAAAGTTTAAAATCAACAATGTTAAATAAATAGTTTGCCTTCAGAAAACTCCTTCAATAATCACGAGGGTGGTTTCATCAATGCGAAATATGACTTAAGACAGTGTGTGCTGTGTTAGTATATTCTGTAAAGTTGCAAATATACTTATTGGTTAGTTAGTAATAGTAAAATGTAAATACCAGTAACGGCAATATAAAGGCATGGAATACAATATTTTTGTTGTATAATTACTGTTAGATATGTCAATATATTATCTATTTTGCCCTCAGACAGGCTAGTGATGAGTACACGATCCTGGCCAACTCGTGGAGATATTCCCAGCAGTTTTCCAACAGGCTCTTTTTTGCCATGGTGGACTTCGATGAGGGAGGGGACATCTTCCAACAGGTGTGTATGGCTTCTTATATTTGTATCATTATGAAAAATAATTTGTAAAATACTGTCTATAATTAACATCATATACTTAAAGAGTTCATTTACTAAAATGCAGTGCAAATTATACTTGGCAACAATAATTTTCAGCTATTCATAATGTTCTATTAAATAATGGTACACTGTTTTTTTAGAACCCCAGCCCGGCCACATAACTTGTGTGTGGATTGGTCATGAAATTTTTTCTACTGCCATTCTCCCCCTACCTCTGATTCACGTAGGGCAGTTGTCAGTTACTGGCATAGGTATGTGCATTTAGTACTGGTAAACCGCTTAGATTGGCGAAGCTTGCCCAGGAAAAGTGTGAGTAGGTAAACTGACCGCCGTAATATGTCTGAAATACTGTTAAAAACGGCGAAAATCCGAAAAAAACAAAACAAAAAAACCCTGCAATATTAAACGCAGCCTACTATCAACAGCTTAATTGGACATTATCAAATATAGTTATTAAAAATAAGGTACCATCATTGACTATATTTTTAGTCAAAATTACAAGTACATATTATGAAACAGAGAAGTTTTAGCTCACCTGAGCACGTAGTGCTCGGTGAGCTACTGATATAGGGGAGCTCTCTGGCGTCATCCGTATGCCGTCAACACTTTGGACCGTTATTGCGATAAAGACTACGTTTTTTATTCAATCTTGACCTGACTTGCACAGTTTGTGTATGACCATAAAATCTCGGATGGGATTGTTATTGGGTCAGACCACACTAGTAACACTACAGTTATTGCCCTTGTTTCATGCAAAAAAATGTAAAAATGCCTTTTTCCAAGTTATAGACTTTATTTTCAATCCAATCTTAACAAAACTTTCACAGTTCGTGTATGACCATCAGTTCTCAGCAGACGCCAAACATGGGCCAGATCGTATTTCAAACACTAGAGTAATTGCCCTTTGTTTATTAAAAAAATGTACAAAAATGGACATTATTCAGCATAGAAAATTCATTTTTCATCTAATCTTCACCAATCTTGCACAGTTTGTCTATTACAATCAGATTACAGTTGAAGTTGAATGTAAGCAAGATCACACCAGAAACACCGGCGTTATTGCCCTTTGTGAAAAAAATATGCAAAAATGGACATTATTCAGGATAGAGACTTCATTTTTCATCCAATCTTTACCAATCTTGCACAGTTTGTCTATTACCATCAGATTCCAGTTGAAGTTGAATATAAGCAAGATCACACCAGAAACACCGGAGTTATTGCCCTTTGTTTGTGAAAAAAATATGCAAAAATGGACATTATGCAGGACAGAGACTTCATTTTTAGGTCGACTATTCGAAGAATAGGTGAGCTATCCTACTAACCCCGGCGTCGGCGTCCGCGTCTGAATTTGGTTAAGTTTTTATTCAAAAGTCTTGTATCTTCAAAACTACATAAGTTATTCACTTGAAACTTGGAATATACCTTTGTCATCAACTCCAGTGTCAGGGGCAACATTGCCCATAACTCTGTTTTGTATTTTGACAGAGTTATGCTCCGTTTTCACTTAGATTTTTTGGTTAAAGTTTATATTCAGAAGTTTTGTAACTTTCAAGACTTCATAAGTTATTCACTTGAAACTTGGAACTAACCTTTCTCATCAACTCCAGTGTCAGGGGCAACATTCCCCATAACTCTGTTTTGTATTTTGACAGAGTTATGCCCCTTTTTCACATAGATTTTCAGTTAAAGTTTATATTCAAAAGTTTTGTAACTTCAATACTACAAAAGCTATTCACTTGAAACTTGGAACTAACCTTTGACATCAACTCTAGTATCAGGGGCAACATTACACATAACTCTATTTTGTATTTTGACAGAGTTATGCCCCTTTTTCACTTAGATTTTCTGGTTAAAGTTTATATTCAGAAGTTTTGTAACTTCAATACTACATAAGTTATCACTTGAAACTTGGAACTAACCTTTCTCATCAACTCCAGTGTCAGGGGCAACATTCCCCATAACTCTGTTTTGTATTTTGACAGAGTTATGCCCATTTTTCACATAGATTTTCTGGTTAAAGTTTATATTCAAAAGTTTTGTAACTTCAATACTACAAAAGCTATTCACTTGAAACTTGGAATATACCTTCGTCATCAACTCCAGTATCAGGGTGAACATTCCCCATAACTCTATTTTGTATTTTGACAGAGTTATGCCCCTTTTTCAATTAGATTTTCTGGTAAAGTTTATATTCAATAGTATTGTTGCTTCAAAACTACATAAGTTATTCACTTGAAACTTGGAACTAACATTTGACATCAACTCTAGTATCAGGGGCAACATTACACATAACTCTATTTCTGTTTAAAGTTTATGCTCAACAGTTTTGTAACTTCAAGATTACATAAGTTATTCACTTGAAACTTGGAACTAACATTTGTCATCAACTCCAGTATCAAGGGCAACATTCCCTATAACACTGTTTTGTATTTTGACAGAGTTATGCCCCCTGTTTTCACAAAGATTTTCTGGTTAAAGTTTATATTCAAAAGTTTTGTAATTTCAATACTACAAAAGCTATTCACTTAAACTTGGAATATACCTTTGTCATCAACTCCAGTATCAGGGTGAACATGCCCCACTTGAAACTTGGAACTAACCTTTGTCATCAGCTCTAGTATCGGGGGCAACATTACACATAACTCTATTTTGTATTTTGACAGAGTTATGCCCCCTTTTCACATAGATTTTCTGTTTTAAGTTTATATTCAAAAGTTTGGTTACTTCAAAACTACATAAGTTATTTACTTGAAACTTGGAACTAACCTTTGTCATCAACTCTAGTATCAGGGTCAAAATACCCATAACTCTGTTTTGTATTTTGACTGAGTTTTTACATAGACTTTGTTGTTCAAGTTTTTGTTCCAAAAATGTATAAACTATACAAGGCTTCACTTAAAATTTTTATATTTTAACAAATTTATGCCCTTTCCACTATCCAAAATATGTACCAACTGAAATACTTTGAATAGTCGAGCGCGCTGTCCTCTGACAGCTCTTGTTCATCCAATCTTCACCAATCTTGCTCAGTTTGTCTATGACCATAAGATTAAAGGTGAAGTTGAATATAAGCATGATCGGGCCAGAAACTCCAAAACTGTCTGTGAAAAAGACATCAAAATCTTCTGTTTCTGCATTTTTCAGCATTTTTACTGACTCAAGGCCACACTTAAAGGTCAAATGTTTGAGCCTCCATTTTTGTGTCAGCTACATATATACATTTCTGAAGCTGTACTTTCATATCTGGTCCAACTGTGCCAGATTAAGGTCAGTGTGATACTTCAAAGTCTCCTTTAAAATCTAATGAAGGATTACAGCGGGTAATATAGTTGTCCATTGGACTGCCTTGTTAAAATTTATTACAACTAGTCTAAGTATCGAGTGTTTAGCCTGAAACTGTTGTATCTGCGTAACATTTTGATATCAGATACAATAGTTTAACTCTGAATTCTTAGGATCTAAGAACGTAAACATTAATTGGAGATGTCTTTATATCATGAAGACAACTTTTTCAGTTGAAGATCAGCACGGCGCCAGTCTTCATGCACTTCCCGGTCAAGGGCAAGCCCAAGAAGGCTGACACCATGGATATACACAGGTAACCCAGAGTATCATATTAACGTTTTAAGTATTCCCCTTCCATCGTTGATGGCACGGTATATTGATTTGCAAATGTGGTCTTTCAGTCAGTAGACCACAATGTTTTCCGATTTTTAATTCCAACAGTTTTCATTTAATCTTCACCAAACTTGATGAAATTTTTTTTGGCATAATATATCTAACAAGTTGGATAACGAGCCACGTCTCCTAAAATTGGCCTTTTGACCTAAGTGTGCTCTCTAAATTAAGTCTGACAGCTCGTATTCAATCTTCACCAAACGTTCATAGCGTTAATATGTCGTTCAATAACTAGCTAAATCACTTCAGGCACCAGGGTTTCCTCTGGCTTTTGAAAAGTTGTCGCCACTTTTTTTTCGCCAAATTTGAAAATTTGGAGCCAATTAGGCGTCGCACGTAATTTTTTTTGTTACAGACGTTCGGGTGGCATACTGTATATAAGTATACTTTACACATGTATATAACCTATATTTTCTTATATACTTTTTACTGTAATGCATTAATAATTATTCCTAATGAAGCATACAATAAATAAACAAAACAAGATATATCTCTTTAATGAATTTATTTCAATAACATTCAATTTAGTAAGTAACAAAACATAGCATATTGCATATACACATGCAGTAAAATATGTCCATGGATCATAATGGTTGCAACATGAAATATTTTAGCAATGCACTATTAGTATGTGTATCATCAGTATTTGTTTAAATCGACATGTAGCAATGCATTAATGTTACTATTTCACTTATAAATATGATAAATATTAATACATAAGTATAAACATATAAATACAATGGCACACATTAGGCAAGGCAAGGTACACTGGAAAGGAAACTGAAAATATACAGAAGACATCAATTAGCAGCAAAATTCTATATATACTATGTTCATGGACCAAAAGAATTCCAACTTCCAACAGTCTTTAAAATTTCTGTTCACTGGAGTATTTGAAGTTTGAGAATTTTAGATGAAGAAGAGACGTCGTCATAATCTAAAAAACGTTTTTTACAAGGAGTATTTACCTCTGAAGTGGCCATTTTGACAAGAGAATTTTCATTTTCAAATTCAACATGTTGAAAACACTGCATACTTACTATGTTTTGATTTCTAATTATCGTTACATCTCGTCCTTAATCTGTTTCAAACATGGCACACTTCTATTAACGCCTTTGTTCTACATGTAATTAAAATGCCAATCTAATTGCATTTGGCCATATAATCAGTCGCATGTTATCACCTTATCGATATGCATTCAGTTTTACGCTTGAGTTAATTCAATCGTTGGTCATTGCATCACTAAAAATCAATACATGCACGATAACTGTCGAGGTTAACCGAGTGAGCCAGATCGCTTGGGCTAAAATGTTGCTTACGTCATTTCAATAGTAAATAATTCGGACAAAGAACGCTGTCTCCAGAAAAATCGCCAAACTTGAAAATTTGTTGACACTTGCGATTTTGTCGTATTTGGCAACAGTGGTGATCGCCAGCGCGAACCCTGGGCACTTGGGAGTATTTGCTCTGGCCCTAGAAGGGGCTGTTGGTTAGGTAACCTGGCCTTATGACTAGAGGGGGCTGTTGGTTAGGTAACCTGGCCTTATGACTATGAACATTTTTAGCTTAGTCTTAGTTTTTAATTGTATGTAACCGTAAAACAAGTGTTTTTATTGGCCAATATTTGATGTTTAAAACTGATTTAAATTTTTATGAAGTTTTAAGTTAATAGGCTGTTCTTATACATTAAGCTGGCTTAAAAGAACCTTGATAAACAAGAAATATATCAAAATGTTTGACACTATGGCCATATGATTGCTAACAAACAATACAACTATACTTTAATTTAATTTTATCAAAATTAATTCTGAAGATACAAGAATAATACATCTTTTGCTGTCTGCTTTATAGCTCAGAGGATTCTGCAGAGTGAGTGGCAGACAGTTGACAAAGGACTTTGAAATAAATTAACTAATACATTGGAATTACTAACAATTGGGCACATGAAGTTTCTACATTTTCAGGAAATATGTTGAACTCGTATAAGTTTTAAGTGAGTAATAATATTGGTATTTTTATAAAAAAGAAGCTGTAAATGTTTTCCAAGTATTGGCATTCTATAATAATTTGCATGCTTTTGGTTTCAGATTTAGTAAATTTCTGGACATTTCAGTGTGAAGGTGGCAACATTGTTAATACATTGTACATATACTGCTCAGTGCTAATACTGGTATTTTGGTTTCAAATCATGCTGAATTTTATGCAACAATATGATTACCGTAAAAGCTCTGTGTTTTTGGACACTTAAAAATAATAATTATTTTTCTTGTCTGATAATTTAGAGACATAAATTATTCCAAAATTTTGGGTGTCTGAATATTTAGAGACACGGGGAAATATTTAAATTACGTCTGTATATGTCTGTTTTTCTTGTTTAGAAAATTCGGTTTTTAATTTATAATATTCTGTTTATTTTTAATTCATAATATTGTGTTTAAAAAGTTATAATTCGGTTTTAGTACCTTGGAATATTTTTCCCAGTTTGAACAATCAAACAAATCCGTTAAAAGCACAACGCGTTAATATTGACACATCTTAAAAGTAATGAGTGAAAGAGCTTGACATCACCCATTAGCCAGGCATCCAAATCTGCAAGGCATTAGTACTAGTATTAAAGTAACACCCATAGCAACAGGTTCGCTTTGACTTAAAAAGTCTTTGATGTGACTGCCGAACTTCGGCTATCGTCTATTAGTTTGCATCTGAAAGCGTGTAACACGCCTAGCACGTGATCGGTGCTCAAATGATACTGCTGTACCTGAACAACGCAAGTGCCGTCGATAGAGCATTAATGAATTAGTGTTCTAAGAGACATTTTAAGGGTGTCAAAAAGGCGGGGAGATTTTATTTTGGGCAGACAAAATATATGAAATTTTCATGTTGTTACAGTGCGTTTTTAATGTCAATGTATTGAAATTGGATTTATACATGTTTCACATACATGTACAAGGTAATTTATAATGTGTGCATATATTTTCAAACATTAGATTAATTACATTTTTATGAAAGAACCTTGAATATTAATTACAAAACAACACAAACAAACAACAAAAAAATAATCAGATTTTGATTAATAAATCCAACTTTAAACGAGTGTCCGAAAATATCGAGTCATAAATTATGGGTTTTAAGCTGACTGTCCGAAAATAAAGAGTTGCCAAAAATAATTATTTTGGCTAAAAAAGAGGGTGTCCAAAAACTTAGAGTGTCTGAAAACATAGAGCTTTTACAGTACTGTTGGGGTTTTGGTTATTCTTTGTGTTCTCATGGATATGAACTTATTGTAGTTTTATATTTATCGTCTGCACTAGTCTTTTCAGTTCCCTCACTTTTACAAATCACAAATAAGTAGAACCCATGTTAGCGAAAATAGAAATATGTAGCTAAAATAGCCATTGGCTTACACAACTTTTTTTTTTCTAAATAAGGCATATTTAACATGTCCTGATCAAAATACTTTTAAATGGCCAGTATTTTTACAAAATTCAAATATGAGCTACTAATTTTTATTTGTTAGCACCAAAATAGAGAACAATACGAGTACAATTAATATTTGTTTTATAGAAAGTGAGTTTAATGTCACTTGATTCCATCTCTTCACTGTCCTTTCCAGAGTGGGCTTCTCAGCTGAACAGATTGCAAGATGGGTTCAAGAAAGAACAGACATCCAGGTACTGAATAACTCATGATCTCAGAATTGAAAAATCTAACGTTTTTGTGTGTTTCAAGCTGAGCATTTAAGGCCAAGAGCCGTAAATGCCTCATATGAATTGTTGTTGTTTTTTTCATCGTAAGAACATGGTTAACAACAGAAACAACAACAGTTATAAATTATAAATGTTTGTGAGGTTGTTACATGTTGTTGTAAAAAAAGTATTGAGAGCCTAATAAAAGTTATCATTTGCAAAAGTTAGACTATGTTTAGAAAAAAACAAAACATTTCATAACATTTCATGCCAAGATTTTAAAACGTCAACCACTTGCTCCAATATTCAACGCGTTTACAACATGAACTTCCATGTTCAGGTTTGTAGCTTGAATTTTTTCCTTTGCTCAACTGCATTATATCATGTACTTTCATTTGAAAATAATATGGAAGTGGAAAAATTGGTTAGCTGAACAGTTTCAACAAATGCAATAAATAAACTAGTAGAACGAAGTAAAAATTTTAAGGAATTTCTACACATCTACACATTTAACAGTTGTAGAACGTTTATGGGTCGGATTTCATTTCCATGTGTATGCCAAATTTTGAATTTGTGTGCGTAAATTGTACACCTAGATTTTATTTATTGGGCGTATCTTGTGATTTTCCGTGTGCAAATTATTTATGCGCCTTATGTGTTCATCTGTGTCAAACACTAACATATGAATTTCCACCCGCAGGTTCGAATCTTCCGGCCGCCCAACTACTCTGGCACCCTGGCGCTGGCCCTTCTCTTCTCGCTGGTGGGCGGGCTGCTGTACCTGAAGAGAAACAACCTGGAGTTCCTCTACAACCAGACATTCTGGGGAATCTGTGCACTGGTAGGGACCCTTAGAGCGTTTACGTGGACTTTGAATATATTGTCCATTGACATTGAAACATTGAGCTTTGTTTGTGACATTCTGTACACATGGTTCGAATTAATGTTCAGAACGTTCAAAATTAATAATTTACCTGTGAAGAGAGAATACCAGAAACTTAAATTTCAGTATAAAAATATATCATTTAGTGTTTGAGAATCATGATTTCAGTACTTTCTGAAATCTGTTTTTCATGTATTTATTTATTTACATGTATAAAGTTCTACTAAAATATTGTTAATTTTAGGAGCTTTTTAAAACAGTTTGTTTACTGATTTTAACTGGCTAGAATGAACATATTCTTACAGTTGCATCTGTTCTGAATTTATTCTTTTATAGCAAGTCACAATAAATAAGCTTAGACCTAAATATTTAAATTCTTGTTAAGTACGGTCATGTCATTCTTATTGTCATGTGTAATTGCAATACAAGAATTAATACCTTCCGTTGTTTTTCAGACAGTCATATTTGCGATGACATCTGGTCAGATGTGGAACCATATCCGAGGACCGCCTGTCATGCACAAGAACCCCAGCACTGGGGCCATTGTAAGTAAACAGTGATAAGGGACAAGTTTCTCAAATCTTTAACGTCCAGTTAAGCTAACAGCTGTTAACTTTTGGATGAAGTTATTTATGTGTATGTAATTTTTTCAACTGTGATGTTTATTCGAACTAAAATAGTATTCTCACATAATTTTAAATGTTTGATAAGCATGTTGCTTGAAATATTTATTTTATTTGCATCTAAAGTTAACAGACCGTTAATTGGCTGTTAAAGTTTGTAGCAACTGGGCCCTGATGATTAGTTAAATACAGTACTGGGGCCATTGTATGTGAAAAGTGCTCTACTATCAAGGGTGTTTCAATGTACATATACTAGTAAACTGGTATACCACGGTATTAGATTCTGTAATAAAATATTGCAAGAAAAAAGTCAATACTGGTATATGCGATATTTAATTGGTCTTTTATATTCTTTTATATTAATGCCTTTATTCCGCAACTCCATAATTTACACAAAATCTTTAGATTTAGAAAAACGTGTTGCATTGCTTATAATCAGCAGTAGTATCTGTGATAAAGACTTCAATTTTTATTCAACTTGACAGAACTTGTACAGATCAGGCCACAAACTCCAGAGTTATGGCCTCTTGTTTGTGGAAAGGAATGCACTAATGGCCCTTGTCCTTATAAGAGACTTTATTTTCAATAAATCTTGACCAATCTACCACAGTTTGCATATGACCATAATAAACGCCAGAGTTATTGCCCCTTAATTGTGAAAATGGACTGCATGTATATGCAGAATAGGGACTTTATTTTTCGCCCAATCTGAACCAAAATTGTATTTGAGCCAAACCTGCACAGTTTGTGTATGACCAAAAGATCTCAGACAGATTTAAGTATAGGAAGGTTAGATGGTAATACACCTACAGCATGCAGAAGAACCACAACAATTATGCACAGCTATTGCCATTATCGATCAGAACTGCAGCAATAACGCTTTAAAAAAAAAACTGCCTGTGAACAGTTGCATACTAGTGTAGAGAAAATATACCCAGGTCCCTACTTGGGTATGACAGTGAAATTTTTTGTTTGTTTTCGATAAGCAATGGTAAGTCTAGGAGCTAAAGAAATATAACAGATAATCACCAAGACAAATTATTAGAGACTATTATGGCATACATTTTGAGTACTTTTGTTAAAACCTGACACAACAGTTAGGTCTTCATCTTTGCCAGTTACTGTATTCAGGTGAGCCCTTCGGGCCATTATGGACCTCGTGTTTATTTTTTTTACTCGTTGAAGTTTCTGTGGTTTTAACTTCTTTTGATTATTTCACAAAGTGTTTTTTTTTAAGATTTGAATAGAAAGAACATGTACCCTTTTACAAAATATCCGTCTACTAAGTCCACTTGTTCCTTTAAAAGGAACAAAGTGTTGGTCATGTTGAAATGGTTTTTGTTTACCAAAACCATGTGTCACAAAGCATGTCCTTTAAATTACTTGTCACTGGATTTTCTTCCTGTAAACTGGTTTCATTCTGTCAGTTGTTGAAAGGTTATCTGATCATTGATCTGATTAAATGAAGTGGTAGTATTGTGCAAACAAATATTTTGTAAGCCTTTGTTTACCAAAAATGTTTATCGACAATGTTTATCATTAAAGGCACACTTGCTTTAAACGAAAAAATCAAACCGCATGTGGGGAAAATAAGAATTATACAACATCTAATAAAGTCAGTTTCTGCTGATAAAATGTAAAGACTATATAATTTTATTGATTAAAAACATCTTCTCGTAACGATTGTCACAACAATAACAATAGGTTATTACATGATTATAAATGAATTTTTTTTGGAAACCAAAAGTTATGTTGAAATTATTTCTTATACTATAGTCATGTGTTTAAAGGCACTAAATCTGTATAGAACATAAAAGAAATACCACACAAATCTATTGCTATTTATTGTACACATTAAATAATTCAGCTGCAGAACAGTGTAACTGTCTACAAAAGATTTTACAACTTTTACCTGATTAAAAAACGTGTCAGGCATGATTATCTTCATTGAATTGTTTATACACATAAACCATGCAAAACTTGTTTGTTGTTGTAGTTATGTGCACAATTTTTTTGAAATAGAAAATATGTGTATTACATGTTGTTTCATAGTGTGCATCATTGATATGCCATCACGAATTAGTGTAATCAAAAACTAATGGTGAATGACCGACAAAACTGAAAGTTTACATTAAGAGTCAAGTCATTCACAGTGTAAACAAAAAATTAAATAATTAATATTTATTATCAGATTATCTAAACTATGCATACAATATTTGTATGTATGTAGTACAACATTAAAGCTTATTTCCAGTGTGTTATATGAGGTTTGGTGGCTTTAATAACCTATAATTGCCTATAAGAGCTTAAAAGCTTATTTCCAGTGTGTTATATGAGGTTTGGTGGCCTTAATAACCTAGAATTGCCTATAAGAGCCTGAACGATTATTTCCAGTGTGTTATATGAGGTTTGGTGGCCTTAATAACCTAGAATTGCCTATAAGAGCCTGAACGATTATTTCCAGTGTGTTAAATGAGGTTTGGTGGCTTTAATAACCTAGAATTGCCTATAAGAGCTTGAAAGCTTATTTCCAATGTATTATATGAGTTTCAGTGGCTTTAATAACCTAGAATTGCCCATACGAGCCTGAAAGCTTATGTCCAGTGTCTTATATGAGGTTTAGTGGCTTTAATAACCTAGAATTGCCTATAAGAGTTTGAAAGCTTATGTCCAGTGTGTTATATGAGGTTTGGTGGCTTTAATAACCTAGAATTGCCTATAAGAGCCTGAAAGCTTATGTCCAGTGTGTTATATGAGGTTTGGTGGCTTTAATAACCTAGAATTGCCCATACGAGCCTGAAGGCTCATTTCCAGTGTGTTATATGAGGTTTCGTGGCTTTAATAACCTAGAATTGCCTATAAGAGCTTGAACGCTTATTTCCAGTGTTTTATATGAGGTTTGGTGGCTTTAAAAAACTAGAATTGCCTATAAGAGCTTGAAAGCTTATTTCCAATGTATTATATGAGTTTAAGTGGCTTTAATAACCTAGAATTGCCCATACGAGCCCAAAAGCTTATGTCCAGTGTGTTATGTGAGGTTTGGTGGCTTTGATAACCTATAATTGCCTATAAGAGCCTGAAAGCTTATGTCCAGTGTGTTATATGAGGTTTGGTGGCTTTGATAACCTATAATTGCCTATAAGAGCTTAAAAGCTTATTTCCAGTGTGTTAAATGAGGTTTGGTGGCTTTAATAACCTAGAATTGCCTATAAGAGCTTGAAAGCTTATTTCCAAGGTATTATATGAGTTTCAGTGGCTTTAATAACCTAGAATTGCCCATACGAGCCTGAAAGCTTATGTCCAGTGTGTTATATGAGGTTTAGTGGCTTTAATAACCTAGAATTGCCTATAAGAGTTTGAAAGCTTATGTCCAGTGTGTTATATGAGGTTTGGTGGCTTTAATAACCTAGAATTGCCTATAAGAGCTTGAAAGCTTATGTCCAGTGTGTTATATGAGGTTTGGTGGCTTTAATAACCTAGAATTGCCCATACGAGCCTGAAGGCTCATTTCCAGTGTGTTATATGAGGTTTCGTGGCTTTAATAACCTAGAATTGCCTATAAGAGCTTGAACGCTTATTTCCAGTGTTTTATATGAGGTTTGGTGGCTTTAAAAAACTAGAATTGCCTATAAGAGCTTGAAAGCTTATTTCCAATGTATTATATGAGTTTAAGTGGCTTTAATAACCTAGAATTGCCCATACGAGCCCAAAAGCTTATGTCCAGTGTGTTATGTGAGGTTTGGTGGCTTTGATAACCTATAATTGCCTATAAGAGCCTGAAAGCTTATGTCCAGTGTGTTATATGAGGTTTGGTGGCTTTGATAACCTATAATTGCCTATAAGAGCCTGAAAGCTTACGTCCAGTGTATTATATGAGGTTTGGTGGCTTTAATAACCTATAATTGCCTATAAGAGCCTGAAAGCTTATGTCCAGTGTGTTATATGAGGTTGTGTGGCTTTGATAACCTATAATTGCCCATACGAGCCTGAAAGCTTATTTCCAGTGTGTTATATGAGGTTTGGTGGCTTTAATAACCTATAATTGCCTATAAGAGCCTGAAAGCTTATGTCCAGTGTGTTATATGAGGTTTGGTGGCTTTGATAACCTATAATTGCCCATACGAGCCTGAAAGCTTATGTCCAGTGTATTATGTGAGGTTTGGTGGCTTTAATAACCTATAATTGCCTATAAGAGCCTGAAAGCTTATGTCCAGTGTGTTATATGAGGTTTGGTGGCTTTGATAACCTATAATTGCCTATAAGAGCCTGAAAGCTTATGTCCAGTGTGTTATGTAAGGTTTGGTGGCTTTGATAACCTATAATTGCCTATAAGAGCCTGAAAGCTTATGTCCAGTGTGTTATATGAGGTTTGGTGGCTTTAATAACCTAGAATTGCCTATGTGAGCTTGAGATCTTATGTCCAGTGTGTTATATGTTCTGACTATTTAAGACTGTTGGTTGTTTCAGAACTACATCCACGGCAGTAGCCAGGGTCAGTTTGTGGCCGAGACCTACATGGTGATGCTGCTCAGTATCCTTTTTAGAAGGTCACACTCACATGATAGATGTGTTTTATTGGCTTGATATGTTCGAGGGACAGATGCAGTTGAAATAAAAACTCATTTGGAAACCTGAATTTCGTAAAAATAATGTCGCTGAGATACAGAAAAACACACATAATTATATTGATTACAAACATATTTTTTATTGGCCTGCAGGTTACAAATAACACATTTCTGAAAGACTTGAGTTTGTAACTTTTAAGAAACTATTTAAAACAATATTAAATCATTCAGCAGACACAGATATTTAATGGCATAATTCACCTTTTTTGTAGGTGCTTCACTTGCCATACAGGGGCTGTGAAATCAATTGTCCGTATTGTCGGGGTCGTCCCAGAGCTTGAACAGGCAAGTGAAAAGCTGACAGAATTTACTATATAATTGCTTTATGGACAAGTTGCAAACAGCATTTAAAAAAAATGGACAAGTAAGCAGGGCTTGCATTAATGGAAGTTTGGGAGTAATTTACTCCCAGTTTTTGTCACAGAACTTCCAAAATTGCAGACATGGGAGTATCAAAAAGTCGAAAAAAAAGGCTTAAAACTTCCAATATCCAGCACTTGGAAGCGATGACTTCCAAAAAGTGCAAGCTCTGATTGTGTAATTCTAAGTTTACAATAGGTCTTAAAAAACAACATGGAGTGAAAAACATGACTGTAGCAAAATAATAACTATGTTAAGAGTAGTTATATATGGTATGCAAAATGTAATGTACATATTTATCTTGCAAAATACTGTCAAAACTTTCAAAATTATGAGCCAAACTTTTAAAATCAGAGACCAGGAAGTTGAAACTTTCAATTTTCAAAAGTTAATGAAAGCCCTGCAAGTAACGCAATATGAGATTTTGCCACCCCTGCCATAAATTGCTTTAAATTCGCGATGACAAATTTTCGCGTTTTTCTCCTAAAATTATCCTTTTGCGTTTTCTGAAAGTAGACGGACATAAGTGAAAATTAATATTTACTGCCACTAGCATTATCCTACCATGAATGAAAAATAATGTCGACTACTGCAAGTGTTATCGTACCAAATGGTTAGTACTGTATCAGTCACCAGGTAGCTGATAGTTACGTTTATGCAAGTGTTGTTGTTATGGCTAAGCTTAAAAAACGAGGACGCGCAGTAGCAATGTGCTGTTTTAACATGTTTTTACTCCTATGCCGTTGATGTAAATTGCTTATAATAGCATAATTGGACTGACCATATGGTACATTACAAGGTAAAAGTAGCATATTTTCAGATTTTTAACATTGGGGCCAGGCCGGCTAGCTCAGTTGGTAGAGCACTGGACTACAAATCTGAGGATCGCGGGTTCGATTCCCAGCCCGGCCACATAACTTGTGTGGGGATTGGTCCTGAAATTATTTCTACGGCCTTTCTCCCCCTACCTCTGATTCAAGTAGGGCAGTTGTCAGTTACTGGCATAAGTATGTGCACTTAGTACTGATAAACCAGCTTACCCAGGAAACGTGTGAGTAGGTTAACTGACTGCCGTTATATGACTGAAATACTGTTGAAAACGGCGAAAATCCAACAAACAAGCAAACAAACACATTGGGACATACGTATTTACATGCATTTCTTTGCGCTGGTCTTGAATTTGCAAGGAATAAAAATCGTGAAAATAAAACCCGCATGAATAAAACCAGTTCTTTGGGCCTTGCTAGCATACATATATGCAGCTGCGGTTTCTGCGTATTTCAGGACCTTACAGTTTGAAAATGTTCGGCTTAGATAGGCTATTTAGATTTTGATTTGTACATTTATCAAATATTTTGGTGCTTTGTTGCCTTAACCTACACCCAGATGCTGCCATTGTTGTTGGAATCATTCTCATGGTGGAGGCAAACTCTATGAAAGGAGATCCAGGCAAAAAGAGGGGTACATACATGTTTAATTTAAACCTACTTATTTTAGCTCGATTGCATAGAAAGCCTTAGGCTTATAGAGACACTCTCGAGTCCGTTTCCTGGGAAGAACCAGTACTTGGCGTCTTTGGAAAGATCTTGAGAACGCTCACTTAGTGGGGATTGAACCCGGGACCTCCCGGTAGCATGGGGGACACCATATCCACTTAACCATTGCGACCTTTGATGTTTCTTCATTTGTTTATAAGGTTTACTGTCAATTAATCAAATAGAAAAGTGTATCAGCAGTTGCTGATGTGATTTGTCTACTACTGTGGAAATGTCGTAATGTTTGATTTTGATATTTACAGTAATATGCAAAAGCTGTTAACTTGGTATTTGTGATATATGTTAGGTGCCACATATTGAACTAAATGCAAAAGGTTTATCAACTTAAAATATTAATTTAAATATATTTATTTGTTGAATGACAGTGATAAATGAAGAGTCTATCAACAAATTTTGTAATAGATTCCAAAAAGAAATTATACATTATTATTTATCACATGCTATACCTTGTTTTCGATGTAATACAACCATTACGAATATATTTATATTACACATGTGTACGATAACGTTTTGAGCGTTTACATATTTTTTTACCGACGTTATTTTGGTGAAATGATGTCGTCAACATGAAATGACGTCAGTGCAGTAAACAACTTTTAGGATTTATCAACATGCTTTGGTAAAATTAGAAGCATTTTTTTCGTTTAAAAGCATGTGATAAAAAAGATCTGACACTCGTTGTCGTTTCATATCATGTTTTATTAACTCGTCCAGGAAATTCGCTAGTAAGCGAGCCTTTGACGAGCTTACTTACAAAATTCATGAACTTGTTTAATAAAATATGATATGAAATGACAACTCATGTCAGATCCTATATATACAAACCAGCGAAAGAACACTCTAAAAATACTAATAAATCTATTGGAAATATTGTTTCGTTTATGGTTAATCATCAATCAAAATGATTAAAATTATAAAGCATTTGTAACGCTTTTCATCTGTATTTTGGAAAACGTGTATCACAAAGTGTAAGAAATACACAACAAAATGTATAAGTCCGAATAGACGAGTGATTAACGCATGACATTATTTATCACTAAGGTCACAGGTTCGAGTCCCGGCAAATCAAACTTTTAAATTTACCGTTTTTTGTTATATAATATTTGTTTTATATTATACCAGATGCTGTAGTTTTTGTAGTTAAATTGCAAGACATTTGATAACATTTTTCAAAATACGAAAAATTGTGAACGAGTCCCTTTAATGATGTTTTTTTTGCATATTTTGTAGTAATTGCGCTAGTCGGGCTGGGTTGTGTGGCCATATTCTTCAGTATACTGCTGTCCATCTTTAGATCTAAATACCATGGATACCCATACAGGTGAGTGCAGGGTGTGTAGGGATCTGGAAAGGTCATGGAAATGGTCGCTGTCTGGAAAAATCATGGAATTTTGATCATTTGGATTTTATCATGGAAAACTAATGGAATTTTCTTTAGATCTAAATACCATGGATACCCATACAGGTGAGTGCAGGGTTTGTAGGGATCTGGAAATGTCTTGGAAAATGGTCTTTGTCTAGACAAATCATGGACTTTTGATAATTTGGATTTTATCAAGGAATTTTCAGAAATTGTCATGGAAAGTTGGAAAGTATCATTGAATATGCCATTAAGAGCATGAAAGTGATCAAATCATTTGAAATATTATCAAACAAAACATTAAAAATCAAAGAGCGTAGTAATGGACAGACATGTATTGCAGCGCTACAAGTCTATTATACAGGGTGCCAATGGGCCTCGATAAATAGTTTTATTATGTAGCGCAATTAAGATGTGGATATCAGTGTATTATTTTGACTTCAGTATGTTCCGATTGTGTCATGGAAAACTGAGCTATGTCATAGAAAAATCATGGAATTTTTGTTTCAACTCTGGAGTGCATGTCCTCAAAACAAAATTGAAATCATAAAAAGCTTATTTGGTATTCAAGTCATTGCTTTTCTGTAGGCGTTTTTCATCTTCTGTGGATCAGGACAGTTTTATGATGAAAGTATTTCTGATCAATTCTCAGCTGTACATTTCTAAAACTTTATAAGAATGCTGTAATTAAAAAAACTTGCATGTGCGGTTAAAATGTTTCAGAAAAGGTATTGTTCAGTTATTGAACCTTAGTGTATGAATAGTTTTATACTTTATAATTTTAAGTGGTATAAATGTAAAACAACAAGCACAATATGCAATATTCAGATTATGATATTAAACTTTAGATAATATGTTTGTTGTTTTGTGTGAGTTGTCCTATGGTTGACAGAGTAATTGCCATTGATAAACTTGATAAAGGGGTTGTTGTATTACTTCCCTTTGATCATTGATATGACTCATTTCCCCATCTATACATGTTTAGTAGATAAACAAATTACATTTTGTTATATATTTTAAATGAGAAAATAAACAAACTTTTTATGCTGTTGAATTATGTTAAAATGTGCCAAACTTCTAAATGTTAATACATTGTATGTACTTTTAATTCAAGTATGCAAGGCTTTATATGAGTACTTACTAAAGTGCTATACTTTTCTTCTCCTTTAAAAAGCAACAACAACAAAACACCCCTCACATTGCAAAATGCTAGTTCAAAATGACTAAACACGTAATTATGAAATTATCATGGTGTTTTTCCATTACTTGTGAACACGTATCTATGTAATCATGGTGTTTTTCCAAACATTGCAGTTTCCTCATAAAGTGAAGAAGCCAGCAGAGGTCCTAGGAAATATGATATCTGTCATCAAGCATGCTGTGTTATGTGATTGGAAAATGTTTATTCTTCGATGGTTTTACATTTGGTTTAATCTTCAGATAGTAAAAACAGCTAATCAATCCAATAAAGTCAAATTTTATCTCTTTGTTGTGCTCTAAAGTGTTTGTTTAATTGAAATATCATGTTTAAAGACAACAAAGGGTGAACATGAAACTATTGTATCTAATATAGAAATGTAAAGCAGATACAACAGTTTCACACTCAACCCTCGAAATGTTTTTCAATTTATATGAAATTATCTTGCTAAGTTAAAAAAATAAAATATTGAAAAGATAAGATTGCGTGCATTGTTTATTATGTGGCTATGTGTTTTGTTTACTATGTCAAGTTAATATAATAGGACCATAAATCAAATTTAAGTTTTAAGTAATTTGGCACTGTGTTGTTGCAGAACTAAGATGAGGTGTGTACTTTACATATTTAATTTTCATTTGACCAGTCATATTAAAGTACATTCGACTCCCGATGCTTTGAACAGACTTGTCTCAAATTTCTCGTTGGCTCGAAGTTTCTTTGGGGGACCAATATTTTATTGCTGTAAATTCATATAAATTTCTGTTGTTTGGCTCGAATTCGTGAGAGACTATTTTTCGGATGACTCGCAGTGTTTGTCACAGTCCTTGTTACAGTTTTAACACATTCAATTGTTTGTTTGGATCGAACTCCCTTTGGTCAAATCGAGTCGTTAATAGATGAGATGCACTTCATTAATCCGGGACAACACTTTCCGCCTACAGTGGAGTTATGTATAGAAGAGACTTCCTTCAAACAGATAATACCATAAAAGCGGAAAGTGTCGTCTGCGATTAACCTGTGCGGTCTGCAGAGGCTAATCCTGGAAGACACTTTACGCAGATGCATTAAGCCCGGATTTTCCACCACACGCCGTATTTAGTTTTATGGCTGTTAGGCTTTGCAACGTGTAATGTTAGTGTTTTACTCGTACTAGCATTTCTCTTGAGGAGGATGTGAAATTATTTTCTTGTTATATTACTATTATTTTTTGCACCAATGTTTTATTGAAGATCACATCAGAAATGCTGTGTAACATGAAGATTGTGTGTGCTGAAGTCTGGGGCCATATTTCAGAAACATCTTAAGTTTATCTTAAAATATTTTCACTTAAGTTCCAATTTTTGTAAGGACATATTTTTAAAACTACATATAAATTAATAAATCCAATTACACTTAAGTAAAGAGTAGATAATAATAAGTTGATAATTGGGAAACATTTAGCAGAATTTCATGTACACATGAAATAAGATGCTTAAGCAAAATGACGATTTTAAGGCTAAGGATAAGATTTCTCTAAATGTTTCTGGAATACGACCGTAGATTGATATAATATGGAAATAGTGTAAGTGTTAATCCGCATTTCTTCATTATTTGGCTGTTTAAAAAAGCATAAAAGAAACAACAACAAAACAACAAAACTGTTTAGTTTTTAACGTTTGTTGATCTGTTGCATGTATTCAAACAATCATCCGTGTTTCATAGTCAATAGTTTATTAAAATTTTCATTGAAGGCAGCGCTGATACATGTATTGAGTTTTATGTTGTGAAGTTATTAGTATTTGTGATGTGAAATTAATTTCTTATTTATGGTAACTGGTATTTAAAGTATGTTAAGCTCAAACGTGATGAAGTGTTATTGATACATGTCTCTATCTTGCTTATAAGCAAATTTAGAAAGTTATGTATAGACCTGGGGTCGTATTCCAGAAACATCTTAAGTGAAATCTTATCCTTAGCCTAAACTCCTCATTTTTAGCTCGACTTTTCAAAGAAAAGGCAAGCTATTCTACTCGCCCCGGCATTGGTGTCGGCGTTCGAGCTAAGTTAAAGTTTTTTGGTAAGCTAGTTTCTCAGGAATGGCTTGAGGGATTTCATTCAAACTTAAAACATTTCTTCCCCACATTAAAATGAACCTATTGGCCAAGTTTGGTAACTCTAGTTTGAAATTTGTAAAAATTATGGGCCTTTTTACACTTAGAAACTTCACATGAGCTGTATGGACAGGTTAAAGTTTTTCGGTAACTTGGAACACTTATTTCCCTATTTTAAAATGAACTCATGGGCGAATTTCGATAACTCTAGTTTGAAATGTGTAAAAATTATGGGCCTTTTTACACTTAGAAATTTTACATATAAGCTATATTGACAGGTTAAATTTTCGGTAAGCTAGTTTCTCAACTTTTCATTTCCACTATCTAACTCGAGAACGGATTAAGCTATTGCAATGAAACTGCAAACATAGATACCTTATAGCAAGACCTCGCTACGGATTGCATATGGAGTGGGTGGGGTCATGGTCACTGGTACTAAAAATAGAAAAACGGTTTCCAATCAGTAACTTAAGAACAAATTGAGATATTTTAATAAAACTGAATACATATATACCTTATATCAAGACCTTACTTGGGATTGCACATGGCGTGGATGGGGTAAAGGTCAAGGTCACTGTTACTATAAATATAAAAACGGTTTCCGCCCAATAACTTGATAAAGCATTGAGATATTTTAATGAAACTTAATACATAGATACCTTATATCGAGAGCTTGCTTGAAATTGCATATGGGGTGGGGTCAAGGCCACTGTTACTAAAAATAGAACAACGGTTTCCGCTCACTAACTTGAGAACAAATTGAGATATTTTTATGAGACTTCATACAGACGTACCTTATATCGAGACCTTGCTTGGTTTGCATATGGGGAGTGTGGGGTCAAGGTCACTGTTACTAAAAATAGAAAAATGGTTTCCGCTCCAGAACTTGAGAATGCATTGAGATATTTTAATGAAACTTAATACATACATACCTTATATTGAGACCTCTCGTGAGATTGCATATAGGGTCAAGGTCACTGTTGCTAAAATAGAAAAAACGGTTTCTGCTCAATAAATTGAGAATGCATGGAGATATTTTAATGAAACTTTATACATAGATACCTTATATCAAGACCTCACTTGGGATTGCATATGGGGTGGGTGGGGCCAAGGTCAAGGTCACTGTTACTAAAAATTAAAAAACTGTTTCCGATCAATAACTTGAGAATGCATTGAGATCTTTTAATGAAACTAAATACATGGATACCTTATATCGAGACCTCGCTTGGGATTGCATATGGGGTGGGTGGGGTCAAGGTCAAGGTCTATTTTACTAAAAATTTTATTGATGTGCTGACTTTAATACATTTCGTTAGAAAAATTTGGGTTTTGTGGAATTTACATATTTCTTGTTTTAGAAAAAAGATGCCAGTGACTGACAAGCACCAGAAAAGTGGAGTGCGCTGTCCTCCGACAGCTCTTGTTCCTAAGCATTATATTCCATGATAAATGAACTTTTGCCTAATGTTCACTAATTATCAACTTATTAATAACTACTATTTACTTAACTTTAATTGGATTCATTAATTTATATATAGTTTTAAAAATATTACCGTACAAACAAATTGAACTTAAGTAAAAATAGTTAAAGATAAACTTAAGATATTTCTCGAATATGGCCCCAGGTAATGGCATGCTTTGAGTGCTATGTTTCATATTGTATCTTGATACAGAAACAAGATCTTTGAGTGCATAAAACTTCGCATTAATGTTTTTATTTAAGTATACGGATTGTGTTCATATATATGCCTCCTATAGCAAAATCAATGCTCTAGATAATAATTTAATCAAAAGGGTACTGGTAATCCTATTTTCAATCATAAAGGGTTATTTACCCGTAAATAGGCAAAGCTACAAATATCAATGTCTATTTAAGTGTTAAAAAATGTGTAAGTATTGAATTAACAATTGATGTTCATGGAAAGGGTTCGATACATGTATTTCCATCATTATATTGTTGGAAGCTCACTTTTCATATTAAATATCCTTTGTTTAAAAATCAATCACAGATTCTGTCAAGATGTTTAAAGTGTACTGCTTCTCCCATTTTTTTTGTTTAAAGAATTTTAAATGAGTATATACTCCAATATTCCTCTTATAAACAGCACTGAATTCATGCTTCTGCACTTTAAGGTGTGTCTTTATTTAATTGTACATGCTTGATTTATGGAATACTAGATATTAGATTCTAGTCCATCTACATCTGAAATCCAATCATTTTTATGACATTTCTTTGCATGCTCTGCTATAAAAGCTCTTTGTTTGAAGAGGTTACATGAATTTCCCATACTGGGGACTAAGAAGAAATTTTGTTGGTGTACAAACAATACTATTTAGACATGTTGTTTTAATTTGTTTCTTGAATTTAGGATTGTTAGTCAAATTGGTTAATTTGTTACTTTAAATTAGTATTGCAAATGAACTAGTAGTGTTCTTTAATGCAACATCATTATGGCTAATCGTGGTAGATGATATTTTTTTGTGATCATGTAGTATTACATGTTATTATCATGATATTATCATGTTTAAGGACATTCGGAATACAACTCTTAGTATTCTTCCAGTTTTCTCATGGCGCTTGTGTGGTAAAATCTAGGATTGACTTTCAAGTTGCCTTAAGCTTTGAATAAATACACAGTTTCGCTGCTAGCAAGTGTAAATAGCAAAGGAAGATATATAAACAATTTCATTTGAAATTAAGAGTTTGGCCAATGTATGTACTTTAAACACAAACATAACTGTCTTGCTTGTTTGAAATGCTTTATGGGACGTAGCTGTCAGTATCTGTAGTTGTCAAGTTTGGCATTTATTTCATATTCACTTTTTGTCCATCAAGACATCCGCTGAAGTGTAATCAGTTTTCAACCAAATTTTTTTTATGCAATGAAGGCCTGAAAAAATTATATATTGTTTGTTTCCCCTCCCACGGCTGATTGGCGTATGGTGGTGCAGAAAGCATGAAGTAGAACATGATTGTCCTTGAATGTGCAGAATACTGTTTTTTTTTAGCTGATATGTTTATGAAGTTCTTTTTACCTACATATTAAGACTTAGTTGGTAAAATTCCAAGTTGGCAAAATATATTATAAGCACATTATACTTTAAACGTATATGTGTGTGACATATTTTAAAATTTAAATACATTATTGTTAGACACTATGCACTAAAAGTCAGAAATAGTTGATTGAATAGGTGTACTATTAACAAAATGATATAAATTAGAAAACCCTATTTCTACCCTACGTACGCCCATGTTTGTACGTGCATGTGTGTGTGTGTGGGGGGGGGGGGGTGAAACAGACAAGGTTTCAATTTAGGCCTAAGGCTTGCGTGCTACTTCCTTAAGTAAACATCCACGTTGAATTGAGATTTTGATGTGAAACATGGTTGACCCACTTATGTCGTTTTTAAGGGTAAATAAATGTAAATGAAGAACGGAAATAATATCTTTAGTTAAAGAAATTTAACTTCCTCCTTGTGCGCTATAAATTGAACCAGCAACTAAAGGGAGGTGTTTGCTATTATTTGAAATTAATCATTAAGACGAAAACTATAATTCTAAAAAATACCTGTCATTTAAAAATATTTCTTACAGAAAATGGTAAATAATGCCTTATTATATTCAAATGACTTCCAAAAATTCAGTAGCCATTGACTATTTTGGCTACTGGTAAAGCTAACATAACATTAAGTGGTCTGGATTTGTAAATATTCCTCCATATTCATCAATTACATTGTTTATGTATTGTGTGATCTTAAATCCTGTTACAATTGCAATTAAACGAGTGTTAATGTCCTTAAGTTGTTGAAGGCTTGTTGTTATACTGAACGTCGGGAAAGATCTAGAGCGAAATAGGAGGGTGCTGCACCCAGAGCCTTTTTGGTTCACCCCTGCTGCTCCTCTGGACTGGTCAACACAGAAATGCTGAAAATCTTTTGAAATTCAATATATATTATTTTGCAAATATTCAATGACCAATGACGAGTAAATGCTAAAAAACCTTAATTAGAAGCAGTATACTCACGAAATTCCTCAATTTAGCAGATTATTAGAACATGTCATTAAACTGCTCCGGCTTTCCACCCTGCGCCTTTTTAGCAGCACCCTGTACATTTTTGGATCCAATATCTTTCCCTACAGTACGGTATACATGTTTGCAGATACGAATGCAATGATGCAATCGGTGATTCCTATACGCTGTAAATGATGTGCATGTTTGAAGAATCAATGAGACTATTTGCATTCATGTTAATCTGCTACGAACTTCCCGAACAACCCTCGAACATACAAGTCAAGTCATTTAGCTTTAATATGTAACGCATTATATAGTTACTGAACCACAGATAACTGCATCTTTTGACCGTACGACGAGATTTGTTTGAAAACGTCTAGAACTTCAGAACGCTCGGACGTCATTATATGTCTTGTTAGAACATTCGTATACTATCAACGGTGTTTGTCGAGGTTTGACCTTAGTAGGCAGTATAAATCCCATAGCTTAGTGTCAATGACATACGGTCTTATAACTCCCATAGCTTAATGTCAATTACATACAGTCTTATATATCCCATAGCTTCGTGTCAATGACATACAGTCTTATAACTCCCATAGCTTAGTGTCAATGACATACAGTCTTATAAATCCCATAGCTTAGTGTCAATGACATACAGTCTTATAAATCCCATAGCTTAGTGTCAATGACATACAGTCTTATAAATCCCATAGCTTAGTGTCAATGACATACAGTCTTATAAATCCCATAGCTTAGTGTCAATGACATACAGTCTTATAAATCCCATAGCTTAGTGTCAATGACATACAGTCTTATAAATCCCATAGCTTAGTGTCAATGACATACAGTCTTATAAATCCCATAGCTTAGTGTCAATGACATACAGTCTTATAAATCCCATAGCTTAGTGTCAATAACATACAGTCTTATAAATCCCATAGCTTAGTGTCAATGACATACAGTCTTATAAATCCCATAGCTTAGTGTCAATGACATACATTCTTATAAATCCCATAGCTTAGTGTCAAAGACATACAGTCTTATAAATCCCATTGCTTAGTGTCAATGACATACAGTCTTATAAATCCCATAGCTTAGTGTCAATAACATACAGTCTTATAAATCCCATAGCTTAGTGTCAATGACATACAGTCTTATAAATCCCATAGCTTAGTGTCAATGACATACAGTCTTATAAATCCCATAGCTTAGTGTCAATAACATACAGTCTTATAAATCCCATAGCTTAGTGTCAATAACATACAGTCTTATAAATCCCATAGCTTAGTGTCAATGACATACAGTCTTATAAATCCCATAGCTTAGTGTCAATGACATACAGTCTTATAAATCCCATAGCTTAGTGTCAATGACATACAGTCTTATAAATCCCATAGCTTAGTGTCAATAACATACAGTCTTATAAATCCCATAGCTTAGTGTCAATGACATACAGTCTTATAAATCCCATAGCTTAGTGTCAATGACATACAGTCTTATAAATCCCATAGCTTAGTGTCAATGACATACAGTCTTATAAATCCCATAGCTTAGTGTCAATAACATACAGTCTTATAAATCCCATAGCTTAGTGTCAATGACATACAGTCTTATAAATCCCATAGCTTAGTGTCAATGACATACAGTCTTATAAATCCCATAGCTTAGTGTCAATAACATACAGTCTTATAAATCCCATAGCTTAGTGTCAATAACATACAGTCTTATAAATCCCATAGCTTAGTGTCAATTAAATACAGTCTTATAAATCCCATAGCTTAGTGTCAATTAAATACAGTCTTATAAATCCCATAGCTTAGTGTCAATGACATACAGTCTTATAAATCCCATAGCTTAATGTCAATGACATACAGTCTTATAAATCCCATAGCTTAGTGTCAATAACATACAGTCTTATAAATCCCATAGCTTAGTGTCAATGACATACAGTCTTATAAATCCCATAGCTTAGTGTCAATGACATACAGTCTTATAAATCCCATAGCTTAGTGTCAATTAAATACAGTCTTATAAATCCCATAGCTTAGTGTCAATAACATACAGTCTTATAAATCCCATAGCTTAGTGTCAATGACATACAGTCTTATAAATCCCATAGCTTAGTGTCAATTAAATACAGTCTTATAAATCCCATAGCTTAGTGTCAATAACATACAGTCTTATAAATCCCATAGCTTAGTGTCAATTAAATACAGTCTTATAAATCCCATAGCTTAGTGTCAATGACATACAGTCTTATAAATCCCATAGCTTAGTGTCAATAACATACAGTCTTATAAATCCCATAGCTTAGTGTCAATTAAATACAGTCTTATAAATCCCATAGCTTAGTGTCAATTAAATACAGTCTTATAAATCCCATAGCTTAGTGTCAATGACATACAGTCTTATAAATCCCATAGCTTAGTGTCAATGACATACAGTCTTATAAATCCCATAGCTTAGTGTCAATGACATACAGTCTTATAAATCCCATAGCTTAGTGTCAATGACATACAGTCTTATAAATCCCATAGCTTAATGTCAATGACATACAGTCTTATAAATCCCAAAGCTTAGTGTCAATAACATACAGTCTTATAAATCCCATAGCTTAGTGTCAATGACGTACAGTCTTATAAATCCCATAGCTTAGTGTCAATTAAATACAGTCTTATAAATCCCATAGCTTAGTGTCAATGACATACAGTCTTCAGGGTTCTTGTGTCAATACCAAATGGTTCGGTCTAACTCAGTCCAAATGGCAATAATATTGCAATGTGATGCGTAATGTCCACAGATTACGCGATATTTGTTCCTGCTGCCGAGAGCACGCGGTGTTGTAATGGATGAGGTGTACGTCTTGCGATTGGGAGGTCGTGAGTTCGATCACTACTTGGTGAGCGTTCGAATGATCTTTCTACCCAGGAAACGGACTCGATTGTGTCGCTATTAGCCTTAGGCGTTCGACACAATGAAGCTTAAAGGGACTATGTCATCGAAAAGGGCCCCAAGGGGGCACTTTAAAAAAATCCACTGAAATTAAGATATTAATACTGTGATCAGTGAGTCCCAAGCTATTTACAATAACGAACTACACTACATGTACTTCGCAGACTGCTTATGTCAATACTGTAAACGCCTTTTATTTCGCGATGGTCCAATATTCGCGTATTTCACGGTCCTAACAAAGCGCGTAAATTTCCTTTTCACACGAGTATTTAAAACATATAGTTATATGAAATTGAAAAATGCCAGTACCGTATTAAATATGAGTTAAGATTTTCCTTAGGAGCTTTGTGGATATACCCCCACATCGCAATAATAAAACAGCAGTCGCATTCCAAGACAAATATGTGGCGGCGTCGAGGACCGAAGGTTTGACCTTAGGGTCAAGCAGGGTCCAATTCTCGAACTTTCTTAAGAATAACCGGCTTTAGTCTCGTGATGATCTGACATACAATTTTCGTTCAAATGTAGTACATGTATGTCTGTACATTAATATCTGTGCACAATTTATTACAATATATTTATTGCAATATGAAAATAGTATACTTGTGCTGATCAACTGTAACAATATTAATCTGAGAAAATTGAGTCAGACGTGCTAATTACTATATGACGTATTTTCGACGCTGTGAATGCAAAACGCGTGTTCAAGCAGGTGGTTTCGAAATTATGATCAACGTTTTATTTTATTAATTGAGCATTGTCATTACTGAACGACAATTACTTCCGGTATATTTCTGAATTACTGATAGTAGCGATGTTCCGCAGCGTTATTGTTGTTTTCTGTATTTAGCTTTTCTTCTTTTTAGAATCCGTGACGATGCTTTCCTTAAAATGTCAGTATGCCTATCTGAGAGTTTGCCTTTGTTTTATTTTCCCTGTAAACTAGTGAACAATACTATTGTTACTGTTTACTGAAATAAAATGTTCCGTTCATAAATGGCCTTGAGTTGTATAATGCATTGTATCGACCATTGCCTGCTTACAAAAGCTGCACCCGTCTGCATTATGACGAATTCACAATAAAAGGTCATTGAACAATACCTTCCAAAAAGAACGTTTTTATCTTGTTATAATTTACCACTTTATAACATGTTTAACAGTACATTTGATAAGTGAAAAGTGTCCGTACAGAAACGCTGAGCACTGTTAATTTAGTTATGCCTCCTACTACAAAGTAGTGGTAACTTGGCATGTGTGTTCGGTGTGCCGGGATGTAGTGTATCACACGCTAAGCGCATGTCCGTGCGTCCGGATGTCTGTCCTTCACAAATATAATCATAACTCATGAGCCGCTAAAGGGGTTTAAGGTCACTTCACATAATATACTAACGTTCATCGCAGCAGGACCGGGTGTCTCTCATTGACCGTTTGTCTGTACAGTAATAGTCAAAATATCACAGTTATGGGTCAACGGTCAATAAAAGTATAGCTTGTCAGGACTATAACTTTCACATACTCGTCCATGATACATATGTGAGACTCTTGTGCACAATCATTCCCCAATTATCTGAGTATTTCACAGCGACCCGTATCTAATTCCGTAGGTCAATATAACGTTGGGTTAACTGTAAAATAGTCGTTCTTTTTTCTTACTATAACTCCCGCGTACATTATTCACATTTGATAGTATTTGGTAATTAATTAATTTCATGAGGACCAGAATGCTGTAAGTACCCACATGTCTGAACACTTACGATGAAGGTTACAACGATGAGTCAAATGTCAAACAGAAGCACAGGTCCACTTGTCCCGACAGGACTATTCGTAAAACCTTTGTACTGGCAACGCGCCATTGAAGTAGATGTGTAGTTTTTTTAAATAGCAACATCCTAGTTATTATTGTAATTGTAAACATAAATGCAGATAGTTGACAGATTAAAAAAATAATCATTTGTAGACTTTGTTTGCATCCAAAACTTTTCTAGAATATTATATACCTCGTATACAGCATTTGTGTGGTATGTAAATATACAATACTAATAAGCGCTGTACAATTAGGTACGTATATGGTTGCAGCTTTCATTTAAATATTATTATAAGTGTGCTCATATATCGCGTATTGAAGCAGATCTACAATATTGAATTATATAGTTGATCCAAATTTCTAGTACTAATTTTGGGCAGCATAATTGTTATATATAAATTCCGTTCATTGTCATGAGAACGGGTACGCAAATATTGGTGAATTAAATTATGTGTAATAACGCTATATGGCAGTCGCACACCAACATAGTTCACGTTATCATAATACAGAATAAGCTCAAATATAAAAAATAACAGTTTAATAACCATGCATTAACATAAACAACAAATTAAAGATCTAGAAATGGTCAATGACCTATTTTATTCAGTTCCAGACATACTGTCTTTTAACCTTCAAGTCAGTGGCGTGTTGGGACCGCAAGATGATTGTCTATGATTGTAAGAGTCACTGGTTGCTCCGTTATTTGACTGTCACAAGTGGAATTGTCCTTGGAGTTGTTGTTCCGGCGGCTGAAATGCGAGTGCCAAGCGTCGCTGCTCTTAGAAGGCTTGTCCCCTGAGACCACCTCACCCTTGCTCAACTGGTGCTTGCGTATGATGCAGTAAACTATCAGGTTCAGAATGCCGCCAATGTTCGAGAACGTGGTCACCATGTGGTGCACGGGTTGCGGCACCACGTCGACGGCGAGTTCCCAGACGCCGTACAGCGCCATGGCCCACCACTGGATGAAGAAGGCGGCCACGAACATGGACATGGCGCGAGCGGCGCGGTGGGACGCCCGCATGGCGGCGGACATGGTGCCCAGGTTGAGTCGGATTTCTCTACACTGGTCTTGGATGCGCTTCCATGTTAGGATGTAGAGAATGATGTTCATGACAAGGACTATCAGAAGTGGAACCGTGGTGAAGCAAATGTTTGTTATAACGCCCTTCACGCCGTCAAAATAGCAACTGAAAGTACACACACGAAAATAATATATTTAATAATCTCAGTATATGTATTGGGTTTTATTTATCGCTATGTGTGCCTTGATTATTAGTATGAAATCCGAATTTTAAATAGATTGTAAAATATCTAAGAATCTGATAAACAAATAGTTTAAAATAACTGGCCCTTTGAAGCGGAAAATACCGATATGCTTTAATAACATTTTGAAATGTCGAAAGTAGTTAAATACTCTCGGTTGGCGCTAAGAATAAAACTAGAAACATAAGGTTTTTATTTTTCAAACATATACAAATGCATGTGCATACCCGTCAATTTGGAATATTTTCCGCACAAAATAGGCCTCATACAACAAGCATTTAGTAGGCATGTTCCACTTTGGTTACAGGGTGCGCTAACACAGCTATCGGTACATCGTCTGTGAAACACTTTCTAGTACAGGTTTAAAAGCAATTCATACAAATAAGTATGAATGGTATTGACACAAAATATAAATTTCAATAATTTAATGTATTTGGATGTAAGTTACGGATGTGAATTATGGGGCTTTGGTAAAAAGGAACAGTAGAGAAGCCATGCCAGTTATTTGACAATTTTTTTTATCGGTTTAGTGCTTCCAATTAAGATATTCAAACACAGACCATTCATTTGACATTGAATAGTTGCAAAATGCATTACATTACAATATATTCAACAATTCCGTGTTGACCAGTCCAATGCGGCAGTTCTGGAAAACCAAAAAGGAGTTGTGTGTTGCACGCTGCTGTTTTGCTCTGGATCTTTGCTTATAATGTAGCAATTATCTCATAGCTCTTGACAAAACTGGGCAAGTACTGTAGCAATCTCAGTGTTCTACAAGTACTTACAATGCGCCGTTTGGTCCAAGTTGCCCTGCAATTCCAGCAATGCTAGCTCCTAGAAACGGTGCACCAAATGTCCACGCCAGCAGTCGCCAGTCGCTTCTCCCAAAGTCCAGGTTCTTGTTAAAGTACATCAGCATAAAGGCGTTGATAGCAACGATGTTGACCATAAGGTTCTGCGCTGTTATGAACACTGCCAAATTAAAGCCGTAGAACTCACAAAGTTGCTTTGGGTATACATGATTTCTTGCAATAGCTATGTGCAAATGGTCCGTAAAGTGGGATACGTTGAAGAGGGCGTCACACAGAGCGAGGTACACAACAAACCGCTCGCTCTTCGACCACTTTGTGAAGAAGGACTGGTAGCCGCGACTTCGGAAGGACAGCACGATGGCGATGACGGCACACACGAAGCTGGCCACGATGCATGTCATTGCCGGTATGTGTATATAGTAGAACGTCCCGTTATCCAAACCGTATACCTTTAAGTCATAGCCGTCCTTCATTATTTTGTCAACGGTGTATTTATTATTTTTCAAAATAGTAGTCCTTCTTACACTCACAACTGCTGTCTGACTGATTTTCAGTCTGTTTTTATCACTAAAATTTCACTTAATCATCTGTCAAATCGTTTAATTAGACAGGTTGTTTACCATAAGTTTTATGTCCGGTTTCTCTGAAGTATGTTTATCAGTTAAAGCCGCACTGCTGTGAAAGAACAACAATCGATTTTTTCAATGGCTCTTCCGGTCTTGGTTACCGTCGGACAAGTGGCTACGAATTTGCAGCACACACTCAACTTGCTAACTGCGATGCAAAGTAACGTAGTCAAACATCCAGATGACCAAATAAACGAAGTTTCAAGAGCAATTGGTGAATTACATATACACTCTCAGTGACCGAACGTTGCAGTCTATACAGTGATGCAAAGTTATATTAAATTTACGTGAACATTAATGTATGTGCATTCCTCGCTTAATCTGACTGAACACATTTTATAAATTATATCGTTATCCCGTGGCCACAGAGCATTAAGAGATCGTATAACTTAAAAATTAAAAATTTGATGATATGCTATGAACTAATAAAGTATCCAAACACTAACATTAGAATACGGCTTTTAAAAAGATCGGTAATTGTTGAGAGCAAACAGCCACTTGATATTAGTATTGATCTTTTCAAAATAATCGTTTTTGTTTCGGCGAATAAAAGTGTATTTATGTAAAATATCCGTCTACGAATGTCAAGTAGACAACTTTAGTATTTCGAAATTATGACACATTACATCAATAGATACACACATTTATATTCCCTTTCGTCATTTACCCGTTCATTAGTTATTTACTCACATATACTTAGTTACTATCGCATTATACATTGTCAAGTATAATACACAAGCGATTTCGAGCAATACAAATACCACACTTTAGACGGTTAAATAAAAATATATTTAACAACCTTGTACGTTAACGCATATATACTTAGTTACTATCGTATTATACATTGTCAAGTATAATCCACAAGCGATTTCGAGCAATACAAATACCACACTTTAGACGGTTTAGGTCGTACACTTTAATGATGATTTCAAAATGTCAATAGACCTGACATAGAGCTCTGTCCGAAGTATGCATCGAATGAGACCATTGTGTTTTTTACTTGCGAATATCTGAATTTGTATTCGTTATCAGTTATATATCGAAAGACACCAGGAAGAAAAAGCGCACTTATTGCAAACCAAACAGCGTGCACCCTCGTATTCAACCTTCTCGTGGATGACGTCATGAAATAATCGTGGATGCACAGGAATTTTAAAATAGCTATCGACAAAATGTTTGTTTATAATGTAAAAGTCGGTCAAACGTGCCTGACATATTTTGATGCAAATGCCGTTTTTTCATATTCGTTGAAATCCAGTAATGATCATCTTTACTGGATTTCCTTAATTAAGGAATTTCGTCTAGCCTCTTATATTCCTTATACCCCTATTCCACATAGCCATGAATCCCACGCAACGTCGTGGCCACACTGAGGCACGCACGCCGAGGCAGCTGCTTCGGCTTAAATTTGCAGTCCAAAAAAACTAATTAAATACTTTGAATATCATGTAATTGTAATGTCAGAATAATGTCAGTTGTTGCATATTCACAGAATTTGGGATCAATTTGAGGCACTATTTTCGCACCATAATGATATACCCGACATGATACCAAATATATTACGGTTTCATAAGTTTCGAAATCCGTGTGTTAAACAAGTCGTCGCATTTTACACTTCTTCGATTCTGTATCATAATATTGAATCAAAATGGTGGACATCGAGAGTTAATGATTTCTGGTTATTTTGTGTTAAAACATGGTTTAAGTGGCATCCATAACGGACCGGAGACTTTCTAGGAAAAATATACGGGGGAGGGGGGGGGGGGTCATGCCGCCGGACACCCATAGACTGCCTCGGCTTAAATTTGCCTCTGGCATCGGCTCTGGCACAAATCGACATGAATTTATAAATTTTAGGATTCGTGATGATTCGTGGAATTTTTCAAATCTTCTTGTCCAATTGTTTGTGACGTTCTACGATTCAGTTACGATACAGTTGCGATTTATAAGAATCTATTACGACTACTGCACGAACGTTAGAAATTAGTTACGTATAAGTTAAGATTACGCCGAAGGCATGTACGAATTATGTACGAATTTTTTTTTTTTTAAATTTATTTTCGGCGTGTGTTCGTGGGATTCGTGACAGATTCGTAGACGAATCATAATTAAGCCTCGAATTCTCGAATCCCCGAATGAGTTAAGAATACTTACGAATGCATACGAATGATTACGAATCAATAACAATTCAGTTAAGATGCATAAGCACGCACAACAAATTTGTTACGAATATTTGGAATCGGGAGTTCGTGGCCAACATTTTGAACAGTTCAACACGTTTGTCACGAATTCCCGACAGCTTAGGAATTGCAAGCACTGACTACGAACATATACGAATCAGTTAAGAACTTCACGATCTGATTACGATGCAACTACGAATCCTTCAATTTATAATTTTTTAGCGATTCGTTTGATTCGTGACTTCTGTGGAATAAGGGTATTAGTCGTAACGTAATTTGGCAGGCATTTATCCAGAAATTTATCTAATTAGTTGCCTGACGGAATTCCGTTTATGGCATTGACAGTTCTGGTGTGAAAGTAACACATACGTTGTCACAGAGAGAAATATATTATTTATTTATTTACACACGATTAATTTGGTTGAATGAAAAACGATGGATGCATACAGTCGATGCATAAATGTCAAAATATCTACAGTGCAACTGACTTGTGCGGTTTACAAGGACAAAGTGAGACTTGGTTAGGACCCGTATGTATAAAGCTTCAAATAAAAAACTGCTTAACACAGTTGAGATTTAATGTTACCGTAATACTGAATAGGTGCTTTTAAATTTACCCTTTCTTGAACACAGACACTTGATTTGCACTTTTCAAAATTTGATCTGATTTAAAATTAAGATCAAATATCTAAGATTTCCCTTGGAATTATAATGAATACAAGGATTGATTCAGCTCAGCTTAAGCTATGTTAACGCACGTTATTCTGAAACTTTCTAAGAATTTTTGCTAAGAATTTTCTATACCTTAATTTTTTAGCTAAGATATGTATTTTATTAGTTTTTATCTAAGAACTGTCTTATTACATAAGAAACATTCTATGTATATATGGAATTACTGAGTTGAAAATGAAAACAAAGACATTGGGTCTAATAAATGGATATTCAGGTTATGAATTTTAACATAAAAATGGCAATAAGTCATTAAAGTTTATAAATTTTCTAAGATATTTTCATCATTCTTTTAAAATTAAAGATTGTTCTTAGTTTTTCTCAAAGTATCATAAAAGTATTTTAGAAATAATCTAAGAATAGCTGTTTTTGTCTTTAAATGTTAGAAAGCTTTGCACCAGTCTTAAAAGTTTAGATTTTTCTAAGACAGTAATAAAATGATGTTTTTGTCACTCTTACTGGAAAACCTTCGAACATCTTACATCAATTGGTGTACATACCCTTGGATGTCATTCAAATGATTTGTATTCATTATTGTGCAAACCTTCATTAGTGTGTTACTTTGTGGTCTCTAAATTCGAAAACTAATTGTTACTTAATAAACTAAAATATAAAATCTAATATCAAGTTAAAACTACTTTTTGTCAATCTGCTAATCTGTGCATACATTCCATTAAATGGTTTCATTGTAATATTTTTCATAATTTAAATATGCATACAATTATTAGATTTAATGTTTGTGGTATATTTGTTTGCCAATTTAATTATTCATCACCCTTTTTCTTAAACAAGGATTTTATATTCTTAGACAAGTGTTCTCTAAGAATTCTTTGTGAAACTATCTAAGATAAAATCTAAGAAAATAATTTTCTTAGCTAAAGTTAAGAAAACTCTTAGAAAATTTCTGAATACAGACCAACTACACATAACAAACACACTATTTTGTCTAAGAAATATCTATTATTAGGACAAAAACTGTTATTCTTAGATTTTTCTGAGATTGTTTACAATAATTTGAGAAAAACTAAGAAATTCTCATATTTTCAGAAAATAATGATTAAATCTTAGAAAAATTATGAAATCTTAGTGAACAATTTGTCTTAGAAAGGTTCAGAATACCAGCTCTGGGGTCTTAGCCATAAAGCTCATGGAAAAGAATAAAAACGTAATATGTTGCTAGGCAAACCTGATTGCACATTATAACCTCCTACTGTTATATAGAACCTTTGTGTACACAAAATGTTTATTTACGAAGCAAACAATGTCAATTTCATCCAGAAGAACCCCTTGCATTGAAAGGTGGCCTACACATATAAAACAATCAAATTAAAGAATGTTACAGTTTTAAGAAATTTACTAAGTATTGACTACTTATCTTCATATTTATGGGTCCTGTGCCCATATTCCGGAAACATCGTAATTTTATCTTAAAATATTTTCACTTAAGTTCGACTTTTTAGGTAATATTTTTAAGACTACTAATAAATTAATGAATCCAATTACAGTTAAGTAAATATTAATTAATATTAAGTTGATAATTAGTGAAAATTTAGCAGAATTTCATGTATAATTATATGGAATCAAATGCTTAAGAAAAATGATGATTTTAAGGCTAAGGCTAAGATTTCACTTTTGATGTTTCTGGAATATGACCCCTGGGCCCATATTTACAAAGCTCCTTAGTGACATCTTAAATGCATTTCTTAATATTATTAAATTCAGGGACTGGCTATTTTAACGTTTATATTGTTTTCAATATATTAATTCAATTAAACAAACAAAGTTTATTGTTAGTTTACCTATTTCAAATATAAACAATTGATTTTCACAAGTAACATTTTATTACGAATTTTTACTTAAATGTGGCTAATGTTAAGATGTTTCTTTGGGGATGTGTGGATATGGCGCTGGGTCCGTATATTTGCGAAAAGCGTGACTCTCGATGTATGCAAATTTTTTTTAGACGAAACATGCTTTGTTCATCTATTGAATATACGACGCAAGCACATACACTCAATAAAATTAATAACGCACCAAATGGAAATAATTGGAAATTGTTGTATTTTCTTTATTTATAAGAATTTCAGCTTGAAATGTCAGCTATGATTATTTCAGTTATACATGCAAGTGTACGTACCAAAATACTGGAAAAAAAAGAAAGAACGTCGTGTTTGCTATGGCGCAGCTGAAAGTCTTAATAAAAAAAGAAAATACAACAAATTCCGTTTGTTGCGATATAACTTTTGTTGAGTGTATACACTTTTGTTGAGTGAAGATAATATTCGAATAGGCAAAAGAAACTTTATGATTTTTTTTTTCAGGCAGCGCCGCAACGTTTTTAATGGCCCGCCACGAATTCGATTAAATGCCATAAATAAACATCTATTTACTTTTTGACGATACAGATAATAGACGATAGAAAGTTACCAAATTGTTAATATTGCATCAATTATAATGCGGTTTTTGTATTTTGATGGGCAACATCGGCCTAATGCTAGGTTCCAACTATCATGCAATCCGTCACGAACGCCACGATTGGGGCCATTCGAAGCTGATCGTGGTATTTCTTTGATTTTTCAGGCTTGGATACGATGTGATGCGAGTCCATACGTTTTGATACGATGTTTTGCGCTCTGTTGCGATTTGGTCACGATTTGTCAATTACAGGTGTCACGATCTGTCACGGTCTGATCTCCAGTTTCGATACGATTACATATGTTCCGTTGGGATTGTTTCGATTTTGTTAACGATTGGGTCTCGATCTGACATGATCATCACGATCGGGTTCCCCGATTCAGGACGTTCTAGTATGAACAGATAAGTTCCGATACGCTTATCACGAACCTATGAGCTCCGTTACGATAGGATACGATTGTGGTCATGATGTCTTTCACGATCATGATCGATGGAGATCACGATTTGAGCTACGACTGGACCTGAATTATATAAATACAGCCCGAATGACTATTGACTTCATTGTTTCTTGAGATCGCAACACATTTTAACAGAGCGTGGAATTTTTGTCGTCTACGATCGATCCCGATCACCACGATTTGGATGCACGATTAGATACGATTTGTCGCGCTTTGTTACGATGCAATAAGATTTGATACGATGATCCCGATGGATAATTGATCGCAGTTGGTCGTGTTAATAGAGCATACCGATGGAATATCTCTGTACGCGATATTTAAGACGGATATTCTAACATAAAAACTTATTTGACTGAAGTTGAGGAATGCATCTGACGTTTACTTTGTGTATATGTTTATTATTTAATGCAAACAATCATCTGGTACGAGTAGTTTGTGTACACTGAGGTATTATATTGTATAAATGCTAATCTGCAAAATCTTGTTAGTTCATAATGATACACACGATGTGCACTTTTGGTTCTTTAACTCAGTACCAAATACATTCAAATGTTTACATTTAGTTACATGTTTACGCAGTATGGTCATATCAGACATATGAATGTTACAGAAGTTTAGAATATTCTTTACAGGACCACATTTATTAATTTGTGATCAACGCGTTTAGTTTCCTTGTCATAAAAAAGTATTTCAGAACAGGCTATAAATTCTGTTATGTTTTAATTGAGAAAGTGCCAGCCAACAAGACTGAAACAATTGACTTGTTTCAAACTTGCAAATAGTAATACTATTAAGATTATGAACATTTATTTGTATAATAATTGAAAATCATCACATGTCTTAACACTAATATACGTTAGTTAGAAGAACTGATATTGATCAACCACTTCATTTTATCAAAACTGAAAGACTGTTGGCGACAAAAGAAACTAAAAGCATGCGCATATTTGCTAAAAGGAAACATTTGTTTGAAAGAAGTTCAATGTCCCACCTTTAAACTTTATAAATTGGCTTCTTATTCAATAGTATTCGACATCTTAATGAAAACTAATTTGTAAGTAACGACACATTATTTTGTTCGAGCTAATTATCTTATGCAAACGGAATTATATACAGCCAGTTGACAAATCAATCTGCAAGGGCCAGAATAACCGATAAAGCGTAGTAATTAGGCGCACCGATTGTAAGTGCTTGTTTATTTATAGTTCTTTGTTCGTAGCCTACTGAGTCAAAATAGATCAAACGATAAAAGCTCTCGATTGTCCATAGTACAGTTTAAAATTAATCAATTACTACGGTGTCCTGTTAATGCCATCGTAGTTTCGCGACTTCGACCTGTGCTAATGAAAGGGCACCGAAGCGCCGACACGATACGTCGACCCGCCGAGACGATACGCCGAAGCGTCGACACGATACGCCGAAGCGATATAAACGTCGTAATCTCGTATGTGGCTATAAAATTGGGCGAAGATACGACGAGACGACGTTAATATCGCTTCGGCGCATCGTGTCGGCGCGTCGGCGGATCGTGTCGGCGCTTCGGCGTATCGTGTCGGCGCTTCGGCGTATCGTCTAGGCGCTTCGGCGTATCGTCTCGGCGCATCGGCGCCCTTTCATTTCTGAGGTAGCCGACGCGCCGACACGATGCGCCGAAGCGCCGAGACGATTCGCCGAAGCGCCGACACGATACGCCAGCGCCGAGACGATGCGCCGAAGCGCCGACACGAGGCGCCGAAGCGATATAAACGTCGCAATCTCGTTTGTTTTTTTCTCATGTGGCTATAAAATTGGGCGAAGATATGACGATACGACGTTAATATCGCTTCGGCGCATCGTGTCGGCGCGTCGGCGCATCGTGTCGACGCTTCGGCGTATCGTGTCGGTGCGTCGGCGTATCGTCTCGGCGCGTCAACGTATCGTCTCGGCGCGTCGGCGCCCTTTCATTTCTGAGGTCGCCGACGCGCCGACACGATTCGACGACGCGCCGAGACGATACGCCGACGCGCCGACACGATACGCCGATGCGCCGAGACGATGCGCCAAAGCGCCGACACGATACGCCGAAGCGCCGAGACGATGCGCCGAAGCGATATAAACGTCGCAATCTCGCGTGTATTTTTTCATCTGTGGCTATAAAATAATGAAGTTCCGTTTGAGTCAAAAGTAAATGTAAACACAACAGCTATAAATTACGGTGACACTGAGGTGACATGCACTACTTTTTTTCTCGTTCCCACGAGATATTAACTCGAGGGAACGAGATACTAACTCGTTGGACTGAGATGCTAACTCATGGGAACGACTCATGTCGAGGGAACGACTTACTATTTCATGGGAACGAGATACTAACTCGAGCGAACGACTTAGTACCATCTTACAACATGATCGTTTTTGTCGGCCATGGTTATTATAAAAACATATATACAGAAACATTTGATGGGTTCTCTAACTCGTGGGGACGAAATACTAACTCGTGGGAACGAGATACTAACTCGTTCCCTCGACTTAGTATCTCGTTCCCTTGACTTAGTATCTCGTTCCATCGACATAGTATATTGTTCTCATAAGTTAGTACCTCGTTCCCACGAGTTGGTGTCTCGTTCCCACGAGTTAGTATCTGGTTCCCACGAGTTAGCATCTCGTGGGAACGAGATTTAAAAATAGTAGTGCAGGTCACCTCTGTGCCACCATAATAAATAGATAGACCTGCAGTTACAAAGTTGTACCTACAGGCTGATTTTGTACCTACAGGTATAAATTTATATCCGGACTAAAATTTGTACCTGTAGGTATATTTTCTGACCCAAACCAAAATTAAAGACGTTCGCAAAAATTTCCTTCAATTTCTTTCCAACGACAGATTTTCTTAAAAATTGGCACAAACATGCATGTATCCTAATATTAAAACAGTCTTAAAAAATGGGGGTCACCGGCCTTTGTCTGGAAATATTGAATTTTGAACACGGTACCTGTCGAAGCCTTTTTTCATTTTGTGTTACTTAGATTGTTGAATAATATAAAGCGTTTATACTCAAAGATGGAGATTTTTAAATGCATCTTTTTTTTCAAATATTTCGTTTGGCAATATACAAGTCTTGTTTAATGATAAAACGAGCTTTATCTACAGTTATTATTTAACAAATGACTTGTAATGGACACTTAACAAGGTTAATTATGCATTAAATATGCCTGTGAAAACACCAATAATTTATCAAATATACGAATATGTTTTGTTCAAAACGACATATATTTAGTTAAAAGATCCCACATACATGCGTCATTGTATACTGAAACCAAAACAGTATTTAAAAAAAGGGGTCATCGGCCTTGTTCCGGAAATATTGGGTTTTGAATACGGTACCTGTCGAAGCCCCTTTTTTAGTCTGGATTTTTATCAATGTTTTAAGTATATAGGATAGTTTTTGTTTCAAACAAGGTTATGAAACTTTCAACTGATATGTTTGTGCAAGCTTTGTTTGGCAATATACAAGTGTATGTTGATAATAAAAACGCTTTACCTACATTTACTGCTAAAATAATGAATTTGACTGGACATTTAAATGTGTCAAATGGGAACTAATAATGATTTCTGAAACTTCATTTTTATCAAATGCATATTTTGTTCCGAGCGACAGATTTTCTTAAAATTTCGCACATACATGCAGCAATGTATACTTACACCAAAATATTAATAAAAAGAATGGCTTACCGAACTTGTTTGGGAAATATTGGATTTCACATATGGTACCTGTGTAGCCTTTTTTCCTGTTTCGTTTTAGCATACATAAACAACGTATCAATAGAATGGATCATTTCTGAACTAATTTGTTTGGAAATACATTGCATAAGTGTGTTTAAGTTGATTATTATACATGCTTTATGAACTGTTACTATTAAAAATATTTATTTTGAATGGACATTAGAGATGAAATCAGTATATTGTAACCTATATACAATAAAGAAAGAATGAAGCAAAAGAAGAAATTAACACAATTATTTTCTTTTTGTTGCGAACGTCTTTAAGCAGACAGTCTTAATGCAACCTTGTTTTTATTTTTAATGTACAATACTTCAATGTTAATATTAAATACGTATATCAATAAGTAAATTTAACAAGTAAACAATTGTGTTTTCATAACATTGTTTAATGCACCTGTATATATCTGTAGAAATAATAATGTGCCAACAATTATATATTTCTATCTGTAAGTATAAATTGTACCTGTAGGTATTATTTTTAATATGCCTACATGTATAAATTTAGACCTAAAGGTACAACAGTTCACCTGTGGGCATAAATTTTACAGCTGCATGTATATTTATTTATAGCAACCGTATTCGTACATAATAATTATTTTCACTTTTGACTAATACGATACGCCATATAAAATTGGGCGAAGATACGACGAGACGACGTTTATATCGCTTCGGCGTATCGTGTCGTCGCTTCGGCGTATCGTGTCGTCGCTTCGGCGCATCGTCTCGGAACGTCGGCGTATCGTCTCGGCGCGTCGGCGACCTCAGAAATGAAAGGGCGCCGAAGCGCCGAGACGATACGCCGACGAGCCGAGACGGTACGCCGACGCGCCGACACGATGCGCCGAAGCGCCGACACGATACACCGAAGCGCCGATACGATACGCAGAAGCGCCGACACGATGCGCCGAAGCGATATAAACGTCGTCTCTTCGTATCTTCGCTCAATTTTATGGCCACATACGAAATCAGAACGCTGACAGCGTCGAAAGACTGTTTACGATAAAAAAAACAACAACACTAAAAGCATGTGAAATATGAGTGCATTTTTGCTAAAAGGAAACATTTGTTTGAATGAAGTTTAATTTCCCACCTTTAAACTTACTAATTTAGCTTCTTATTCAATAGTATTCGACATCTTAATGAAAACTAATTTGTAATAAACGAAAAACTAGTTTGTTCGAGCTAATTATCTTATGCAAACGGAATTATATACATGCCAGTTAACAAGTCAATCTGCAAGGGCTAGAATAAACGATGACGCGTAGTAGTTAGGCGCACCAATTGTTAGTGCTTCTTAGCCGAAGATCTATAAATAAACATTATTTATTTATAGATCTTTGTTCGTAGACTACTGAGTCAAAATAGGTCATACGATTGTCCATAGTACAGTTTAAAATTAATAAATTTGTTGTTAAAATATTCAGATGAAAATTGGTAACAAGAGAAAACAATTTCACAACGAGTCAAAAATAACCGATGTAGCGCATTTATGTGGGCTTATTCCACTCTCCGGTAAATATTTCAGTTACATACAAGTAAATAGCCAAAAAGGGTGTAATTAGTTTAAAGTTATTTTTTATGAATTGACCTTTTTCACAAACTGTAATTATAATAAATCACATGATATACACATTATTATACATATTACATACATTATCTTAAATAATTAAAATGTAAGAAAACGGGTGTGAAATTTTGCTGTTTGAAGAAGGACCCATTCTGGTTTCGATTTACTTACTAATAGTCTGCAAAGAAAAGAAGTAGTTTCCCGCGATACCAGTTTTGGAAATTCCCCTTTCAAAAGACAGTTGGCTTCCGCCAACAGTGTAAAAACCACACGAGATTGCGACGTTTATATCGCGTCGGCGTATCGTGTCGGCGCTTCGGCGTATCGTGTCGGCGCTTCGGCGTATCGTCTCGTCGCGTCGGCGCCCTTTCATAAGCACAGGTCGAAGTCGCGAAACTACGATGGCGGTAACAGGACACCGTAAATTACAGTAATGTGTTGTCAAAATATTCAGAATGAGAATTGGTAGCAAGAAAAAACACTTTCGCAACGAGTCAAAAATAATCGATGTAGCGCATTAATTTGGTGGCTTTACTCCGGTAAATATTTCGGTTACATACAAGTAAATAGCACAAGTAGGGATGTCATTAGTTTAAAGTTATTTTGTTATAAAATGACCTTTTTACAATCTGTAATCGTAATAAATCACTTAATATACACATTATAATACATATTACATACATTATCTTCAGTAATTAAAATGTAAGAAAACGGGTGTGAAATTATTTTTTTTGAAGAAGGGCCCATTCTGGTTTCGATTTACTGACTAATAGCCTGCAAAGAAAACAAGTAGTTTTCCGCGATACCTGTTTTCGAAATTCCCCTCTCGATAGACCGTTGGCTTCTGCCAACAGTCTTACAGCAGGAAAGTCAGCTTTATATGCAGCATTCAGTATTATAATTAAAATAAAATGCTCTTCAAAATCAATCAGCTTTGTATGTTTGATTGTCATCATTGTCATTAAAGTTACCATAGCCAACATCAATTCAAGTAGTTTGAAATCATTGGTTGTGCTATATAATATAATTATCATCAGTGCACATAACCATACATCAATGCTAATATTCACAAGGTTAAAGCCATATGACCTTTTATCTACATGTTAGTATACAGCTTGATTTGTGTAAATGGATTAATCACTCTCCGATATCATACATGCATTCTAATCATACAAACATAGGATTAATCACAATGGATTAATCACTCTCCGATATCATACATGCATTCTAATCATACAAACATAGGATAAATGTTGACATCATAAATATTTGTATTTGGATTGAAAAAAAATTGGTGTAAAATATACTGAGCCTGGCTATAAATTACAATGTATGTGAACTTATTTGTTGTCATGTGTGGAACTTTTTATTGAATAAAACTATTTTAAATAGTACTTGTGTATTATTTATAAAACATACGTGGTTAATGCATGTAAAAAATTCCCTGAATGGGATCCAAACATTCACATGTTTATAAGAGAGCATGTCATATGATGAGGAAATCATTCAAAATTTCATGACATTCTACTTGTATTTATAATAATAATTACCCACAGAGGGATGGTCAATATTGCATGCATCAATATTTCAAATAGCTTTATGCAGACTTTCACATTAGTTTTGGTGAATGTGCCTTAAACAATAATTTAAGCAGTTTGAATTTTTTTAAACAAATATATGTGCTACAATACTATTTTTGCATATTTATCTTATTTAAATTCAATTAACATATTCCCAAAGTGAAATCTAAGCATTCATATGTGGTGATTATAAGATGACACATTACTTGGCAACTGAATTTTCTAGTGAAGACAGACAGTAAAACTGGGAATACCATGTATCTACATATGCACATATATGTCTGTATTTATTCATATATACATGTAGATCTTTATTCTATTGTTAGGCAGATAAACACTTTTTACATGGAGATATAACGTCAAATACAATATATACAAATTAAGCATGCACATAATTGATCGTATAATTGTATCATTTACAATTTAATTACATCTTCACCTTTGAAAATTAATAGATGAAGTACAAGGTCCTTGTAATTTACAAAACACATCCAGGGGCGTAGCTTGGGTTCAAAAAATGTATAGGCACAATAGGCGGAATCTACAAAATGAGGCTATAAGCGATAATTTGGATCAGGAGAGTTTATACTCGTATGATCGGGGTTTAGCTGAAGTGAGTTGTCTGTGGCTACAGACAACTCACTTCAGCTAAACCCCGATTCTACAAAATATTTGTACAATAAGCGTGTGTTTAATGAAATTTATTTCATATTGACGTAATCGACTCGTTAAACAATCAAGTACTAACACAGCCAAGAAAGATCCCTTCACCCCCCCCCCCCCCCTCTTGTGTTTATTGCATTTTAGGCATATTAATTGTTTTTAGTATCTGGAAAAAATGTATAGTCACGTGCCTTTAGTGCCTACAGGAAGCTACGCCCCTGATATATGTCATTTCCATGCTTTTGCCTTAAAAACATAACTGTACAGTGCGTGAACAGCGTTTAGGACCAATTCATCGTCAGTTTATTGAAATCGCTGTTTGATCTTTGAGGGTTTGCTCACTGAAAAATATAACAACAGACAATTGCAATAAATCAGTTGTACAGTCATTGAAGGAATTCCGAATCACTGGTAGTTAATGGTTCTGAAAATAATTACAACCCTTCCATTTCGATTTTATTAACTTGTGTTTGAACAGTAATACATTTGCAGTAAATCAGCAAAGGGTCAACTCTGTATGCTGATCAATGAATCGAAACGGCCTTTTATTAGTAATACATGTTAAAAAATCGACCTGAACATAGGTTGCAGAAACTAGGGTACATTTTATTCATCGCGATAAGACTTCCAAAATTTCGGTAAATGGCCGCATTTATGATATCGATTGGTAATTAAATCTATATTCTGTGTAATTTACACATAAGAAAACGCCTTCTTTCCAAATAACTGCATAAAACAACGGTTATATCAATACATGTGTGTTGGGGTGTTCCGTGTCACATGAACGGGCATCATTGTTTAAGGGGGATATGTCAAGTAATTTCTTGTTTATATGCTTCATGGAATATCTCCATGGGTTGGTTGGCTCAGTAGACACGTGCACAATGTAAGACAATTATTTATTGACCAATATGAATTATTTACTCAAATAAGGGTATATTATAGGTATGCTTCTTATAGGTTTGAATTACCCTTCTATTAGTAACATAAATAACATAACAGCTTTTCGTGGTATTTCAAACTGAAGACTGGTGCTAGCCATTGGGCGAGCAAAGAAGACCCTTCAATGTTTTAATGTT